>JAGFMF010011642.1:1112063-1295345 GCA_019455555.1 Galemys pyrenaicus | reverse complement strand
TCCCCGGCCAGGGAGGGACCCACAGGGCGCAGCAGACCTCTCCTGTCTCCCCGCTGCTCCCCTCAGCAGTGTGTTTCAGTCCATCTGCCTGTTCTGCTCTCCACTCTGTCTCTCGTGAATCCTCTCACTTCCCTGGACTCTGGCCTGTATGCCAGCTCTTGTGTGCATAGATAAATAAATCTTAAAAAAAAAAAAAGAAAGTCGAGTGAACGGGTGTTGGACGGAGGCCGGGGACACGCTGCGTCCCCGCCTGTGGCCCGCCTGTGGCCCTCCCGAGCGCGGGCAGAGGGCAGCATCTGAACAGGTGTATGCCCGATGCAGGCCCAGCTCCCTGGCCCGGGGCCGCGCTCCAGCCAGGACAAGGTCACAGGGTCCCTCAAGACCGGCCAGTAAAACCCAAGTTTGAATGCCACAAGCGAGAAGCCATGGCCAGCTGGAAACACACCAAGCAGTTTGGAGGCCGTGAGTTCCTGCAGCACTAACCAGCAGGCCCGGCGGGAGCGAACCCCACTGTCTGGGGGAGCGCGGGGGCCCAGCCCTCGTCTTTCTAAGCATGCAACGAATCCGGCACCTAAATAGACACCGGTCTTTCCAAACCTTGCTCCTTCTCCCACCTACATTCACACTTCTGACTCGGGGGGAGGAACAACCCAGCAGCAATTCATCTTCTTCAAGGCTGCCGAGGGCCTGCGTATTGTTTTCACAGCTGAGTTATTTCTGATCTGGGGCCCGGCAAAAAGAAATAGAGAGCAACAGTGGCTGGGAGACATTTGGAAGCCTGGCCAAACCAAACAGTGTCTCAAAGTCTACAGCAGATCTGCCAGCCTTGCGAAAGTGTGTTTAGCGTTACAGAAAAACACCTCGGAGCACCCCCAAAATGGAGTGCTCCCCCAAAACGGGGAGAACGAGAGTCAGAATGGAGACACCCGCATTCTCATGGGGTAGCCACTGGGGCCCCGAACGCATGGCCTCAGCCTATGCCGCAGCACAAACCTGGAGCCCGGCGGCCCCCATGCCCTGGTGATCGAAGCTCTGAGGTGGAAGGCAAATTGTGGGTCCATAAGACGGGGCTAGAGGACCCCTCCCACTCAGCTGGGTGACCCCAGGCAGGTCACTGAGCTCGAGTCTCCACTTTCATCAGCATAAAACAGGGATGATGTGAATAGACCTACCTTAAAAGTTATCATAACAAGCAAAGACAATTCAATGTGTAATTACTGATTAAATGACTGCAGCGGAGCCAGCTCCCTGCACGGACTAAATCAGCGTCGCCTTATGAGATGAAGAGGATGAAGAGGCTGATGAAATTGAACAAGAGACAGAGACAGGACCCCGACTCCCCGGATGCTGTCCCCATCTGAGGCCTTACTTGCAGCCTCATTGGCTGAATCTCTAGAGCGGCTCCACGCTCGCCCAGTGCACCATGCACAGCTTCTCTCCTCTGCTCTAGATCCACCTGGGGAGATAATCAAAGGAATGATGGAGAAACAGACATGAATAACATGCTTGTCCATGCAAGTCAGGGGCAGAACTGGATTTTTACTCCGCTCTCTTGGCTGGAGATCCTGCTCTCCTCTTGTAACTTGTCAAAGCAGCCCCTGTGATCCCTCGGGTATTAGGGAGCAGATCACCCCACTTCTCATCTTGAGGAAGCCCACAGGCTAGTGAGGGGTCGAGTGCCACACTGTGAAGCATCCGCAGCCACTGCAGCACCAGTTCGATCCCCGGCCAGGGAGGGGACCCACAGGGTGCAGCAGACCTCTCCTGCCTCCCCGCTGCTCCCCTCAGCAGTGTGTTTCGGTCCATCTGCCTGTTCTGCTCCCCACTCTGTCTCTGGTGGATCCTCTCACCTCTTGCGCCTCTGGCCTATACCCCAGTTCTTGTATGCATAAATACATAAATCTTTTTTAAAAAGAAACTTTTTCAAAACCCAGGAATTCAGAATTATGAAAGTTTGGGATAAGAGACCACAGTAACACCTTTAGGAAACTGAAGAGTAGATGGACTGATTTTGTAGGTGAAGAAGCTTAACTCCAAGCTGGTGGTGAGGAAAATTAAGATGAAACTAGAGGGCCTCCCTGCTGGTACAAGGGGTTAAGCACCACACTATAAAGTATCAGCAGCCACTGTGGCACCAGTTCAATCCCAAGTCAGGGAGGGGACCCACAGGGCACAGCAGACCTGTCCTGTCTCCCCGCTGCTCCCCTCAGCAGTGTATTCCTACATTTAAAATGCTGGGATTCTATGTTTATAGCAGCACTCTTTACAATAGGTAAGACCTGGAAACAACTTAAATGCCCAAAAACAGATGAGTGGATCGGGAAGCTGTGGTACATATACACGATGGAATACTATTCAGCAATCAAAAAAGATTAACTAGAGTCATTCATTGAAACATGGATGGAGCTAGAAGTGATTACGCTCAGTGAAATAAGTCAGAAGGCAAAAGAAAAATACCAGATGGTTCCTCCCTTAGGAGGAATATAAGGGAACCAAATAAGGATCAAGGAAAGGAATAAGAACATAATAATAATAATAATAACAATAAGAAAGAAACAAAAACCAAAAATGAAAAGACAAAGACAAACTGGGGACACTTGGTGGGGAGGAAGAGGGCAAGGGTTGAGGGCAGACGGGAGCACGGGGGACTGAGGTGATGGTGCACTGGTGTTACGGTGATGGGGAATACATGGGGATGACAATTGATGTCAAATATATGTAAATTTTTTTAAAGTTAAATTTTAAAAATAAATAAATAAAAAATAAAATGCTTGGATTTTCTTGTCTAGCCTCGGACACTAACAACATGGCCTTCCTCTTCCAGATAAGAGATCAGAAGAGCTATCCCAGCTATTTGTCCAGCCCCAGGGGAAAGATCTTTAGGTGCAGATATTAACATTTCCCAAACTAAACACCCCAGACAAGTGACTCTCAAAGAAGCTCTCACCACCAGGTCCCACCACACACTCAAGCTCTTAGTCCCCAGGAGGTATTCAGACATGGGAGCAACGGGCATCTGAAAGGCCTAAACCAAATAGCAACCAGGGAAGGGAAAAGCAAATGGAGACTACGGGGCAGAGGGAGGTGGAAAAGGAGGAGAAATCTTAATTTTAAAAGCAACAACAAAAAAATCTCCTAGTGACATTCTTGGAGAAAAAAGAGAAGACATTAAACCCATGAAACAAGAACAGGGCAGTCAAGAAACATTCTGAGAATTTAAAACTAGCTCTGCAAGATATTTTCAAAATGGCAGAGATGTAAACACTTAGTAGAAAAGTTGGATCATACATTTGAAGAAATGTTCTAGAAAGTAGAACAAAGGACAGAGTTGGAAACAGGAGATAGAATGGTTCATTGTGTGTGTCAGCTGGGCCACATCACAGAGATATTCCCTCTGGGTATGTAAATAAGGGTATTTCCAGATGAGGTTAGCGTTTGAATGGGTAGGTAAGTAAAGCAGACAGTTCTCCCCCAAGTAAGTGGGTCTTATCCAATCCATTGAGGACTTGAATTTGCTTTCTCTACCTGATTACTTAAGCTGAGACATCAGTCTTGGGCTAGAACTTATAACCTCAGCCTGCTGGAACTACATCATCAGTTTTCCTAGGTCTCCAGCCTGCAGATGGAAGGTCATGGGGCTTCTCAGCATCCATAATTGTGGGAGGATGGATGGATGGATGGATGGATGGATGGATGGATGGATGGATGGATGATGAATGGGTTATATCAGGCCTATTTTGGAGAACCTTAACCTTATAGAAGGAAAAAAATGAAGCAGTCCTAGAAGTATGTCAACCAGTTAATAGACGTTCCAGAAAGACAGACCAGAGAAAACAATGGGAAAGAATTCAGCAATAATTCAGGAAATTTTTCAAAACATAAAGACCTAAATTTATAGATTACAAAGACTCACCAAGTATCCCTCTGGAACAGTACATACAAGAAACCTAGACCGGTACATATCCTTCAGAAGAACATGAGACACTGGAACAAAGGAAAGATTCCATCAGCTTCCAGGGAGGGGACAAGGTCACACTTGAGGATCTTGTAGCACTGGACTTCTCCATAGTGCTAGCAGGCAGCAGGTACAAGGTCAGAGGCTGCAAGAGGCTGAAAGAAAAGTATTGCCAAGTTTGATTTTTTTACCCAACCAAGCTATCAATCAAAAATGAGGATATTTTTAGACCAGCCAGGTCTTGAACATTTACATTATTAGTTATAATCCTCATTACTCATGAAGATTATCTGCAAATTCACCTACTGGATAAAATTTATTTATAACCTCAAAATCAATACTCATGGTGCTTATGTGGTCATTTGCAGATACGCGTGGAGAGGCAAAAAATTTGATCCATATCAGTCGATGCTCCATCCTATGATCTCAGCTCTCCTGCTGAACAAGTGCCCGTCTCGTGGCATTTTGGGGGGACATTTTTATGTTTTTCATCAGTGACTGTTGTTTAAAATGTCCCCAAGCACAGTGCTGCAGGGCTGTCTGTGTGTTGCGGCTTGCAGAGAAAGGACATGTGGTAAGTAAGCTTCTTTCAGACCCATGCTACAGAACTGGTGGCCAGGAGTTAGTGTCACTGAGTCAATGCTATATATCAAATTGTTAAGGGGGGAAGATGTCCTGAACAAACTCTACGAATAGGTTTTATGGACCCGACTCCCCACTCCAGACCAAAGATATCCAAGACACCAAGAACTACAAATCCCATAATGTCATCACCACCTAAGGGAGGATGCTGGGACCTGAGGGTGGAGTTAAGTAGCCAGGTTTGGTATAAAACCAGACATGTGAGCCTTGGGGGGCTCTTGGTTCTTCCGACTTTCAGTGTGCTATGGGGTTCCAGCTGGACGGAACTGATAGGATGCATTCACGGATTTATCTCCTTTTCTTCTCCCCAAGTTATTCATTTCTTCATTCCTCCTTCTTTTGTAAATAAACCCTTCACTAGCCTTTTTGTGTGCGCCTGCATTTGAGTCTTATTTTAAGTGCCATTTATTTTTTAAAAAAGATTTTATTTACGCATACAAGAGCTGGGGTACAGGCCAGAAGCGCAGGGGGTGAGAGGACTCACCAGAGACAGAGTGGGGAACAGAACAGGTGGACCTACCAAAATACACTGTTGAGGAGAGCAGTGGGGAAACAAGAGAGGTCTGCTGCACCATGTGGGTCCCCTCCCTGGTTGGGGATCGAACTCATGCTGCGGTAGCTGCAGATGCTTCACAGTGCTGCGACTTAACCCCTGCACCACCAGGGAGGCCCTATAAGTGCCTTTTAAGTGCGTGGGGGGGACCCAGTCAGGCCACCCATTTTATATCAGGGTTGCCCTGAAACAAAATCAGTGGTTTCCTGCAAACAGGAAACACACATAAAACCAAGTTAGGTGCTGATTCTTGCATGAAAACGTGGTGACCACAGAACCAAGGGACCTGAGCCTGCATTTCCGTGAGAAGCAGTGACTGGTTCAGTGACTTTCCAGAACACACCTGCCAGGAGTCATGGGAATCAACTCAGCTCCCTTCTGCTTTTGCCTACTCATGACATTCTCAAAGATAATTCCCAGAATGAGGGAGTAGATCAAAAAAGAAGGGGTACAGGAGCAAGGGGGAAGGCAGGAGGCTCTCCAGAGCAGAGGATGTGCCCCAGGCCTGGGGGTCATGTTATGGGTCAGTTCACCTGTGCGGGCTCCCCCAGGAGCAGATGAAGCCCGGTGCGGCCGGAAGTCCTGTGAGCCAAGTTCAGGCATGAGCTGTTTCCAGCTGCTTGGCCAACCAAGCAGAGGAGAAACAGGACAGTCACCAGCTGGGTGCAGGCACTCTGGTCAGGGGCAGCTGTCTCGGATCCAGCCTTTTCTTTATCTCAGCATTGGCCCAGGGCTTGCACTACCCGGCATCCTTTGCAGTGACATGAAGTGACTGTCTATGGCGGCAGCCTGACTGGGAAGGGCAGCTGGTCACCAATCAAGACATGGAGGCTTGTCCACGCTCACAGGGCGAGAAGAAGCAGGAGCTTGGGGTCTGGGTGGGGGCGCCAGACCCTTAGTAGCAACAAGCCCAAGGTGTTCTAAGACCACGTGGGGAGGAGCACAGCAAGGGTGAGAAACGCTCATTCAAGGACGGTGAGTTGCCTCTGGCTTATGTGTGTGGGAGAGGGCTGTGGCTGGAAGGCGGAAGGAAAGCTTTTCTTAAATCTTGGAGAACTCTTCGCTTGCATAAATTTGCTCAAAATAAAAGCCAGGGCCTCCCTGGTGGCGCAAGGGGTTAAGCATCGCACCATGAAACATCCGCAGCCACTGCAGCACGAGTTCGATCCCGGCCGGGGAGCTGACCCACATGGCGCAGCAGACCTCTCCATCTCTGGTGAATCCTCTCACCCCCCACGCATCTGGCCTGCACCCCAGTTCTTGTGTGCATAAATAAATACATCTTTAAAAAATAATAAAATAAAAGCTAAAAATAATGAAAAGAAATAAACAATGTCACCCTGATCCTAAACAGAGCCTGTGAGTGCGGCTGCCAGTTCCGGGTCTGGGGGTGGGGGTGGCCCCTTAATTTTTTGTCTTCTCCATGTCTCTGCCTTTGGCCTGGCAGAGGGCCCGCCAGCCCTGCGCATGGCCCGCCCCCCCCCCAACACTGCAGTGGCTCAGACCCGGGATCCCCCGAAGTTGCCAGCAGGGAATCTCCGACCCCATCTGCACCAGTATTGACATATCCATGTCAGTTGCGACCCTGGGACCCCCTCATTGGAAGTCTATTCCAGGGCAGCCAGGGACTGTCACCCCACAGCTGATGACAGGGGATGGTTGACACTGGGACCCTCAAGAGACATGGCACCTGAGGTCACAGCAACAATGTCGAGGCCTTGCAGGGGGTGGGTCTTGGATATTTGGGGGTGGGTCTCCTCCCGCCTCATGCCCTCACCCCAACCCAGATGGAGCTCCCTAGCCTGTTCTTCTGAGGCTGACTCTCCTGAAGATTCCCAGGGAGTGGTCCCCAGATCCAGCCCTCTGAGCACAGGACGCTTGCTGTGTGCCCGTCACCCCTCTCTGTCTCTTGCATCAAACCACAGCCACAGGGGTGTCGCCCAGACAGCTCTTCCAAGGGGGCACTTCGGATCCAAGAGGCAGAGCTGAGGTTGCTGTGTGTCTTCTGGTCTGCCCCTGGCCCCCGTGAGCCCCAGCAAGCCCCCGGCAGGAATGGGGGTTCGCACCTGTGTCACCGGGCCTAGAGAGGGCCCCGTGAATCAGGCAGGCTGGGGTATTTTGGGAAATAGAAGGGCGAGAAATCCCAAGAATATTTTGAGAAACACCAGGAATCGGTGCTCGCAGATGTTAAAATAGATGGTGAAGCCCCAGATTAAACAGAGAGCAGGCAGAGGTGGAACAGAATGGGGAGAAGCAGCCTCGTGAGGGAAGATCGAGAAGTCTTCTGAAGCAAAGAGCAATGAGGAGCAAAGAGGAGCACGTTAAAATGCTGCTCAGAGAACCCTTCTCATCTTGCACACGTACAGAAAATAGAAATGGTTTACAAGCAAATCAAATCTTAGGAAGACTCGCCAAAAATATAAGTGAATATTGACCAGGTCTTTGGAAGAATGGAATAGTTCCAAGTTTTAAAACTTTAAAAGCATTGAGTTTAGTTTTTTGTTGTTGTTTGTTTTGGGTTTTTCTTTTTTAGGGGGAAGGAGGCCAGATTTGATAATATATATGTATGTATATATACATGTTTTTTTAATCTTCTATAGCACACAAAAAGAAGGCTGGCAAAGGGTTAATATCAGTCATCTCTGAAGAAACTCACTGGTGAGAAAAGACTTCAACCAACAGTGTTTTCATTTTCTTTTATTCTTTTGGAACTTGACAAAATGATACCAAATTTCATCTGGAAAAATAAATGTGTGCAACTCACCAGGGAATCTCTAAGGAAAAACGAAAGTAGTCAAAGAGGACCAGCTTCACCAGATGTTAAAGCCGATTAGGAAAGAACAGTCAGGTTTAGAGTTTAGTACTGGAAAGAAAGGGACACTCCATCCAGGCCAGAGCAGAGAAACCTATGGGAACAGGCAGAATTCAGCATGTAAAAAAAAGAGAAGTATTTCATACCCCAGGGAAAGGGCCCCATGCAAGTTCAGCACCCAGATAACCTGGGGGCCAGTCACCTGGAAAAAATCAAGTAGAATCCCTACCTCACCCCTTACACCCAAATCAGTTCCAGATGCAGTCAAGATTGAAACAACCAAAAAAAGTGAACCATAAAAACTCTCAAAGGAAACAAAGGTGAAGTTATTTATAATCTAGGAAAGGAAGGTTCTTTTTAAGCAGGATACCCAGGAGCCATAATAAAACTCACTTGTGGAAATAAAGGAGGGAGAAATCCAACAATTATTTTTGAAAAGATTAGGAATAAGCTCACACTGATATCAAGATACATGATTCAGGGAGAACAGAGATATAGACTTTCCTACAGAAGTAGCTCACAGCATGAAAACGTATTTATCCAACCAGTAAACTACAGAAGGAACTCTGGCTGGGTGAAGCTGGGAGACCAGCCAAGGAAAAGCGAACATTAAACCCATTTTCACATATACAGAAGAACATATTTATAAAGCAAATGAACTCTGAGGAAATGTTGACAAACATCCTGGATGTTGGAATGGAGGCTGAAACCTTCTAAGCTTTGAGATGACTGAGGAAATCAAAAAGGTAACTATTTCCCTTTTCCTGTCTGTATAATATTCCATGCAAGGATGTAGCAAAGCATATTTAACTAGTCTCTGTTTATAGACATTTGGGGTTGCTCATGCTCTTTCTTTTCCAGTTTTAGGTATAAAAAATGTATAAAATGAGCATCTTTGTACATCCATCTTTGCATATAAAGAACTATTGGGGGGGGGGTGGAGAACTTCTGTACCAGAAACTCAAAGTGAAAAAAAAATGACTGAAAAGTGTGATACATCGAATTGATGAGATCTAAATGAAAACGTATATGCCAAGTCATGACAAAAACAAAGCAGGGACTACTTTGCGTAGGATTCAGCACTTGAATTTAGAAAACTCTCAGAGATGGGAAAGAGATTTTAAAACCAAACAGAAAACAAATGGGCAAAGGTGGTCTGTGCAAAGAAAATTCCCAGAAGGAAAATTGAAAAATAAACAATAACTATATAAGAAACAGTCAGCCTCACTCATAATTAAGAACCACAAGTCAAAATGATAAGATTCCCTTTTCTACTTAGTAAATCGACCACGTTTGTAAAGTGTGAAAATACCCAGGGTTTTGGAGAAATAGGCATTTTCAGACACTGATAGAGGGGGTAGAAATTGATCTGTTCCAAGCCTCCCTAGTGGCGCAGCAAGTTGGGCACTACACTGTGAAGCATCCACTGCATAGCAGTGCAAGTTTGATCCCCAGTTACGGAGGGGACCCACAGGGCACAGCAGACCTCTCCTGCCTCACCTGCTGCTCCCTTCAGCAGTGTATTTTAGCCTATCTGCCTGTTCTGCTCCCCACTCTGTCTCTGGTGAATCTTTTCACCTTCCATGACTCTGCATCAGCTTTGTATGTTCCATTCCTTTTCCTATCTGTATAATATTCCATTTGAGGATATGGCAAAACCTATTTAAGTAGTCCCCGTTTATAGACATTTTGGATTGTTCAGGCTCTTTCTTTTCCAGTTTTAGGTATAAAGAGCAGTACAAAATGAGCATCTTTGCACATCCATCTTTGCATACAAAAATGAATATATTTGTGGGACCAATTCTTGGCCATGGAATGCTCGATGAATGGACTTTTGCATTAAAAGTTTTGATAGCTATCACCATGCCCCTGCACCGGGTCATGGCACCGTAGACTCTGACCACTTGGGGGTGAGAATACCCGTGTGCCTGTAACTTCTCCAGAATTAGAGTGTTAATACTGTTTGGTTAGTTACTGTTGCCATTTTAAAGATAACGAACAGGGCCAGGATGGGTGACCAGTACAAACTGTGTTGCAAATGTAAGAAGTTTTTCTTAGTTCTGCCTTTACCATTCACTCCCCGCCCCCCAAAACACACACATTCTGGACCTTCTCTGGACCCCCCCACCTCTGCAAAAGCAGAGGCATGAAGGAAGTGGATGCTTCTCAGACCTCACCAAAGGACAAAGAAGAATGAATCTGTGTCCGGAGGAACGACCCTGCCTACTCCTTTATGCCACCACAGGAGACACAGCACCCCCAAGTCACGATGGAGGACAGTAGGGACCCACTTTCTACTCTGGTGAGAGGTGGTCACTTCCGCCTCCACGAGCTGCACCCTGAACAGGTGCCTCACCCACCGCTTCCTCTCGCCCCATCCCCGAGCCTTGCCCACCTGCGGGGTTGGCCCTCACCTGATGCCTTCCTTCCTGACCTTCAGCCTGACTTGGCACAAGGTTCCAAGGGCAGAAGGGCAACAGGGAAGACCCATCAGCCTTGGCCAAGCGTTCTGATCGGTGACTCTTAGAGAAAGAACAAGGTCCTGAGCAGTGTGGTCACGCTTGGGTTGGCTGTGTTTTCTTTGGGAAAAAGCCCCCATGGAAAGGCAGCCCCACAAACTCTTCCAACGCCTCCATGGGGCACCAGGGGGCCCTCCGTGCCAGGGGCTCTTAACTCATTGGTCTATATTTCAAGTTCTGTGCAATGTATGCCTCTGCCTGACTTTGACCTTCACAAAGCAATGGCTGCTTTTAGCGTCTCAGAACTAAATTGTGATAAATAACTATTTTCATGTAATTAAAGCCAGGTTCTAGATCACTGGTGATAACAGAAAAGCACCCCTTACCCCCACCCCCTGCCCTGGTGCCCTGCTCTCCCACCCTCTGCCAGTCTCCCTGCACCCAGGGCTGCCTCTGCGTGCCCAGGCCAGAAGCACCACCTGCACCCCACTTCCCAGAAGTCTAGTGCCCGAGCATCCCCCACACACACCTCCCTCCAGTGCCTCAGGCTCTGGGTGAGTAAAATAGCCAGCAGCGGTGTCTTCCACACGTCCTCTGTAGACAGAAGGGAAGTAGTGTGGGACGACTTAAGAAAAGTCTGACCCGGGGCGGGCACATAGTAGAGGCTCAATAAACAGAACTAGCATTATCGCGCTGATAATAATTGTTCTCCTATTCGCTTCCAATTTATTGAAGGACGCTCGAAGACAGCAGCCAGGCGTCCCGCAAATAAGTACTTGTTTAGAAGGCCGCTGGACGGAGGCCCAGAAAACAAGGACGTTAAGAGGATAAATAGTCCCCAGAGCTGGACAGGCTGGCCTGCGTGGGGGAGGGGACAGGCGCAGCGCGGGCCCGGGCTGGACAATGGGCGCCGTCTGCGCTGACCGGGCCACTCCTTTGAGTCGTGAGAAGACCTATTTTCTTGTTTAAAGCCTTAAAGAGCTATTAAGTTGGGCAAATCACTGGTAAAACAGCTGGAAACCTAAGTAGCAATTTAAACAGCCAGTGCCCTTCCATCCCGGGTGGAATGCGAGCTGGCCGCCCGGGCCCGCATTGTCCGGCTAAGAGGCTTCAACGGACCTTGCTCTGAATGCAGCCAGCTTTATTTAGCAAATCCACAATTTCTACCCCACCCCCTCCACTTTTTTTTTTTTTTTTGAAGTGCGCAAACTCTAATTTTCCCTCTTTTCTCAGCCGAGCCCCCTTGAATCGGTCCATTCTTTCATTATGTGGGGCTAACGGAGGCCTCGCCCAGCCCGCTCAGGAACAGCCAGTAAATAAAACATGTCTCATTGATCAACTTCAAAAAGTCCTCGCGAGGAGGGGGCAGGGGGCGGAGGGGGCCTGTGGGGGCGGGGAGGGCCTGGGCCCGGGGCCTGCAGGCACCGAGGCATGGCAGGGTGCAACCGGCTGGAGATTGCTGGCGGGAGGAGGGGTGCGGTGTCCAGTCCACTGTCCTTCCGACCAGCGTGTTTGTTTTGTGGGCCAGGAGCCTGCAGGTGCCGGGCGTGACCAAAGCCCCAGCATTCACCCACAGGAGCCGCAAAAGGAGGGCTGGCTGGCTTTAAATGTTTTATTTCATTTTTCTTGATCCCACCAATAAAAAACTGGGACAGCTGAAGAACACTAGGCTTAGAGCTCCCTCCCCTCCCTCCACCAGTTTTCAGCTTCCTTCAGCATCCCTTCCAGACACTTTTGATGCCCCAGAGCCCCAGGGGAGGTCTGCAGGATGGACACAGGAGGCTGAGCCTGGAACTCAAAGTCAGAGCATGGAGGCCAAGGATAGTTGAATCCCCGCCATCAGCAAGTATTTAATGAGCATCTACTTTGTGCCAGGGGCCTCCGTTGATTGATTGTATTTATATGGAGCCCCTAATAAACTGACGACTGGACAACTCCAGCCAGACTGGCAACCAGCACCCAAAGGTGCTCCACACCTTGGCCTCCAGGTCACCACACTATTCCGTTTCCTTGACTTCCCAGGATATTTTGCACATTTCTCCACTTGGATTGTCTTCATTTGCCAGCAGCCTGTTGAACTCCTATTCATCCTATAAAACCCAACTTACCTCTTCTGTGAAGTTTTACTTTCACACATGCCCCCTTCCCACACCTCCAGATCTGTCGAGTTGAGGCCTCCTTTTTTTTTACTCTCAAAACTGCACGTTGTACAGCCCTCAGATGTCTCCCAGAGCTAACTGTCTACTCATGTTTACCCCACAAGTCTCTGCAGGGCTCCTGCAGGGAAGAGCAGTACAGAGAATAGTGCTCAGCAGATATGAAGAAAGGGGAGGGCAAATGTTTTGTTGAATGACTGAATGAGTGCCATTCTAATAATTATCACCCAAACAAAGCACCATGATTTGATGGTAGTTATCTGCATTTCTTCTCACTGAGTTCTGTGGAATCAATGATGCAAGACCAAAAACACAGAAAGAGATGAAGTTTGGTCATTAGTTTGGCAGGAAAGCATTGCCCAAAATGCCACTGTTTCTTAGGCTCAAGAGAGGTGGCATTCTTCAGCCACCCCAAGTCCCTCTTGGGTGTGTTATGGTGTCATTGCCACCTGCACCAGGAAGCCCTCCTGGAAGCACCCAGCACATCTCTGCAGGGGTTCCTTCTTCCTTTTCTCCTATAGCAGACATCTGCTGTGCCTGCAGCCTGGCATCCATGCATGCCCCTCTGGCTATGGCACCTCCTTTGGGAGCTCCCAGTGTGACAACCTGCAGTCTAGTAGGCTCACCATCCAGGCACCCAAAGCACCCTGGCCAAGGTGGGCACGCGAGCCTAATTGGCTCCTGGAGACCTGAATCTTGACACAAGGACAGAGAGTCATGGCGGCTGATTGGATCTGGCTCTGGAGAGTGTGGTCTCCGTGCCCACTGTGTGGCTCTCAAGTGTCCCCCATTCTCTGTTTCAGGGGCACCCCTCTTCCAAGAGTCTTCAACATTTCATTATCCTGCACCACATTCTGGCCCTGCAACCAGGCACCTCTGGACCACACCCAGGTCCATGCTCCTTATACTTTTCTTTCTTTAGGTTTCTTGCCACTGAGTAGACTGTCTAAGACTGACAACAATATTACTGAGTCCCAGCTGTAGGCCAGCCACCAGGCCAGGAGCTTTACATGGAATATCTCAGTTTTCGCTCACTGAGCAAATGTATTGAGATGTTTTTTGTTTTGTTTTAAGATTTATTTATGTGTGCATACAAGAACTGGGGTGCAGGCCAGAGGTGTGGGGGTGAGAGGCTCCACCAGAGACAGAGTGGGGAGCAGAACAGGCAGATCGACTGAAACACACTGCAGAGGGGAGCAGTGGGAGGCAGGAGAGGTCTGCTGCACCCTGTGGGTCCCTCCATGGCCGGGGATCGAACTCGTGCTGCAGTGGCTACGGACGCTTCATAGTGCGGCGCCTTAACCCCTTGCACCACCAGAGAGTCCCCTGTGACGAGAAGTTTTTATTCTCATCTCATATGTGGGGAAACCGAAGCTCAGAGAGGCCAAGGAACCTCGCTGAGGACACACAGCTGGCTGAGAAGTTATGTCCACTCAGGTCCAAAGCCAGTCCAGTGGTCCGCTGCAGGAGCCTTGCTGTGTAGCACTGAGAAACGAGACGGAATGGGAGGCAGGCCCACTGGCTGGATTCTTGGCTGCTTTCTGCGGAATTCCTGTGCCAGAGTCTCTCACCAGCCTTGACCTTTCATGGGCAGGGGCCAGGTCTCTTCCTCACGTCTGGCCCAGGCTCTGGCTTGGAGCCATTGTTTAGTGAACTTCTTTCTAAGCGCAGTGAACCCTCCCCCCAGCTCTGCTGGGCTTCTGCACAGTCACCCTTTTTCTTTGTCTGCAACTTAGGTGGGGCGGGCAATACTTAGCCTTTCTTTGACTCAGTTTCTCCAGCTGCCAAACAGAGATTATGGGGCCCCCTGTCTCAGCCTCTGATGATGAAGATCGAGGGAGGTGTTGATGTGGCTGCATCAGGTAAAGTGCAGCACACACATCCGTTGTCACTGTCACCAGGCCCTGTCCGGCCAGGTCTGAGCTGGCTGTGGGGGCAGACCCGGAGAACCAAGCCCGTCGGCCAGCTCTCAGGCCAGCCTGCACTCCCCCTGCATTCCTGAGGGATAAGGATGGCAGCCAGCGGCCACAATGGCCCATTGTGCCTGGGAGCTGTGTCCGTCTGTGTGGGCAGCTGTGGGGAGACCCTTCTCCTGTGTTGGGGACAGTCCTGGAGTTGAACTACGCACCGTCTGGGACCAGAGAAGGGCTGGCATCTTCTGTTCAAATGGTAAACCAGGGTAAGGCCCCAGGGGGTGGGAGGGCTGTGCCTCTCTGGGTAAGAGCCTTGACTTCTTTCTGGAACATGGGAGACCGTCTTAAGTGTCACTGAGCAACACCATGGCCATTGTGGCTCCCAGGCCCTAGCCTGGGAGGAGACGCTTGATTCTCTGCCCTGCCTGTGCTTCGCACGTGTTCTGCCATGCTGCTGGCTGGGCTCTGGAAGATGAAAGGGGGCCAAGGGATGGGTGACCCCCAAAACACTCATGGGCCCCCACTCTTTATCCAGGTCCTGCATCCGTGAAGGCTTGGCCTGACTGCCTGCAGATTCCAGCTCAGGCAAGTAGCCTCCTTGGGCCAGGGCGCCAGGAAAAGTGGCCCAGAGGAGCCACAGATTGGAAAACTATTTAGGAGTGAAATTGATAGACTGTGATGATAACTTTCTGAAAAGCACTTTGGCAATTAATCTAAGTAGGTGAAAAACACTGATTTCCTTCCATGCAAGTATTCCTCCCCTACAGATTTATTTCAAAGAAATGATCAGAGATGCAGAAAAAGACCACATACCAGGGAGCTCCACCCTGCGTGGTTTATAAGAGCAAAAATTTAGAATCAGCCTCGAGTGGTTACATAATTATGGTGCATCCCTCCAACAGGTAAAACATAAAACCGATTTTTGGATTCACCGTCTCAAAGAAGATTTAATGCTTTTGATTCTGAATGACATGAGAGAAAACAGATTGCAAATCGTATGTGTGGAATGAAACTAGAAAAGCTGGCCGAGCAAAAGGCAGACCAGATTGCACGGCCGTGAGTGATTCTGTGCACATCGAGTTCTCGAACAGGCCAGACTGATCCATAGACACATGGTTTCAGCTCAGCCCAAGGACCGCCAACCAGGCCGCTCTCACCTGGAGCATCAGTCAAAGATACAAGACCCTGAGCTGCTGAGCTAAGGTTAGGGCGACCGCCGGGAAGGGCGAGTGGACATTTGGGGTCTTCTGTCTTGATCGTGGTAGAAATTGAAACCGCGTGGTAGCATCTCAAAAATTAAACCTGGGGCCTCCCTGGTGGCACAAGGAGTTAATTTAAGCACCGCACTATGAAGCATCTGCAGTCACTGCAGCACGAGTTCGATCCCCGGCCTGAGAGGGGACCCCCATGGCGCAGCAGACCTCTCCTGCCTCCCCGCTGCTCCCCTCAGCAGTGTGTTTCAGTCCATCTGCCTGTTCTGCTCCCCACTCTGTTTCTGGTGAATCCTCTCACCCCTGCCCCACCTCTGACCAGTACCCCAGTTCTTGAATGCATAAGTAAGTCTTAAAAAAATTAAACCCAGTAGCGTCACAACAACGTGAATGTTCTTAATGCCCCAGTCCCACACACTTAAAAATTGACTGAAATGGTGAATTTTATGTTATTTATATTTTACTAATAACACCGTTCAACTCAGTGTTATGCACACCGAGCTTCCACTCTCTCCTGATCTTCCAAGTTCCCCCCTTTTCCTCCATCCTATGACTGAACATCTCTACCTGTACATGAGAATAAAGGAACCATTTCATAGGGTGGTTGTGCGCTGCAAGTTCACGCATGTAAGGTATTCAGAACCAGACCTAGCACATGCTGTGGGGAGGGCCATTTCATGGCGACACCCCCAACCTCTTGCACTGATCAACCAGGAAACAGCTATCTTTTTAAAATTCATATATATTTGACATCAATTGTGGTCCCCATTTCCCACCACCATTCCACCCGTGCACCATCACCTCAGTCCCTTGTGCTCTTTCTGCCCTCATCCCATTCCCTCCCCCCACCCACCATTGTTTCTGATTTGTCCTTGTCTTTATGTTTCTGCTGTGTTGTGTTTTTTGTTTTTGCTTTTTCATTGTTGTTACTCTTTTCCTTGGTCCCTTATTTGGTTCCCTTATGTTCCTCCTAGGAATGAAACCATTCAGTATTTTTCTCTTGCCTTCTGACTTATTTCGCTGAGCATCATCCCTTCTAGCTCCATCCATGTTTCTACAAATGACTCTAGTTTATCTTTTTTGATTGCTGCATAGTATTCCATCATGTATATGTACCACAGCTTCTTGAGCCAGTCATCCGTTTGGGGGCATTTAGGCTGCTTCCAGGTCTTACCTCTTGTACATAGTGCTGCCATGAACATAGGGGTACAGCTATTCTTCTGAATGAAAACAACTATCTTAAGACAGAAAGTTGGACTGGCCAGGGTCCCGGTCAGGGTCAGAGCCTTCCTTTCCCTTTCTCTCCTCTCTCTTCTCTTTCCCTCCATCTCTCCCCTCTACTTCTCTCTGACCAGTGGGTCCATTCTCTCGGGCCAACTGTCTACATGGCAGAACAACAGTGTGAGCACCTCTGGACAGCTCTGGACACCATGCTTGCCACTGCACATGCACTGGGGGGGCAGACACACCCACCAGCTCTTAGAGAGTCCCAGGGAAGGCGCCTGATTGGCTAGGCCTAGTCACATGTCTTGCCTGGACCAATGATATGGCCAGGAGCCTGGGGTCCAGTGACTGGCCAAGAATCCCAGGGAAGGCGCCTGATTGGCTTGGCCCAGTCACATGTCTTGTCTGGACCAATGATATGGCCAGGAGCCTGGGGTCCAGTGACTGGCCTGGCCAGAGTCTCCTGCTCACCCCACACACCTGGGCGTAGGGTGAGGTCTGGCCGGAGAGTCTGGCTAACCTGCACCCCCTGATTTATCTTAACCAAGGCGGGAAACAGACCCACTATCCAGTAAGCTCCGGGTTGCAAAGCTGGCCCAGTGCCCAACCGGAGGACGGCGCAGGCCCAGATCGCCCATCCTGGGCACCCGAGGACAGTGTCCTGCTGACCAGCCATTACCCCTGGCACAGGGCATGGAGGTGGCTGGGAGGAAGTGGGCAGCTGGAGTCACTCTCCAAGGGGCTCTGCGGACAGGGCACCTGAGGGGGAGGTCAGTCTGGGTCAGGGAGGGTGGGAGGGGAGCGGCACTGAGCCGGCCACAGTGAGTGCTGGCTCCAAGGTAGCGCCGGCAGGAGGGGAGGCGTGGACCTTGTGGGCAGAGCTGAGGGAGCAGAGGGCTCAGGGCCGTGCCCAGGGTTCCTGAGGGGACCTGCTTCACAGGCAGCAAGGCATGCAGTGGATGGGTCAGCTCTGAGTGCCAGCTCCAGCCACCCCATGCTGTGTGTGTGTGGTGTGTGTGGTGTGTAGTGTGGTGTGTGTGCACGTGTGTGGTATGGGGATGTGCATGTGTGGTATGTGTGTGGTGTGTGGTGTCTGGGGTGTGCATGTGTGCACATATGTGTTGTGTGGTGTGGTGTGTGCATGTGTGTGGCGCGTGGTGTGGGTGTATGCATGTATGGGGTGTGGTGTGTGTGCATGTGTGCGGTGTGTGGGGTGTGTGCATGTGTGCATGTGTGGTGTGGGTGTGTGCGTGTGTGTTGTATGTGCATGTGTGTAGTGTGTGGTGTGGGTGTATGCATGTGTGTGCTCTGTGGTGTGTGCATGTGTGTGCTGTGTGATATAGTATATGCTGTGTGTGGTGTATGCAGTGTGGGTGGTGTGTGTGCTCTGTGGTGTGTAGTATGTGTAGTGTGGGTATGTGTGTGTCAGTCTGTGAGTGTGTGGGTAGCACTGCCCCCACTTTCTGCTTCTACACAATCCCTCCCAACACCCTAAAGAGAAACGTTTCCATTCCAGGTGGGGGGACTTTTAGGAACCTGTTCGAAAGAGGACAGCGCGTCAAACCAACCGTATGAAACCGTGAGTGGCAGCGACTTGGCCGCTACGTAAAAACCACATTTCTCAACGCTGGGGTCCCCGGGAGGTCCCTCCGGTGCCCTGAGCCGGTCACGGCCTGGAGGCGTCTTCTGGATCCCACAGACCTGGTTCGAATCCCCGCTCAACAGTCTGTGAGCTCCACGCCCGGCCTAGGGTCTCAGCTCCAGTTTCTCCAATGCACAGTGAGGTTGGGGTGCAGGATCCAAGGAGCTCTGGGCCTCAGCCAATGCCGGGGCGCTCAGTGTGAGAGCCGTGGTCAAGCCTGGGGAGCAGGCACCGGAGTGGGGACGTGCTAGATCTCGGGGGTCATGCAGGAGAGTCTCCCTAAGAGCTGAGGCCCTACCCTGTGCTGCATGTGGGGCCCAGGGCCCTCGGGGGGCAGCAGAGAAGGTCTGAGGGGGCCCACAGGCCGTCACTGGGAGTGTTCGCTTTTAAGAAGGTTGACGAAAACCTTCAGAGTGGAGACTGAGACTCGGTGTCCATGCAGAGACGGGCGTGCTTGCAGAGAACTTGAGCTTCTCCGAGAACTTTCACAACTGTTCTTAATCAAGAGAATTCTTCCCCAGAAAATTAAGAAAACAAAAAAGGAAGGTGTTCTTGCCGGAGGCCCTGGGAGCCAGCTGGAGCCATGCTGAGCGCCTGGCAGGGGGGTAGGGAGCGCCCCTCTGCCTCCAGGCCTCTCCTCTGCAGCCCCAGCGAGGCATCCCCAGGGGGAGCCAAAGGGCACCAGGACTGGGAGGCTGACGGAGGCTTCCCCTCGGGGCACCACCGGTGGCCTGGAGAGGGGGCAGCTGGGTTCTCTCCCACGGCCCCACAAATGACCAAAGAATCTTTGCCCACTCCTTGGGGAAATGTGAGTTCTCAGTTAAGTGATGCTGGTTTCTCTGCTGACGCAGTCCTGTCTTAGCTCCTGCTCAAGCTCTGCCCCCCGAAGAGCAGCTGTAGTTCTGTCCCCAAGATCAGCTGCAGCTCTGTCCCCAAAGATCAGCTGCGATTCTGTCCCCCAAATATCAGCTGCAGTTCTGTCCCCCAAAGATTAGCTGCAGCTCTGTCCCCGAAGATCAGCTGCAGCTCTGCCCCCTCAAAATCAGCTGCAACTCTGTCCCCGAAGATCAGCTGAGGCTTTGTCCCCCAAAGGTCAGTTGTGAGCCCAACCTTAGGGAATCCTGGGAGGAGAGAGAAACCCAGACTGAGCTGTACCTTGGGGTTTGTGGGAGCCCAGAGCAAGCCTGTGGGAGACAGGGATGGGGTGTGGGCAGAAAAGGATGAGTTGTAAAGAGGGCACTGCAGGGAGCTGGCGGGGAGGCATGCGGGCGAGGGCGTTCATGGGGCCCTCTGCTACTGCAGTGGCAAGGCTGGCACTGGCGGGGAGGGCGTGGGCTTCCTGGTTATTTGCCCAAAGCAGGGTGATGGGCAGTGGCGGGGGCTGGGGGGGGTGGGCTGTTCTTTCCCAGCGCGATCGGCTGATTCCTCCTCCTCTCTCGCAGCTCAGTTTCCAGAAGCTGCAAGGCATCCCTCGGAGGAGTCCTGCCTTCTGGGTTGCCCCCCACAGCCTGAGCCACTGGCCAGACCCTGCAGCCCCGGTGAGCCCCCTCTTTCATGTCGCTGCCACACACTTTACACTTTGGGGACATTCACTCCTTGGTCCACACGGACCTTGGAAGTTCTCTAGTGCGTTAGGAGAGCCTCCTCACACTCTGCACCCAACACAGGTCACCTGCTCTGAGAGTGCCCCCTGCGTGCCCCGGGGACAGAAGTGACCACCTCTCTCTGCCCTGCAAGCTGACTGCTCTGTGCATCTCCAGAAACCTTGCAAATGTGTCCCTCTCTGGCTGCCCCCCCGCCCCCAGGTCCAGACTCCCCTAACCAGGCCACACTCATTTTGGAAGGAGGCCACCCTCTGACCTCCAGTCCCTCTGCTGCTTTCAAACTTGGGGGTGCACTGACTCTCAATAAATGAAATGTTGTTTCAAGGTGCTTAGGGCCCCCCAAAAGGACTTTTCCCTCCAACACACACATTTTGCCCTGTTACCTAACGCCTACGACAACGTGTGATTCTGAGGGTGCCGTCTCCCCCAGAAACCTTCAGTCACACAGTCGGGAAAGCACGAAATAAAACCTCATCACAGAGCTGCCCAAATTAAGCCGGCAGCCGGAGCACTGGAGCAGAGAATGGGAAGTGGGGGAGGCTGCAGAGGCCAAGAGCAGCAGGCCCGTCCCATGATGCCCAAACAGCCGTGGCTGACCTGTCTGGGTCCCCGTGGGGGGACCCCTTGCCTCGGCCACCAGACCAGAGACACCACTGTTGTGATGCAGTCAGCTTCTTGGGGAGCTGGGCACAGATTTAATTCCACAGGGCAGTACAGAAGTGTGTGTGTGTGTGTGTGCGTCTACACACCTGAAGGTTTATGTGGAGGGTGCCCGTCAGAGTAAGTGTGATTGTTGGGGGCAGGGGAAGTAGCTGGTGGAGAGGAAAGTTGGGGGGGACTGGCGCAGGCAGAGTGGACAAAAAGAGGGAAATCTGGCCTTTGAGTAGGGCCTGGAGAGCAGGAGAAGAAAAAAGACGCTCTTATTGGTGGTTGTCAAGGAGATGGGCTTTGGGGTTTGCTGGACTTTCTTCCCTTAAAGCCTCCTGCCTCGGCCTGAGAGGGGCCGTTTATGCCCAGCTGCGCCTCTCTGCCACGGGTCTCCAGCCCTGGCCCCAGAGGCCAAAGTCATCAGGTGTAGACGCCCGGGCCCGGCCGGAGCAGTTCTTGGGTGGAATGACCCCCATGTTCCCCTGGGCCCCAGCCCCTGCCCCAAGGGGGAGGCCTGGCCTCATGTCCTGCGTTCTGGCTGGCCTAGGAAGAGGTCAGCCCAGAGACAGCCCCCCCCTGCAGGGGCTGAGCTCAAAGTGGCACCAGGAGAAGGGGTGCAGCAGGGGAGACTCTCATCCCCCTCCAGACTTGGGGCCCAAGGCTGTCCTGTGACCAGCGCCTTTAGTGGCCATTGTCCTTTGGGGAGTAGCAAAAAGTTCATTATGCTTTGAACGCAGATTCTAAAGCCACCGTCCTGATGTCCCCGGGGGGGGGGCGGGGGGGGGCGGCGACACATCGTCAGCGCTTGGCACNGGCCCCGGGGGGGGGGGCGGGGGGGGGCGGCGACACATCGTCAGCGCTTGGCACACAGTAGGTGCTCAGCAAACATTTGCAACAGGGATAGCGCCCCAATCTGGTGTGCGCACCGGTGTTTCACCGTGAATGGAAGCCGCCAAGCCGCTCTCTCGACCTCCGAAGCCCGAGCGGGTGTGCAGGCCGGCTCGACTCCCCGGAGGGCGTGCTGGGGGGTGTCCCCCGAGGGCGTGCTGGCGGGGGTGTCTGGGGGGGAGGGCGCTGCCCCCAGGGGCGGCCACCCAGAACCACCGAGCCTGAGCGAGGCAGGGGAGCGCGGTGGGGAGCGACCTCCGACGAGTCCCGGCCTGGCCAAGACCGTGCGTCCCGGGTCGCGGGAGCCGGTCCCGGCCCCCACCCCCCACCTGCCGCCTGCCGGAGGGGAGGGGGCGGCCCCGGACACCCGCGCCCGCCCCTCCCCCCGCCACCCGGCCGCCCGCGCCCATTGGCCGGCCGCGCGTGGCGCCCCGCCCCCGGCGGCCGCGGGCCAATGAGCGCGCGCCTGTCAGCTCGTCAGCGGCTCCGGCTCGGTGGCTGCGAGCTGGAGCGGTGGCGGCGGAGCCAGCAGACGGGAGCGCTCGCGGAGCGGCCGGTCGGTGGGGTCCCCGCGCCCCGCACGCCCGCACGACCGGCCCGGCCCGGCCCGGCCCGCAGCGAGCATGGGCGCGGCGGCCGTACGCTGGCACTTGTGCGTGCTGCTCGCCCTGGGCGCGCGCGGGCGGCTGGCTGCAGGCAGCGGGCTCCCAGGTAAGCCGGATCCGGCCGGCGGCCGCGGCGCCCCAGGCGGACCCCAGCCCCGCGCAGTCTGGCGGCCCCGAACCCCGCTCCGCTTTCTTGCAAAGTAACTTCTGGGCCCCGCGCGGGGCGCCCCCTCCCTGCAGCCGGGGCGGCCCCGGGTCCTGGAGCCCGGTGCGGCCGCTGCCGGGGCTCAGACCCCGGGGGAGGGGACGAGCGAGGCGGGAGGAAGAAAGAAAGCGCGACGGCGGGCCAGGGGGGTCCGGGAGTTCCGACCGAGGACGGGAGGGAGTCGATACCAGGGGTCGGGTGGGTGCTCCCGCCAGACGGAGGGGAGCACCAGGGGCAGGCAGAAGGAGGAGAGGCGCAAGGGGGAGGAGGCACTTAGAGAGAGGCCGAGGAAGTGGTAGGTAGAGGGACAGACAGACGGACGGACGGAGGGAAGGCCAGGGATACACACAAAAGGACCGGGAAGAAGCGCAGGAATGACAGGCGTGGAGAAGAGAAGGGCACAGAGAAACGGAGGGGGGGAAGGCCCAGGGGAGGGAGGAGGCACGGGCAGCAGGAGGCAAAGATCAGAAGAGGGAGGCAGACAGCCGGTGGTGCGAGCATGGAGAGGTAGAGGCAATGGCCCAGAGGGACAGGAGGACTGGGGGTGGAGGACGGGCACCGCGGGGGAGGGGTAGGGAGAGCAGCCCAGAAAGCAATGGACAGTCGGGCAGGAGGGGAAGACAGAAGGACAGACCCAGAGGAAGGGAAATGGAGGGGAGCTGGAGGGAGGGAGAGGAACGCAGACAGACAGAAGGGACCTGGAAGAGGGAGGCTGCAGAGGAGGAGGGAGATGGAGGAGTCACTGAGCAGCAGAGGCGAGGTGGGGGCACCATGGGGACCCCACTCCTGCTCTGCTCTCTTGGTTTTCTGGAAGGACAGTCCCACAGATTTAAGTCACATTTTCTCTTCCCACGGCCTCAGTGGGGCATCCTCCCTTTCTCTCCTTGGTGGGGGTGCTGGGGGGGTTGTCTGCTCCAGCTGACTGTCCTTGGTTTTCCCCGGGCACCCCCTGGGGCATTAAAACGATTCCACAGCAGGCAGCTGGCCCTGCTGCCCGCGCCCCCTACGTGTCTGTGGGTGTCTCTCCCAGGCTTTGGGGTTCTTCACCCTGTTGGCCTGTGAGGCGTGCACCTCTCCCAACTCTCTGCCTCTGCTCTGGGTCTGCCCGTGTCTTCACACACGCCTCACCCCTCGGAAGCCAGCCCATGTGCCAGAGGGCCTGGCTGTCCTGACCCAGGTCAGGCGCGTGGCCGGGCAGCCGGGGGGGTAGTGGCTGGCGGTTCCTCTGCCTCTGTCCCCAGCCCCCCCAAAGACATGCTTAAAGGTGCAGTAGAAGCGGCCCCCAACACCCCTTGGCTAACAACCACCCATTTCCTCCCCACGGGACAGCTCCCTGGGTAGGAGGCAGGGATAAAGCAGGTGGTCTCCCTCCTTCCTTCGCACTGACCCTTGGGAAGTGGGATGTCTGTGACCCCTGCTGGGCCCGTCTCCGAAGTGGCCATTCTGCCCCTGGAAGGAAACATCCGGGCCCTCTCTGGCCTCCCGCCCCGAGGCAGGGCCACCAGTGCACGGGCCCTTATTGTCGCTCCGTGGAAGGACGCGGTGTTCCTGCTGGCCCCTGGCCCACCGATGTCCGGCTCTGGTTTTCCACAGGGGCGGTCACCTGGCCCGCTCTCCACCTTCCTTTGGGCAGTGGAAGAGGGTGGGCTGCTGACCTGAGAGTCCAACCGCCTCGAAAAGTGGTTCCTCCTGCTGTGTGTGCATGTGTGTGCGTGCACATGTGCATGTGTGTTGTATGTGCATGCATGTGTTCGTGTGTGTTGTGCACATGTGTTCGTGTGTGTGTGTGTGTGCAGGAGGTGGCTGGTTGCTACTTAGGGATGCCTCGCTTCCCTTGGGGCAGTCGGGGCTAGGGCGATCGCGAAGGTTCTGAGGGCCATGTGGTTTCCCTAGCGCGGCCCCACGCAGATTTAGCAACCGAATGCCAGACCCAGGGGTGGGCTGACTCAGAGTGGACAGTCCAGGTCTAGAGGAGCAGGCGGTCAGGATGCGGCTGCAGCGCGGAGACCAAGGACTGTCCAGGACTTCCCAGGAGGACCTGGTGCAGCCCTCAGGGGCCGCCGGGGGGCCCTTACGCCCTGGATCCTGCTCTGTCTGTCCTCTGCTGCCTCTCGTTCTGGCCAGCTCCGGGTGACATGGCCGTCGGAAAGCTCTGGCCCTGCCTGCTGGCTGGTGCGGGGTCTAGCCTGCCCCTAACAGGCGCTCCGCCCAGTGACCCGGGCTTGTTTCCATGCCGGGAGCCTGACGGCTGAGCCTGGACAAGGCCAAGGTTCCCCTGGCCATGCTGTGCCCAGGCCCTTTCTGAGCCGTGAGCGCGTGTGTGTGCATGCGTGTGTGTAAGGGAGAGCTCTAGGAAGCATCTGCAGAACCTGCTTGGCGTTGCCCGCCCGACAACTGTTCAGGCGCTGCATAGGGGCGTTTGGGGGCAGGAGGGGTGTGGAGAGCAGCTTTGCAGAGTTCCCCAGGCGGGAGGAGAGGCCCTGGGAGCGCAGAGCCACCCATGAGCAGGGCGCCCACGTGAGGGTCTGGTCCCACGGCGGGGTCACAGCCCACCAGCTGGGGACATGAATCCCGTCGTCACAGCCCAGGGCTGGGTGGGGGCCCACATTCCCACCCTCGGGGCTGCTTGGCCGGTGTACACCCCTCTATCCGAGACCCAGAGGAGGTGGGCTTGACCCCCTCCCAGGAGTCCTGAAGTCTCAAATAAGGGGAGTGAGGGGTGGTGGAGGCACCTGATAGGGGGTGGTCCCCGTGCACCCCTAGTCCTGTTTTCTCACCTCTTG
Source organism: Galemys pyrenaicus (assembly GCA_019455555.1). Classification (NCBI taxonomy): domain Eukaryota; kingdom Metazoa; phylum Chordata; class Mammalia; order Eulipotyphla; family Talpidae; genus Galemys; species Galemys pyrenaicus. The sequence goes on along the minus strand of JAGFMF010011642.1, from coordinate 1,270,045 downwards.
GGGGACAACAGTTCTGTGTCTCGAGACCGCTGGGAACTAGACGAGCTGGCACGTCGGTGCCTGGCACACAGGAGCCGCCTCAAAGGTCACCAGTTGCCGTTTGTCAACCAGATTGGTCGGTCACTGGTCCCTGGGCATGGGGGCAGAGGACACCCCGCCCCGTGGCTGGCCGCCTCCAGCCCACACCTCACCCCTTGCCCCCCAGGAGCGGCCGACGTGGATGAGTGCTCGGAGGGCACGGACGAATGCCACATCGACGCCATCTGCCAGAACACGCCCAAGTCCTACAAGTGCCTGTGCAAGCCGGGCTACAAGGGGGAAGGCCGGCAGTGCGAAGGTGAGACCCCCGCCCAGCCCCCCGCCTTGCACCTTGCGATGCCGAGCCTGCGAGCTGCCCCTTCCCTCCGCCCCCCCGCTCAGCCTTGGGAGGGAGGCTCGGGCTGCCTGAAAACAAGGGGCGCTTCTCTGGTGGGAGGTGGGGGTGGAGGGTGTTGTCTCCCTGGGTTTGAAATGGCTTTTTTAAGATTTATTTATTTGTGCACACAAAAACTGGGGTACAGGTCAGAGGTGCAGGGGGTGAGAGGAGTCACCAGAGACAGAGCGGGGAGCAGAGCAGACAGATGGACTGAGACACACTGCTGAGGGAGCAGCAGGGAGGCAGGAGAGGTCTGCTGCGTCATGTGGGTCCCCTCCCTGGCCGGGGATCGAACTTGCGCTGCAGTGGCTGCGGATGCTTCACAGTGCGGTGCTTGACCCCTTGCGCCACCAGAGAGGCCCCCGGGTTTGAAATGTTTTGTTAAGAATTTGAGGTGACGCAAAGAAGGCCGACTGGACAAGTTGCGGGGGACAGCTCCCACCGAGGTCCCTAACTTCAACTCCAAAACCTCCCCAAGCAGCCCGCAGATCCCAAAGGGCCTCCCCAGCGTGGGTGCCAGTGCGGGCCCCTGCATCCAGGATGGGGGCCATGCAGGGGCTGGTCCACCTGCGCCATCCGTCGGGCCAGCCTTCCTGCCCGGCCCTGCGGTGCTGGTGTCACCAGCTGGCACTAGCAGCTGCCCCCCGCCAGACTGAAAGTCAGAGAGAGGGAACGCATTAGTGGCTGTGGAGCCGTCACTTCCAAGCCGGAGGGAGCTGGAGAGAACCTTCCAGAGCATTGGCCAGGCAGGGCCTGTGCGGTCACTGTCACCTCAGGGGTACGACGCAGGGCCCAGCCTCAGGGGGCTGAAAACTGCCATCCATGGCCAAAGTGCACCCCTAGGTCAAAGAATCACCCCCACCCGCCCCCACTTTCTAGACAAGGCGAGTGAGGCCCGAGGGGTGCATCTTTTCCCACTTTCTCAGGGGCGTGAGAGAGAGCCTCAGATTCTCGCTGTCTCCCAGCCAGGCCAGCTGCTCTCTCCATGAACGAGCTTTGTGAGGAGCGCGACAAAAAGGGGCTTCGCAGAAGCGGGTCTCAGAGGGGACCCCTCGCCTTACTCAGGCAGCAGCATCTGGCCTGCTGGCTCATTGGGCCGGGCGGAAGGCTGAGGGCTGGGGGGTGACACCACGTCTGGCCGCGTCCCGGCCTCGCTGAGTGGGGAGCTGGCGCCTGCCCGCACGGCCCTGGCAGGAGGCCAGGCTGGACGTCCAGAGCAGGTCTCCAGCAAGAAGCCGTGGCCCTGGCTGGCCCTGCAGCTGGAGGGCCTGGGCGCCAGCTCAGTGCTTCCAAGCGGCAGGGGTAAGGCTCTGCGGGGCCCTTTCTGCCCCCGCCTGCAGGCCCAGGGCTCTCGCAAGGGTCACTCAGTCCCTTTGCCGATGGAAGCCGCAGACCCAGCCTGTCCCCTGTACCCGGCCCAGCTCCTCAGGCCCCTGCAGCTGGCCACTGCCCGCAAGGCCTGTGCTCTCTCTGCTGTTTCCCTGAAGTCACTGCGAGTCCAGCTTTAACTGTCAGTTATGTTCGAGCCAGGGCTGGAGCCATGCTTGCTGGCTCGGGAGAGAGGGTCTGACGTCCTTGGCGTGAGGATGAGTGAGGAGGAGCTGTGCAGGTGCTTTAAGAACTGCCGGGGCCTCCCTACCTCTCCAGGCCGTGGCCTCACCTGAACGCTGCACAGAGCTGCCCACAGGCATGTGGCCAGTGCCTGACCTCGGCCCTGCTCAGGTGTCCCCTCTGCCTGGAGCTCCTTCCCCTCCCCGTGTGTCCCGACTAGTTCCTAATCAGCCTTTAGACATGCCTCCTCCAGGAAGCCCTCCCTGATACCTCTTTCCACACCCTCTCGCGCATGCACACAGAGCTGCACGAAGTGCCTGCTCTGCTCCCAGAGCCCGTGGGTTCCCTCCATCATTGCTCTTCTGACCCTGGATTCTAATTTCACGACTGGCCTGCTCTACTGAACTGTGAGCTCATTTATTGAGATCTCAGCCCTGGGGCCACCACACTGGAGCTGTCGACCTGGGCTCTGTCCCCAGGGAGCTCGCAGCAGTACTCACGACAGCAGAGCCTGTCGTGTCTGTCCCGCAGACCCCCTCCCCTGGGCCAGGCCTGGCACCCGCCCAGCGTGCAGGAATGTCCGGTCTGAGTCAGGGTTGCAGTCCCCTCTGATGTGAACGTTAGGGTGTCGATTGCCCTCCTGAGCCTCAGCCCTCCTTTGGTTATCTGCCGGCTCGCTGCTGGGCTGAGAGCAGCGCCCAGGGCTGTCCACTGCTGGCATGGGGTGGCCAAGCCCTGACGGTCACATCGTCCTTGCTCATGCAACATCGTGGAGAAGGTACCTGTGACAGTGGCTCATTCTCCTGTGTCAGAGGGACAGTGACGGGCCAGCCCAGGACCTTCCCCGAGTTGCCTCTGGCTGGCCGGGCTGCCTGAGCTGGAGGTGCAGAGGGGACATTCTCCGCAAATAAGTCAAGCGCTCCTGCGTGAATGGGCACCTGCCGAGTTGCCTTGTTAAAGCACAGAAGGCAAGGACAGGCCCCTCAGAGCGAGTGCTGGTGGGGGCCCTGGGGGCCGTCCCATCCCTGGGGACCCACCTCCCATCGTTGGTCAGGACAGAAGGAGATAGGAGGGCGTTTGAACAAGGGCTATCTGACACCCCACCCCGCCCCTGGGGAGGTCTCCAGAAGCACCTCCAGAGACTCCTGGGCATGCTGACATCTGACATCTGGTGTGGTCTGCAGGAGCTTGGAGCCCACCCCATACGCTCCTTGGTTTCACGGCTGGGGCGGTGGAGACCCGGGAGGCAGGGCCCGACCTGCATAAACGCTGCAGCCTGGGTTTGTCTGGGCCCTTTCCCCACGCACGTGGATGTTGTGCTCCCAGCAACGTTCTGGGAAGAGGGGAGGACAGTGCATATCCAGGGGAGCACGGTGATTGAAGCAGGGGCTTTGGAGCCAGATGGCTTGGGTGCAAATCTTGCCTGCATAACCTGGACCGATTGCTTGATCATTGTTTGTGAGTGAAATAGAGATGATACTAGTACCTGCTTCATAGAGAGAGCGTGAGGATTAAGTGGGCTTGTGTCTGGAAAGCATGAGCGCGGAGCTTGGCATGTGGGACGGAGCAATGAGCATCAGCGGCTGTCCGTGTGGTGACGGCGACAGTGATGTGATAATGACGGCGGTGCTGTTGGGGTGAGGATGAGGATGCTGGCAGTGACAAAGGTGAGGACTCTACGGACGACTGTAATGCTGGCCAGTATTTGAAAGCAGGTGAAACTTGGTCTCTCTCTGACAATTCTCAGCATCTGAAATGGCTTGGAAATGGGATCTTCTGGTTCACTGACTATACAGATCTGTCTGTATCCCCATAGAGGCGCTATATCTCCATAGAGGTAAAGACACATATGCCATTCACAAGCCACCGTTGACCAAGAATGCACAAGAGAAAACACACGTGCTGGAGGTCTTCCTTTGCTCCACGCACCTTGCTCCAGGAATGGCAACTATGCCACCACCCTCTCCCCAGGAGGCATCACTAATCAATCACCACACCCTCTGCTCTGTCATTTCCACTTTAGAAGAAACCTCTTCCTCCCTGCAACCCCATCTTTATCTGCAGATGTGAGCATGTGTAGGGTTTTGCAGAGGCGGGGTTAGAATTTGGGGGGAGATGAGTTCTGGATCCTATAGATGGAATCGGCTTTGCTGTTTACTGTGATTGCGCAGAGACAGGGGGCGGGAGAGGTGGCTCAGTCTCCTCAGTTTTCCCAGGAAATGGATCCAGGCTGTGGGGAGCCTTGAGGTAGACGGACAGCCTCTGCTCCTCACTTGGGAACTGCTGCCGGTTCTATTTAGCAAGCCCAGCACCTGGAGCAACCCTCTCCCCGCCGCTCCCACTCTAGGGATGCACACAAGAGCTGGGGTACAGGCCAGAGGTGTGGGGAGTCAGAGGATCCACTATAGGAGAGTGGGGAGCAGAACAGGCAGATGGACTGAAACACACTGCTGAGGGGAGCAGCGGGGAGCCAGGAGAAGTCTGCTGCGCCCTGTGGGTCCCCTCCCTGGCCGGAGATCGAACTCACGCTGCAGTGGCTGCAGATGCTTCACAGTGCGGCACTCAGCCCCTTGCGCCACCAGGGAGGCCCACCAGGAATGGCTTCTTAACACACCGGCAGGGCTGAGCCACCTTGCGGCTGGCGCATTTGTGAGGATGGCTGGGCTCCCACGTGTGAGGTGACAGTGCAGCTGTGTCCAGGAGTGGCCGGGGCCCGTGTGGTCACCTCACCACTGGCGGGGCTTGCTGGAGCTGGACTGAGGTGGTTTGGACAGATGGGAAAGTCTCTGAGCCAGGAGGAGTATAAATCAGTGTTTTCTAGATAACTCACATGTTGACGGAATCTGAACTAACTAGAGGTAAACTTGTGGACGTACAGAGTTGGAAGGAGTTTTAGAGAGTCTAGGGCGCTCGTGTCATGCAGGTGACTGTCCCTACCGGTCATCCTCCCCAGGCCCTGGAGGTCGGAAGAGGGCCAGGGTCTTAGTTCCTACCCCAGGGCCTTTGCACATGCAGATGCCCCCGGCCCTCTTCCTACCTCCATATCCACCTCTGGAATGTGTCTTCAAGAGCAGGATCTGTGACGTGTTCAGCTCTGACCCCTGGAACCCAGTCTAGGAAGGCATCTGTTGAATGGATGGGACTCATCCATCGCCGCCTACTCCAGGAAGCTTTCCCTGCCATCCCAAACAAGTAATCTGCCACCTGTGGTCTTCCGCCCTCCAGAGTTAGGATCACACTGGGTGGCGATGACGTATGGCTTCCCTCGACTGGGCCCCCAGCTGATGTCAGTGGACAGTGAGTGATTGTGACCAATCCTGGATGTGCAGGAAGATCTCCCAGAGTCTGGTCTGAAGCTGAGACCAGGAGGAAAAGGAGCCAGCGTGAAGCTATCTGCTGTGGTCTCACAGCAGAGTCAGTCTCAGGAAGCTGGACCAAGGGAGGTCCAGCTCTCTTCAGGTCACCCCGCTAAAATGGGGCATGACCTGGATGGCAGCCCTGGGGACCCCAAGAGCAGGCTGGGCCCCCCACTGCCCGAGCCGGTCTGAATAGAGTGGGATGAGTCTCCCTCCTTTGTTCTCACCCTCCCTCACCCCCTGTCCCACCCTTATTACCACCAGCTCATCTGAGTCAGACCCTGTGAATGAAATGGGCTTGGGATTAGATCACCCACCCACGTAAGGGCGGAGAGAGATGACACCCCAGCTCACCGTTGCAAGCTGCAAGCGGCTCTCATTCTCACTCCTTCCCTCCCTCACCAGACCCCCGCTACTTGTCTGTTTTGTGAATCCCTCCAACTTGCCAGACCTTCCTACCCCAGGGCCTTTGCACATCCAGATGCCCCTGGCCCTCTTCCTATAGCCCAGCCGATGCATCCCCAGCTCACCCAACCCCTTGTGCACGGGCCTTTAGGAACCTCCAGGGCCAGCCCTGTGTTGGCCTTCTGGTCTGAATTAGTGTGGCCTGTTTATACTCCTTCGACTGAGGGGGCAGCTGGGGGCAAGGAGGGGACATTCATCCCCTTTAAATGCTTCAACTCATTTAACCTTAATTGCTTTGTTTTCATAGACATTTGCAAAGGAAAAGGACCAAATTATAGCTTGAATTGGGTCTTACTAATCTTAATTAAAAGCTCTCATTTATAATGAGGACCAGGCCCCAAACAAGGAGCGAACTGCCCTCAAATGGCTTGTTTAAATAACTAAGACCCTCTTGATAATCACTGCTTAGTCTGAACCAGCAGTACATCACCCCTTCTATGTCTACTTAATTTTTAGACCACTTATTCAAGTGCTTTATTCTACTTACAAGTCGCAACGCAGGCCTTTTCCAGAATGCTATAATTAAAACTCTTGGGGGGAATTATTTTTTGTTTTGGCCACAGTCTAGATCACATCTATTACTATTTTCCTCTTTTTGTAAGAAGGAAAAAAATGACAACCTTATGGGCAGCAGAGATCACAAAATTAGCATGTATGTAATGAATGTAAATAGTCACTTCCTGAATTTTATATCCCCCCGGGGCCTACTTGTCAGTCACTGCCAGTTAGGTCGATTTCAGGGCGTGCTATTAAGTGTTTTCACAAAACTCCTCATAACACACCCAGCGATCCACTTAGTTTAACATCGGGGGTGGGGGGGGGGGGGAATCTTAAAACCAATTGGCCTTCTTGGGGAATAATACCTATGACCTTATTAAATAATTTTCATCATCATTATTACACACTTTATTGACACTCCAGATACAGCTCTGCTTTTTGGGAGGCCAGGAAGGGCCGTAGGAGGTAGGCTGGGAGGGGGGGAGGAAGGGAAATTCTTTAAGTCTTAAAACGTGCAATTATGCCTACGAACGTGTGTGCCCGGCTGGAGATAAAAGCATCCAAGCCCTGCAGAGCAGCAGGCGGGAAGAAATCGGAAGTGGCTTAAAATTCCAAGTTGCTGTCAGCCAGCAATTAGGTAGTACTTTTTGCCACGGGTCCAGCTCTGCCTGCAGAGCTTAAGTTTTGGGGAGTCCATGCTCATTTTTGGAAGGAAAAAGAAATTCTCGCCCTCTTAGCACTTAAGCATTGGACAGCTCTCCTCTGCGCGCCTCGGTTGAACCGTCTGCAAAATCCTGGACTAGATTCGGCTGGGTGTGACAGTGCTCTGGGCTTGGGAGTAAATCACCATCCACATAACTGGGGGAGGAGAGATGACACCCCCAGGCTTAACCCAGCTCTCAGGTCACCATTGCGAGCCGCTCCCATTCTCGTTCCTTCCCTCCCTCACCAGACCTCAGCTACTTCTCTGCTGAATCCCTCCAACTTGCCAGGCCTTCCTACCCCAGGGCCTTTGCCCATCCAGATTCCCCTGGCCCCTGGCTGGGGCTGAGACCTGCTTTGTCTTCAGCCTCACAGGTTAATGGGAGGGACAGGCACTGGGGAAGCGTGATTGTAGCAGGGTGTGGAAAGTGCAGCATTTGAACCCCAGACCAGACTCAGTGTGGGTGAGGGGGACACACTTATCTCTGCCTGAAGAGGGCCCCCCCCCGCCCCCGACACCGTGGCCCTGAACCAGGGCAGGCTGGTCTCCCGCATTCCTGCAGGCGCTGATGGCCCAAGTCTCTGTAGCTGGTACCTGTTTCGCTCTCTGCCGACTCAGTAAATCTTACAAGTGCTTAACCTTCTTTTTTTTTTTTTTTTCCCAATAATTTTTTTAAAGATTTATTTATTTATGCACACAAGAGCTGGGATACAGGCCAGAGGCACGGGAGGTGAGAGGATTCACCAGAGACAGAGTGGGGAGCAGAACAGGCAGATGAACCGAAACACACTGCTGAGGGGCGCAGCGGGGAGGCAGAAGAGGTCTGCTGCATCCTGTGGGTCCCCTCCCCGGCCGGGGATCAAACTCATGCTGCGGTGCTGCAGATATTTCACAGTGTGGCGCTCAGCCCACTGCGCCACCAGGGAGGCCCCAAATGCTTAACCTTCTCGATCCCTGACTCCTCACCCCTTAAATGTCCCTCAAACAGCACCTGCCTCTCTAGCTTGTGTTTGGGGGCGTTAGGGAGGGCAGCCGCCTGGCTGAATGCTGGAGAGTGTTGAAGGCATCACAGAGCCTGCAAACAGCTTTCTCCTCTAAAGCTCCCTTTCCCCGAGAGCTGGAGGGTCTCTGCCCCGGGCGCGGGCCCCTCTCTGCCCCTTCCTCCGCCGCTGTTTGCCGCCTCTTGGCAGCTTGTACCATAGCCGCTCTATTTGTTTTTCCATGAGAGGAATGCTAGCCAGAGAAAACCATTATTTCTAAGAAAATAAACTGCGGGCCCGTTGGCCTTTGAATGCTACTGAAATGGACGATAGCCTTCCCCAAAGACCTTGAAACAAAGAGGACAAGGTCAGGGGTCTCGGAGGGGGCTCTCAGGGGGTACTCCAGATGGGCCGGGACCGTAGCCTCTGCAAGGACAGAGAGAGACCCAGTCTGCGCTGGGCGCCGGGCCTGGCCTGGCTAATAATGGCCCTGGCGTCACTCAAGCCCTGAGGCCTCCTCCTTCCGCATCTCCTTCTGGGAGCGCCTGGGAGAGTGGTAGGTGGGCCCTGGCTGGACCGTGAGCCCCCGTCCCAGCCCCACACAGGCCTGGCCCTGGCCCATGGACAGACGGACAAGGCCGTGCCCTGGGCACCTCGATCGCTGCCCCCCTCCAGGCCAGCGGCCCCTGTGGGCAGAGCCAGGCTGAAGGTGGGGAGCAGGCCGAAGATGCTGTTGGTACCAGAGGAAGGCCCCAGGTCCCCACGCCCCTCGTGGCTGAGATGTGGGGAATTCTTGGGGTGCCTGTCTCCGGGTCAGAGTGAGGGTCTGGGGCCGCCTGCCTCAGTCCCTGTTTTGGGCTTCCTAACGGGGTGTAATAACATATGTCTCTGAGCCCCCTCTCCTTTTTGGTAACGAGGGAAGTTCAGTCCTTCCACCTGGGCCTGGGCCTCCTGGGGCGGGGTGGGGGGCCCCCCCCAGGGGGGTGGTGCAGCCCCGTGCCCTCGGGCCGTGCTCGGTGGGAAGCTGCCGCTGCCATTTCTACTCCGCTGCTGTTTCTACTCCCGGTGCACAGGGGCCGCTGGGGATTTGGAGAGAAAGGGCATGAAATCAACCCTTGGCACATCCGTTCGGGCCCTGGCGCAGCCGGACCCCCGGGGTGGCTCGTGAGGGTTGGGAAGAAGGCTGAGTCCCCGACGTGTTGAGGAGGCCTCAGTTTCCCTCTCTGGGGTCTATCGGGGAGCTCAAGCGCCCCAGTTTCCCCATTCCCAGAGGTGCTCGGGCTTCCCGGTCACCACACACACCTCGTGGTCCTGGTGTGTTCACGGGGGCTCGGGCCTGGGCAACAGCCCCTCTGTGCCCATAGCTGGGGGCGGGCAGGAGACCTGGGGGAGATCGCCCCCGACCAGAGAATGACCGTGCCTACGACTGGCCGGGGACTCAGAGCCCCAGCCCCGGTGGGCCCGGGGGGCACTGCAGGGTCAGCTTTCTGGTCACCCGGCTGCTTCAGTGTCTGCTGGATTTGGTCTTGGGGCCTTGGGACAGTCTCCAGGAAAGAGTTCGGGGTGATCTGGGGGGAGAAAGAGCAACGGGCCAGCCCTGGTCCTGTGGGCTTGGCAGAGACGGCTCAGCTGGCGCCCAGAGCCCAGCAAAGCTGGAAAGGTGGCATGTGGGGTCACCTCAGAGTGAGCAGCCCCGGCCTCCCAGAGCCCTGGCCAGCCCAGCAGAGGGGACGCCCACGGCCCCAACTGTTCCACGTCTTTAAACAGTTTTCTTGAGCTCTCACTGACGACTCTGCACCATTTAAAGCGCAGCTCAGTGTCACCTGGGTGTTTGCAGAGTCGGGCAGTCGGCTTCGTGAGTTCAGAACTTTTCTTTACCCCAGAGTCAATTCTGTACCCCGTAGCTATCACCCCCCAACTCCCCAACCCCAGGAAACTTCCTGTCTCTGTAGATTTGCCTTCTCTAGAGGCTTCGTCGTCCTGCGTGACGGAGGCAGGTTAGCTTGAAGTCAGGTGGCTTGGCCCACGGCCTGGCGGGCCTGCGTGGGCGGGCAGGCAAGGCGGCTGAGCCCTGGTTTCCGTGCTGTGCAGGGCGTTGCTGAGGGAAGGTCCCGCTACCTTGGCCGTCACGGGGGTCGGTCCAGGGCCATCCGTGCAGCATTGAACACACACTGCGGCTTGGAGACGTAAGCTGGCTGGGACGCAGCTCTCACCCAAGGACCTCGCAGCCTCACAGCCTCGGTTCAGGGGACTGTGGGCCCAGAGGGTGAGAGGAGTCGCGTCTGCTGGGAAGGGGCTATGCTGGGGTTCAGCCTGAAGATGGTGTAGGCGTTTGCAAAGGGAAGGAGCAGCAGGAGAGGGCGGGAGCACCGGGAGAGGGCGGGAGCATTGGGAGAGGGTGGGAGCACCAGGAGGATGGGAGCACCAAGAGAGGGTGGGAGCTCCAGGAAAGGGCAGGAGCATCAGGAAAGGGGAGCACCAGGAGAGGGCGGGAGCACCGGGAGAGGGTGGGAGCATCAGGAGAGGGCGGGAGCAACAGGAGAGGGGAGCACCAGGAGAGGACGGGAGCACCAGGAGAGGACGGGAGCACCAGGAGAGGACGGGAGCTCTGGGAGAAGAGGGGCGCATCAGGAGAGGGGAGCACCAGGAGAGGGCGGGAGCACCAGGCGAGGGTGGGAGCATCAGGAGAGGGTGGAAGCACCAGGAGAAGGTNGGTTCAGCCTGAAGATGGTGTAGGCGTTTGCAAAGGGAAGGAGCACCAGGAGAGGGCGGGAGCACCAGGCGAGGGTGGGAGCATCAGGAGAGGGTGGAAGCACCAGGAGAAGGTGGGAGCATCAGGAGAGGCTAGGAGCACCAGGAGGGTGGAAGCATCAGGAGAGGGTGGAAGCACCAGGAGAAGGTGGGAGCATCAGGAGAGGCTAGGAGCACCAGGAGGGCGGGAGCATCAGGAGAGGGTAGGAGCACCAGGAGAGGATGGGAGCACCAAGAGAGGACGGGAGCACCAAGAGAGGACGGGAGCAGCAGGAGAGGATGGAAGCTCTGGGAGAAGAGGGGCGCGTCAGGAGAGGGCAGGAGCACCAGGCAGAGAGAACAGCATCGGCACAACTACGGAGGCCCCAAGCCACTGGGAACTGTCAGGGAGCAGTCCAAACGGCGTGATTTGGCTCGTAGTTTTGGGGGGAGGGGAGAGGAGGCCCTTCCCACCCTCTGGCTGAGCCATGGTCATTGTGTGCAGTTAGGAATGAAGAAAGTATAGAGATTTGTGTTGGTTTTGCGTGACCTTTGACCTTTCCCATAATTAACTGCTGGGCCCACTTCGGCATTGTCTCGGCAGAAGGGAAACCTGATCGATGGATGCCAGGGGTCCACAGAGAGTGGGTCTCATTACTCAGTCATTACAAACCCAGAGCTTAACCCTGTGCCACCGGAGACAGGGGGCTTAATCCTTGCTGCTCGGCGGCCCTGTGAAACCGCCTTCCCGGGAGTGCAATTAGCCAACAAACCGGATTAAGATTTATTCACCAATAAGGACTCAACTTCCTAAGCCATACATCTCGGCACGAATGGTTGCCTGATCTAAAGGGTGCACGGTTGTTCCTAAAGCCCCCCAGACAAAGGCAGAGACGCACTGGCCCAGCCAGGAAAAGAGTCTTTGTTGCAGCCTTTGGGCTCCACTGTCGGCCAGGAATGTCGAGAAAAATGCCAATTTCAAGGGGAAACCAGGAGATGTTTTCAGTAATGATCTCTGAGAGCAGAGAGCAGGATGCTTTCAAATTCCTCCTTTGGAGACCCTTTCCAGTCAGTCCTGATTTTTAGGAAAATGCCCTAAAATCATATTAAAATAAAATGAGAAGGCGCTCTGACTCATTGCAATAGAATCTCTTAGAACCTAAGCAGCACAGAATAAACATCTATTTTACAGGGCAGCAAGAATCAATTTCGAATTCAATGAAAGCAACAATCTCATCCCGCTCGAGCTCCAAACCAGCGTCTCTGGCTCACAGCCACTGCGGAGTTCGCTGCCATTTTAATATAAGAAGAGTGGAATGGGTGACCTTTTAAAAATCCCATAATGAGCAGCTCCCCGTGCTGTTTTTCTCTGCTCTCTTGGAGCTTGGGAGCTGTTTTCTGTTGGGAACTGAGTTTTCACTTTAAGAAATAAATAATAGCCAAGCTGGAGGGGGCTGGGGGACAGGGATGTCCAGAGGGAGTTGTGTCCCACCTCCTGTCCACCGTCCTTACGGCTCTGACGTCACCGACCACTCTGCCTCTCACGGCAGGGACAGACCTTGGAAAATAAAATAGTGATGCAGGGACCTCTCCTCCCCACTTTCCTTCCTAATAACTGTTTGAAACAGGGAGCACTTTCTTTTTTTTAAGTATTCACTTCACCCACCCGAGGAAGGGACCCCAGCAGGAATCAAGGTGTTGTTTTGTTTTGTTAAAGATTTTGTTCATTTATGCACACAAGAGCTGGGGTACAGGCCAGAGGCACAGGGGGTGAGAGGAGTCACCAGAAACAGAGCGGGGAGCAGAACAGGCAGATCAACAGAAACACACTGCTGAGGGGAGCAGCGGGCGAGGCAGGAGAGGTCTGCCGCACCATGTGGGTCCCTCCCTGGCTGGGGATCGAACTCATGCTGCAGTGACTGTGGTTTGCCTCATAGTGCAGTGCTTAACCCGCTACACTACCAGGGAGGCCCCAGGAATCGAGGTTAACGTTCGATAAGCCACAGGCTGGGAGCCCAGCCAAGCCCCCATCAGTGACACGGGAGCAGCAGTGACACCATGCCCCACACAGGGTCCCTGCTCCATTCTCTGCCTCTGCCGTTGCCTGGCTGTCTTCCTTCTGCATGTCTGTATGTCCCCCATGGCGTCCTGCCTCTCCTGACATCCTCCCTGGTGTCCATACTTCCCTCTTATAAGGACAGCAGTCATTTAGATCAGGGCCCACCCCAGTATGACCTCACCCTAACTTGATTACATCTGCAAATATCCTATTTCCAAATCAAGTCACAGCCACATGGACGAGGGCTTAAGGCCTCAGCACATCTTTATGGGGAACACACTACCCATATTAGTTCGTTAAGAATAAACATCCAGAGAGTGACTCTGCCCCCCGATTCCTCCACCCTCTCCCCACCCCAGCTGCCTGTTCCTCATTCTGCAGCTTTAATACCTCTTAAACGTGAGCTGGGTGGGCACGTTGGAGGCCCGGGCTCTCCTTCCAGGGCTGGTATGGTCTTCACAACCCCATTTGTTGGGGCAGGATTTTGTAGTTGATTGGTTTGTGTGTTTATCTCCTGTGTATTAAAGGAGGAGGTTCACATGATTTAAAAAAAAAACAAAAATTCAGGCCTCCCTGGTGGCACCGCACCGTGAAGCATCAGCAGCCACAGCGTGAGTTCGATCCCCGGCCAGGGAGGGACCCACAGGGCCCAGCAGACCTCTCCTGCCTCCCCCGCTGCTCCCCCTCAGCTGTATATTTCAGTAGATCTACTTGCTCTGTTCCCCATCTGTCTCCAGTGACTCCTCTCACACACACACACACACACCCCTGCACCTCTGGCCTGTACCCCAGTCCTTGTAAGCATAAATAAATCTTTTTTAAAAATTCAAAGCTCAGACATAGAAAATCAGGGTTGGGGTTGTTTTGTGGACAGATGTTCTCCACCCAGGAGGCTGACATTGGCCTCAGAAGCCACGCAGGGGGGCACTTGGGGCCTGGAAAGGAACCAATCATTCTGAGATGCTCATATCCGGGGAACCCTTTAGGAGTGCACTGAGGGAAGAGATGTGAGCACTGGACTTTGCTGCGTGGCATCGAAGGGGCCCGCAGGGCAGGGAGTCGAAGGGGAAGGCTAGATCACTTCATGGATTGCTCAGCCATCTCTGTATAATGCCTTACGGCTGCGGCAATCAGTCAGTCTATCTTTGATAGTGAAAAGTTCGCTGTTAATAACTACACCTGGACAACAGGTATAAACTGGAACCGTGCCAGGCAAATGGGCAGCATATGATTATCCTAACCAGGGGAAAAGGCATTTTTATCAGAGCTTACCACCATTAAAAGTAGGTTTCATTGCACTTCTGGATGTGGTGACTGTAACTGACTGTGTTTTCTTCTCGGCTTGGGCTTCTGGGAGGCCCAGAGCCGTGTCTGTGGCTGCCTTTTGAAATTGTGCTGCAATCACCGAATGTATTTCTGTATACTTTCTGCAGGTTTCTCTTGCTCATCATCCCTTATTCCTTTTTCTTCATTCTAACGTCTTATTCTTTTTGAAAATCTTTTTGTATGTATTTGGTAAGCTGTTCAGGTGGATGATGTTTGAAGGAACTGAGGGGTGAATGAATAGATGTCTGGCTAGATGAACAAGTAGGTAAGTGATTCATATGTAAACGTGCATGTTTGAATAGATGGGCAGGGTGGGTGGATGAATGAAAGGATGTGTGAGTGGATGGATGGGTGGATGGAAGGATGGGTGGACGGAAGGATGTGTGAGTGGGTGGGTGGGTGGGTGGGTGGGTGGATGTGTGGGTGAGTGTCTGATCGCATGTTTAGGTGGATGGAGCCATATCTAAGTGTATGAGTGGACATTTGTCTGGATAAACAGGTGGGTGGATAGATGGTTGGATGAATGGAAAGATGATCAGTTGACTGGATTTTTACTAGGAAGAGACAAAAGGAAGGCTTGGAGGACTTGGGTGGGCCTTGAGCTTATAGAGTGGCTAGGTGGATAGGTGACGAGTGGGGGATCTGTGTGAGGGGGAGTGGACACGTGGCAGGCTGGCTGGCTATTTAGGCACCTACAAATACACATGGATAAATGAACAAAAAACGGGTCTTTGGATGATTGCATGATACTTCGTCAATACACAATGTAGGGCCTCCCCGGTGGCATAGCAGGTTGAGTGCCACACTGTGACGCATCCACAGCACAGCAGTGCAAGTTCGATCCCCAGCCAGGGAGGGGACCCACATGGCACAGCAGACCTCTCCCATCTCGCCCGCTGCTCCCCTCAGCAGTGTATTTCAGTCAGTCTGCCTGTTCTGCTCCCCACTCTATCTCTGGAGAATCCTCTCACCTCCTGTGACTGTGGCCTCTACCCCATTATTAAACGCATAAATAATAAATCTTTTAAAAAATATACCCAGTATAGACAAGCCAGGTCCTCAGCTTGGGGATACTGGTTCAGATCAGATGAGAGATAGTAACCATGTGGACAGGTGGTGGAAATGTTGACCAGCGGGCACCTGTAACTGTGGTAAGGGTCAGACACACCCTACTTTGGCAGCTGACTGGGTGTAGTGGGAAGGTGGATGGGTAACAGTTTTCACCAGGACAGGGAGCCCGAGGGAAATGCTAGTGGGTGCATCTCCGTTGCCTTGGGAATGCCTGGGGGACAGGTGGCTGAACTGGTTTATCTGGAATTGGGAAGTAACCAATATCTCAGTCTTTATAAATCCATGTACCCTTTCAGCATGAACTCATATGCTCCCGTAATGGTATTTAATTTCTAAGTGCATTAAGTAGAATCATTAAAAACAACTGCCATGGCATGCAGAATTGAGTCTGCTGCCCAGCGATGCTGCTGGCCGCTGCTGGTGTGTGAGGTGGAGCCGCTGTCTCTGGCACCTCTGGAGTCACAACTCACTTTGGTCTCCGTCATCGGGGCTGAGTGACAGCCCAGGCAGCCATGCCGGGCTGCATGGCCCACACCTGTGTTCTGGCACTTCCGGGGCTGCTGCTTTCACTGACGACACCCCCAACTGGACAGTGTCCCTGGCAGGCAGGTGTTCGGACAGTGCTCGGTCACCTCCAGAGTCGCAGAGCTGGCCACCTCCTGAGCCAGCTGTCTCCCAGGCAGACATTCCCACATGCTCGTCCCCAACTGCGCGTGGCTCTGCCCTGGGGACCCATGTGAGGCGGGCAAGGAGCTGGTGGCTCCCCGCACTGGTACCCCAGGCACCGAGGGAAAGGCCGGCGTGCCTCAGCCTCTCCTCTTCAAGCTGGTCTCATCCTGCTTTTCCAAGCTGGAAGCTGGCCCCCTCCGCCCAGGTCGGGACTGCTTCCTGCTGCACCATAGCCTCCAATGGCGTACTTCCGGTGACGCACTTCCGGTTCCGCTGGCTGGGGCTTCCGGTTCCTCTGACCAGGTGCTTCTGGAGATGCTTGAGGGGTGGATGTCAGTTCTCTCTGCCCCCAGGCACCCTCCTCCTCCTCACCACTCCAGGAGAGGCCTGGTCAGGTCCCCGTGGGCCCCTGCGTCAGGCCCCTTAGTTCCAGGCCCGCTTGTACCTCTTCTAGGTGTGTGGCCTTGGCCAGGGTTAGCCACCTGTGCCACGGTCTCCCCGGCGCTGTTGTCAATCAGACTAGTGGGCAGTGCCTACACCCCCAGCTCAGTTTCCCCCCGGAGCGAGGCTGGGGACCAGGATCCTGAGCCCCCAGTAGCGAGCCTGGCTGGGGCAGCTCGGTGAATGCTAACTCGAGTGTTCCTGGTCTTTAAAGTCGCTGTGGAACTACAGAACTGATAGCCCTTTGACCCCTGATGGGAAATGGTGAAAAAGACTTAAAACAGCAAAAAGATGACCTTTAGAAAGGCTACTGGTCATTGTTCGAGACAGAAGCCTTTGTTGCAGCAAGGAAGCTGGAGCAGTAGAGATCCGGGCTAAGACGCTGGTGGGGGCTGATAAATGGACTTTCCTCTCGTGCCAGAGGTTGCCCTTTTTGGCTGTGTGCACATGGCACTTTCCTTCGCACCCCCGCCTTCTGCTCTGGGAGGCCTTCAAATGTGCCCAAGAGAGCCACTCTGGGGGGCTTTCAACAGGGTCCCCATGCTGACAGTGTTGGGAACAGAGCTGGGTGCTTTCTGCTGGGGGCTCAGGTGTGTTGTGCCTGGCCCGTGTCCTGCATGGTTGCTGCCAGACGCTCCTCCCGTGGCCTTTGGGCCCCAGGCCTACCCCCTTGCCAGTGTGCCGGCGACCTTGGCAGTGGGCAGAGGAGCTGAGGGCCTGACGCCTCCCACGTCTCGTTTTGCAGACATCGACGAGTGCGAGAACGACTTCTACAACGGGGGCTGCGTCCATGAGTGCATCAACATCCCAGGCAACTACAGGTGCACCTGCTTCGACGGCTTCATGCTGGCCCACGACGGGCACAACTGCCTGGGTGAGTGTCTGATGCGGCCGCCTGCCCTGCCGGCTCTGGGCCCGCGGTGGCCCCCGGCGGCCTCGTTCAGAAGGGCTGCCTACATGGGGGGCTCCGACACCAGGAATGTGTGTCCTCGTGAAACACCTGGGAACCCCAGGTGAGGTCCTGGCAGGGTTAGGCGTTTCTGAGGTCCCCTTCCCGCTGTGTGTTCATGTGGTCGTGCTGGAACCCCCCAGCTCTCCCCCAGCCGCCATCGCCTCTTCTGGAAAGGACCCTGGTTGTGTGGGAACGGGGCCACCCTAAGCCCCACTGTTAACTTAGTGGCCTCTTCAACACAGTCCCATCCAGCCTGTGGTTTGGGGGGATGCGACCCAGCCATCACGAGGGTTCTTGTGTGCCTCCAACACCCATGCCCCAGACTCCGTGTTTACGTCGGTTGTGTCAGGTTGTAAGGGTGAGCCAGCTTGCTGCGTTCAATCAGGGACGCGTGGATGAGCAGGGAGCCCTTCGCCAGCTGCTCTCCCAGCCCAGGCGAGGTTTAGCCGAGTGCCGGTGGGGGGCCGTGTGGTCTGCCCCCTTGACTTTCCCTTTGCATCATGGGGACCGCCCATGCGGGTGCTTTTTGTAAGGACTCAGCCTCACCCCGACTTGATCCTCTGCAAACGCCCTGGTCTCCACGAAAGGGCTCCATTCGTAGGGGCTGGGGGTCAGGACTTATCTTTGGGGGCCACAATTCAGCCCAGGCCAGAGGGGCTGCAGCCTGCAGCAGGAGGTTGAAAGCGTGTGGCTCTAGGAGGGCCCTGGTTGAGTGACCGGAGCAGGACATCCGGGGCCAGGTTTGGGCCCGTGCACGGCTTGGCAAGAGCACGGCGTGGACACGTCGTCAGCCTCACAGCTGCCCCGCCGGTCCTCGCGAGCGTGGTGAGGCAACGCACGGAGGACTGAGAGATGGTGCTGGCAGCTGCCGGTGCCACCATGACCTCAGTCTTCCTGGCTGTCAAATAGGGACCGTCGCGCCACCTCCTCCACCAGCGTGTGTGTGAGGAGCACCCACGACCTGGATGGTCCCCCCAGGCCTCTGGCTGCCTTCGGAAGTCGTGCATTTAGGGTTCGCTTATTTAGTTTGGCCAGAGGTGATTCTGGGTGTGAAACTTTCCCCTTTTCCCAGTGCTTTCCTTGGCATTTCTTCCCAGAAGTTGAAGTGCGGGGTCAGAGGGTCATTGGGGTCAACACAGGGCCCCCCACGCGGGCCTCACCCCGTGTGCTGGTGGACTGTTGAGGCAGAGGGGACCCGGCACCCCAACTCTCCCTGGTGTTGCTAGTCTGGACTCCCCTGCCTGCTTTCGTTTAGCGAGTGCTGGATCTCAGACGAGCTTGTTATGGGAAACAGCTAAGTGCCGAGACGGGTCTGGGTGGCGGGCAGGCTGTGAGGCCTCAGGCCTGTGGAGATTGCACGGGTGAGGGTGCGTCCAGTGCAGCCCAGGCTTGGGGCTTCTCGGAGGAGGTGGCGTGCAGAGTGGCAGCTGGCTCAGCGAGGTGGAGCTCGGGGCTCGGGGTGGGTAGCTGAGGGGGCGGGCCGAGCCTGGGGCTTAATGATGCCCACTGCACCGGGACCATTTATTGTGCCAGATGCCGAGCTGGGGGCCATCCTGGGCCATCTCGTTGCTCCGTTTTCAGCTGATAATGTGCATTTTGGTCACGGATGAGGCCGTGAGGGCGGAGGCCGGACCTGGACACCACTGTCCTGGGCTCAGCCCGCACTCCTGGCTGCCGCTGTGACCTTGGGCCGCTCACTTCCCCTCGGGCCTCAGCCTTCTCACCTGGAAATGGGATCCCCGGGCTCTGGGTTCCAGTGGGGACAGCCAGATCCCGAGGTGGGGTTCCTGGCGGTCCCGGCACCGAGCCTCACCACGTCCCGT
Organism: Galemys pyrenaicus; assembly: GCA_019455555.1. NCBI lineage: Eukaryota > Metazoa > Chordata > Mammalia > Eulipotyphla > Talpidae > Galemys > Galemys pyrenaicus. The sequence goes on along the minus strand of JAGFMF010011642.1, from coordinate 1,251,006 downwards.
CGTGGGCCTGGTCCCGGCTCTGCGTCCAGGTGTGTATTGGCGGGCGTCTGGCCCTCCGGCGCATGGGCCGGCCTCTGCCTGCACGCTGGCCGTGTCTGCTCCGGCCCCCTGTCCCCGCACAGTCACGGCCGAGCTGCCCGCTGTCCAGACCGACACTGAGGTGGGCGCGGGGCTTCCGGCGGCGACGTCATTCTCGCAACAGCGTCTTTTACACGATGCTTTAAAGGCTGGGCGGGACGCCCACCCCCCTCCCGGCACTACTCCTGCAGCTCCGCCGCGCACTGGCCGCTAGAAAAGGCCCTCTGTGCCACCGGGCGCTCGGCTGACAGCAGACGCTGCCCAACAGGCCTCTTTTTGTTCAGTCTTTTCCTGCTCAAGACAAAATTCCAGCTCAGACTCGCCCCACACCACACCGTGGGCTCCTGGGCCTCGGAGCACGCTAGTGTCCTGTCCTACGTGGGACGCAGGCCTGGGACAAGAGGCCACCAAGCTGGCCTGGGTCCTGGCCGCTCAAGGGGTTCATGCTTTGGAGCCAGTTCCTCGACGCCTTCCAGCGGCAGCCCCCCCACTGCGGTGAGCCCCAAAGACCTGTCTGGGAGCAGCGAAGTGCCGGGGTGGGGGCAGCGGGTCCAGCTGCCGACTGCCCTGGTGCTAGAGGGGGCCCCACGTCCGGGCGTGGGCTCGGAGCCGCAACCCGCAGGCCCCACCCAACAGACTCACTCAGTTAGCCCGAGGCCTGTTCATGGTTCTTACCGAGTTATTTGTCAGCCTTTTAAAATCAGGGGGTAGCACATAAAAATCGATGCATCCAGCCTCCTCGTTCCTGTTGGCCAGCCCCGTCTGGACACTGGCGGCTCACACGTGGGCAGCGGTCACCGGGAGCCTGTGTCCCAGAGCTCACTATCGAACAGTTCAGAAGCGGGACAGGCCCAGTCCATTGCCAGCAGCCCGTCCTCGTGACCTGAAGGCCAAACTGGAATTTAGGGTTCTAGGGCCTTTGAGTTCTAGGCCTGGAAGCGGTAGTGGGGTGCTGGTCACTCCCCACCTCCTTCTTCCGCCTCTGCCCCATCCTTCCCCACAGGAAGCCTGAGGACCGAACATTCACACTCTGGCCATCTACCCTCCCCCACCTCTTTCTCACTCCCACGTGCTCCTAACTATCTTCTGTCACCCTCGGAGAGACAGGCTTGGCCACCTGGACAGGAAGCTTTAGGATCCCAAATACCCAGAATGTGGTCTAGAAGGGGGAGGCGGGGTCTGTGTTTCAGATTCCCCTGTGGACTCTACTCCATGCGGCAAGAGAGAAATGAAGAGTGGGAACCCCTAAAACGCAGGACCATGGCAGGGGTGCCCATAACTCATTGAGACACTGGTGGCCAGCTACAACGAAGCTGCCCCTTAGAAGGGTGTGTCTTCACCTGTTTGCTGCACTCCCCACCGCTCCCTGTTGCCCACCACCCATCAGCTGAGGCCATTCACCTACTACCTGGTCTCAGTAGGAACCAGGGTGGTGCGACCTGGGGACGCTCCCTGCACCGCTCCCCACCGTGGGTGTCCTGTGGTTGCGAGGAGATGAGTTGCCAGAATGTTCTCTGTTCTCATTTCTCTGGGCCATCCTGGCTGGTCATTTGACCCATTGGGACAACGAGACCCGTTCGCAGCGCCCGTCGCTTTGTCTCCATGAGACTGGTGACGCGTCTCGCTGGGTCGTAAGGCTCCCCTCTGCGCCAGCAGGGGCGGTGGCTGGAACCGGGCCGAGCAGCCGGGCTTGAAGAGCGTTCTGAGTTCATTAGGAGAAACGAGACTGATGGCTGCAGGGTTATTTTCCTGCCTGCGTTTTCACAGTTGAACCTTTTCTTTTCTCTCGAGCAAAGGAGGTCATTCTCTTGTGGGAACGGCCTGCCGGGGACTGCGTCCTGGAGAGGGGCCAAGTGTGTCCTGCGGGAGCGAAACCCTTTCTCTAGTTGACATCTTTATTGAGGAATTTCTCAAATATAACCGAAAATGACACCAGGGGGAATTGAAACCAGACTGAGATCCCCGCTCAGCCCCAAATGACTGCTTTTCGCATTGTAATTACTTGAAATAGCAGTAGTTCTGCTTGAAAAATATTATTCCAAACTCCATGCAGTTGGACAGGAGAGCAATATTTAGGCTAATAGAATAAGATTTTTTTCATCTTAAATTAAAACCAGCAGTGGATCATTTCCCCCATCTCCACAAAACCAGGTTCCCTTTGCTCTAAAGGCTTTAGTGCATGCAGCCAGATGTTTTCTTCGGCCCAGCCTTTACCTTGACTTACTGAAAAACAGGTCTCTCGAGCTGAGCTGCTCGCAGTCTGAGTTTGGGGCTCTCTCCTCAGTGCTGTTTAGAAGAGCGAGCCACAGGGAGTCTCTTCCCGGCCAGCTCCCTGCACCCCGTTCACGCTTGCGGGGCTCCACGCCTGCTGGCACATGGTGGGCCACCTGGCCCACGGTCCTTGGATCCACTGTGTCCCCAGAGCCATCCAGGACGCCCCGCTCACCCCTCGTTTAGTCCTTACAGAACCCACAGGCAGCAGCAGCCTTAGGGGTGTCCCTTCCTTGCGAACCAGGACACCGAGGCTCAGAGAGGGGCAGCGGCCTGCACGAGGTCACACAGCCCAAGCGGTGAAGCCGGGCCAGAGCCAGGTCCTCGTGCTCTTCCACCTGTCCAATCTGTAGGCAGAGCCAGCTCCGGGAGCTCAGACCCGAGGCCTCACCCTGCGTCCCCCCCACCCCCACCTTCTCTGGCTCCCTCTCCCTCCCTCCCTCCCTGTCTCCCTCCTCCCGCCTCTCTCCTTCCCACCCCACTCCCTTCTCCCTCCTTCCCACTCTCCTTCCTCCCTCCCTTCCTTTCTTCCTTCCCTTCATCAGGGAAAAGAATGTGAACAGCAAGTCACAAACTTAAGCTGTGAACCGCTTGGACGCTTAGACGCCCTATCAGGCCTGGGCCCCCGAGAGTCTGGGAGTCACTGGGGGACACCTGGCTGGGGGACGGGGTCCTGGGGGGCTCTGCTGAGAGCTTGCCTCGAGGACCCCTCCTCCCAGAGCCACCGGCCAAGGCAGGGGCTGGAGCCCGAGTCACCTCGCGTCTCCTCGGGACTGTGCCTTGCCCCGTGTGGCTGCACAGAGCCCTGACCTTCCAGAAGGTTCTCTCGTGGCTCTTGCAGCACTCACCCGCCACCAGGGCCTGCCAGGACCAGGGCCTTCCTGATCTGCCCCTCGCTGACCCCGGAAGCCGTCCGCCTCCTCTTGCTCCGGGGCCGGGCTGTGCTGCTGTGGCGGGCACGTGGTAGCCTGGCGCGAGCGGACGCGCATGTTTGCAGAGGGGCCTTGTGACCTGGGCCCGTGCGCCGGGCCCGTGGCGAGTCTCAGGGAGTGGACGGCTCTCGCGCGGGCCTGCGGCTTCGTGAGTAGACAGAGCCGGCCACTGCTGGGACAGCCGGTGTGGAGACCGACAGCAGGGCCGCCGAGCCTCCTCCGCGGGATCCCTGTGGTCCCCACAGCCGCGCTGAGCCGGCCTGGGCAGGTGCTGAGTGCCCACGCTGGGCGGTGGTGGGCCAGGCCACAGGCTCACGTGGACGGGCGGGGGCGGGCAGTGAACAAGGGAACTGGCCTCGGGTGAGGGGCCAGGGTGGCACGGCTGGGGCGCACCCCGGTTACGCAAGACCCCACCCACCCGGCCTGCACTTTGCTGGGAAGACAAGGAGGAGGGTGGCCTGGTGGAGGGGGCTGGAGTCAGCCCCCCTCGGGTGACTGCCTCCGACTCTGTGTCAAAGCAGTGGCAGCCTCAGCCACGTTCAAGGGGAGGGGACATGGGGAAGGGGCCGCAGGGAGGAAGAGGACGTCACCCTTTGAGAGCTGGGGGGCGGGGGCAGGCTCACGCCCGGCCGCAGCGGACGGGCCAGGCCAGCAGGCCAGGGCTCCAGCAAGGACTCAGCGTCCGTTTGCCAACAGCCAGCAGGGACTGCTGGTGGATATGGTGCCGGGCGAGGGAGAAGCAGGGTGGGGGCTCCCGGCTCGTGTCTGCGGAGTTCCTGAGCGGCTCAGCGGCTGGGGTGGGGGGACCAGAGTGGCGGAGTGGAGGGAGGCAGACCAGTGCCACCGAGTGCCTGAGGGGCGGGGACGCCGAGTCTGGTTGAACGCCCGAGACCTGGCTTAACCGCCCAGCCACACAAAGGCCATGCCCCGCACCACGTCCAGGCCGGGAGCCCGCAGGGCAGAGGCCCCGGGCCTCAGGGGCGGAGGCTGCCACCCTGAATCGGGACCCGTCACTGCCTGCGTGACCTCGAGCACGTGCCTTTGCTTCTCGAGGCTTCTGGGGCCTCCACTGTCGGGGGTGCCGAGCAGAGACAGGGCCAGATAAGCTTTGAGAGGCACCCCTCGAACCCCCAGGATGTGGCGATGTGAATGAGCCAATTAAGGGGGCTCCCAAACCGGGACGCCCACAGTGAGCATGGAGGCGCCATTCTGGGTGCGGAGACTTGGGCCAGCCTGGGTGCTGGGGGTCGGCTCCCGGCCCCACACGCTCCTGCCCCCACCCGCTGGCTCTCAGAGGGGCTCCGAGCCGCCTGTGCTGGTTCTGGCGTGAGTCTGTCCTCGGCCGGTCTCGGGCATTGGCCTCGCCCCCTGCGCAGCACGTGTGCACGCAGCGTGGCTCTCAGCCGCCATCTCCCCAAATGGGCGTGGATCCGGGCGCTCAGGATGGGGGGGGAGCGGTCGTGCAGGTGACACGGGAGGCACCAAGCGGAGGAGAGATCTGGGGGGACGCCGACTAGGGGGGCTGCGGGCGGACGCCAGATGCCACTCGCGGCCCAGCGGCTCCCTCTCCCGCTCGGCCGGGCCACGCGGGCAGCTCCGGCGGCCGAGCGGCTTCTTCCCCGGGGGACAGCTGCAGACAACGTGGGGCTCCCCGAACCCCCAGTGAGGCTCGAGTCGCCTGTTTATTTGTCTTTCTGCTTCAATGGCTCAAACGCGTTTCTCGCTGGGAAAAAACTGCTGATGGTTTGAATGTAAAACTAAACAGCTTCAGACGGCCCCTGCTTACTCCGTAAACACCAATGTTTTTGAAGGTAAACTCGAGCGCTTCCTTTCTGTCCTCTTTATTTACTCCCTGTTCTTGGCCCACGTTCAGCTGCTAAACACGCTTGGGGAGAGGGGCCTGCCGCTCGAGGGAAAGGGCAAGGGGGACCGGGGTCCCCACACCCCATCTCTGGGATCTGGCCACCACCTTCCCTAAGTGGGCACAGAGCCCGCAGATCATGCCGTGGGGTACAGAAAGAGGTTGATGGAGACTCCTGTGTGTTTCGGGGGTGGGGCCACCCTCCACAGCCTCATGCCATTGGCCCACTCAGGAGGGGTGGGGGGGGGGAGAGCCGGCAGAGCGGGGGCTCCTTCCAGAAGCTTCTTGCAGAAGCAGCCTGCAGAAGGGGGTCCTCAGTGAAAGGCCAGGGGTCCTGCTCCTTGAGGCACGACTTGCCAGGGGCCTTGGGGGACTCCCTGCCTCTCTATGCCTCAGTTTCCCCATTGTGTGTGAAGTAAAGGGAGGAGATTCAACCAGTGGTTTCCGGGTTTTGGGGGGTTCTCGGCGGCAGCAGAACGCTGTATTTCAAACAGAACCTTGCAGTGGCCCGGGCACTCTGGCTGGGGCAGGAGGCAAGGCTGGCGGGAATGCGTGCCCTGCTCGCTGTGGCCCAGCCTCACTCCGTGGGGTTCCTGGGTGCCGGGAGTGCCAGCTGGATCCCCTGGCCTGGCTGCTGCTCCAAGCCCTCCTCCCCTCGCTCTCTGACGCCTTGGGTGCGCCTGGGGCTCAGGTCTTTGTCATGGCTCCTTCCCCGGCTGTCCTACCCAAACCCCCTTCCCCAGACCCTCCCCTGATGCTGTCTGGCCAACCCAACTTGTCCCCCAGGACTCAGCTGAGGTCCCTCCGGGAGGTCTTCCTTGGGTTGTACCCCTGAGCCTGGACTGGCTGCTGGACTGTCGGGAACGGAGGGGAGCCCCCCACTGCCTCGGAGCGCCAGGAGGGCCAAGCGGCAGGCCTGTCCTCCCTATCCCGGCCAGCGAGACTCGTGTGAGGGGGAGCTGGGCTGGCATGGACCACCATCCTCTGCGCCTGGCAGCACCAGCCCAGCCGGTCCTTGGGCCGTGCCCGCACTTGAGTCCCCAGAGGTCCACGGCTGTCCCGGCAACCTGCAGGCTGCGGCCTCCACGCCCACCTCCTCCCCGCCGCCCAGTGGCTGTCCTCTGGGGTCAGCGCCGCAGCCCCGCGAGGCACCCCTCCCGCTGGCAAGCCCGGCTGCGCTCTCGCCACACGTGCCAGCCCCAGCTCCGCCTCGGTCTCCGCGGGCGGCTGGGAAGAAGCCCCGCTCTGTCCCGGGCGAGAATGCCAAGTCCATAAACAGCAAAGAAAGCGCAGCCTGTGAGCCGCCGGCCGCAGACGCGTCTTCATCTTCCTGCCGTTTGTCCACGAGCCAAGGGCTTGGCCGGGCCTCCGAGAAATAAACAGAAAGTAAGTGTCTCGGGAAGCCTCTTTACGAATACTCAGCCAAACAAAAAGAATCAAGTAAAAATACCCGGCCACGAGCACGTGGCCCTGGCCAGAGCCCCTGTGCCCAGGCGGCTCGGGGTCGCCCTGTGTCCAGCCGCTGCATCTGGGCGGATGCCTCAGCCCCCAGCACAGGAACAGACCCCGGCTGTTTACAGTGGCCGTTGGCCGCACTGTGCCCAGCACCCTCCCCGTGACCCACCGCGGCCCAACCACACGCAGCTGGAAATAGCCCTGCTGGCAGCACCGCCGAGCCGCCCGCCGGCCCTCCGTCTGTGGCAGCTGGACCGGGCAGCGGCCCAGCTGCTTGGCCGGGGCCCATCCCCTCTGCTGCCGTAAGGTGACAACTTGGCCTCCCGCAGCCCGTCTGCCCGCCGCACCCAGCCAGACGCCATGAGGTTACTCGGGACAAGCCCTCGGCAGCGCCCTCCGCGTGGGCCCTGCAGGGGGCCTGGCGACTCAGCTGGCAGCTGCCCCTCGCGGTCTGGGCTCTGCCCGCCGCCCCACCCAGTCCCCTCTGTGTAAATAGTAAGCCTGTCGGCGGCACTTGGAGGCCTGTGCCTGCGCCGCGGGGGAGCCGTCCACCCCCTGCTGTCCCGAGGGCCTAGCCAGTTGTCCTTCCGCCTCTGCCTGGTCCTCCCAGGTGGGGTGACCGGCTCTCCACGTAGTTCTCGGGCCCCCGGAGTCAGACGCTCAGCCTGCAGAGGTCTGTTCACTGCCGTGTCCCCACGAGGGGCAGGACACAGAAACACCCTGAGGGGTGGCCAGGAGACCACTCCCGCCACAAGCCACCCGGCGGGCCACGTCCAGGCTCCTGGGCCCTCGCACAGCGCGGGCTGCACTGAGCGCAGGCCTGACTTCCATGGCTGCGAGGTGGCCCTGATGCCCCCACCAGTTTGCGTCCTCCCAGAGCTGCTCCTTTGACACGTCGTCATGTCATGGACGTGGGGCATATGCAAAGCCCGGCGTGGGGCGCCCGGTAGCCTATGGTGCTGTGTGAAGCCAGGGCTGCTGCTGCACCCCCGGGAGGAGAGACCCCTGACCTCTGTCCAGCAGCTGTCCGAGCACCTGCCCTGCCTGGCCAGGGCCCTGAGGCTGGGAGATGTGAGTCCCGTGCCAGGAGCCAGGCCACGCACAGAAACACGGCCAGCAAGCCAGGAATCGGGGCAGGGTGACGAGGTTGCCAGGTAGGGGTGAGGCGGGCTGGGAGGAGGAAGAGCAGCACCTCTGCAAAGCCTAGAGGTGGGACAGGCTGGGCTGGGCAGGAAGGAGGCTCAGGAGCAGACAGGGTGTCTCTGTCCTCAGAGCTGAGCTGCAGGTGCTGCCCACACCCCCATCTCACTCCTCGAGGTTTATCCAACACGTGCAGCGGGGTCGGGGGGTACAGAGAATGCCAAGGTGCTTGCGGCTGCATAATAGACACATCACAAGCTCAAGCACCGCCCAGCCTCCTTCCACAGCCTTCGGGCCCCCTGCTGCTGCAGCCTCACTGCACACACACACACACAGCCCTGCATATACCTATGCATGCACACGTACAGGTGGGCACAAGCCCCCCAGCATCCACGCACCTTTCCCTGCACCAGCCCTGGAAGAGGCCCCTGCCCCCACCCCGCCTGCCTGCTCCTCCTCCTCCGCGTCACACTTTTTTTTAAAACAAGATTTATTTATTTATTTATGCACACAAGAGCTGGGGTGCAGGCCAGAGGTGCAGGGGGTGAGAGGAGTCACAGAGACAGAACGGGGGGCAGAACAGGCAGATCGACCAAAGCACACTGCAGAGGGGAGCAGCGGGGAGACAGGAGAGGTCTGCTGCGCCCTGTGGGTCCCCTCCCTGGCCAGGGATCGAATTCACACTGCAGTGGCTGCGGATGCTTCATCGTGCAGTGCTTAACCCCTTTGCCACCTAGGAGGACCCCACACTCTTCTTTTCCTGCAGAGCTGACCACAGTCGGTGGTTAATCTAATTGGCCACCACTCTCCCCTGGACTGGCAGCCCCCAACGGCCGGTCTTGACCTTGGTCCAGTCTTGGGCCTGCGCTGGGTGCGTGAGGGATGCACCAGAACAGGCTCGTCAGGACGGTGCCCGGGGGAGGGGTGATGTCCGATGAGGCAGCGGCTCCTGCCAGCCCGCTCCCGGGGGACAGCCAGCCAGTTGTGTGCGGAAGATCCAGCAGGGCGTGAGGAGAAATGAAAAGCTCGCCCCTATTGAGGGAACCCCTAGAAGAATCATCTGGAATCATCTGGAAGAAATACAGCAGAGCCTTGATTGCTGTGGTTTTACTCAGTGGCATTTACCGTGGCGATCTCGGTGATGAGAACCAAAGCCTCAGACTGGACGTCGAGCAAGACAGCCTTATTCCAGGCCCTCTCTCCTGACAGTTGTCTCACTTGGTGTTACAGTTCCCAAAGGGGGTGCAGGGGCAGGCCCAAAGTCTGCCGGGACAGCCCCCAGGACCTGCGTCTGGGCTGAGGAGCCCGCCCCCCAGGGGAACCCCAGGACGTCAGCTCCTGCCCCACTGCAGCGCCCTCCCGGCCGGGTCTGTGGGCCCTGACCCCGCTCGCCTCCGGCCAGCTATCTGCCACCCTGGCAGGCGATGGCCTCTGCCCCAAGGACCATGACCTAAGGGATGCGGCTCCCAGCGCTGGCCACACATCCACGGAGCCCATGCCCATGTGCCCGGGCACACTCAAGACAGACCCAGCCCTGGTGTCTTTGGCCCCTGGGAGCCAGACCAGTCCGAAGCAGACACCTGGAGATGGAGAGCCGCAGAGCAGGGCCAGGTGGTGGAGCTGGTGGTCAGGACGGCACCGAGGGGGAGCCAGAGCTGAGGTCTGAAGGGGGAGCCGGCAGGCGGAGACCAGGAAAGGAACACCCCAGGCACAGGAGCAGCCTGGTGGCTGCGGGACCCAAGGTGGCGTGGCCGGTGCGCGGGGAGGAGGCTGGCAGAGCCGTCCCCTCGGGCAGTTTTGCTGAAGCTGCAAGGAAGTCTTTGGAAGCCACCGGGCAGGGTCCGGGGGACAGACCGCGTGCTGGCTGAAGCGTCTCTGGGTGATGCTGAGACGGGAGACTGAGGGCGGACTCGGCGTTGTTCTGTAGTGTTCTGCAAAGCAGTTAGGAGTTCCTGGTGGGTCAGCTTAGGGTTGTACCTCCGTGGGATGCCCAAGTGCAGATGCTGGGCGGCTGGAGGAGCGGGCAGGCTGAGAGGTGGAGAACAGAGCCCGAGGGGAGCCCAGGCCTCCCTGGCCTGCCTCCCGGTGCCTCGATCTCCCTCCAAATCGGAGGACGTATTCGCCCCACACACGTCCGGGGGAGTCAGGTAGGAGACTCTGAGCACCGCTGGACACCCAGTAAAGAGACATCGATTTATCAGTAGGCAAAGGGTTTGAGCAAACAAGCACATGAAAAGATGCTCATTGTCATTAGTTAGGGGAGTGCAAATCAAAACCATAATGAGATACCACTTCACACCCACTAAGACGATTATGAGTAAAAACAAAACCAAACAGAGAAACGAGGGGAAATAACAAAGCGCTAGAGAAACTAGAGGAGACCTTGCATTTTGCTGATGGGAGTGTAAAATAGTGTGGATCCAGTATGGAAAACAATCTGGCAGCTCCTTCAAAAGTTAAACATCGGGTAGCCCAAAATACCACAAATAGATGTATACCCAAGAGTCGAAAAAGGTTCACTCAAAAACAGGTATATGTGTGTTCACCAGCAATATTATATACAATATTCTATACAATACAATAGCTGAAGAGTGGAGACAACCCAAATGTTTTTGGCTGATGAACAGACAAGACATGGACTAGATTTGTGGCGGAATATTATACAGCCATGAAAAGGCAAAGTATTCACACCCGTTCCCACAGGAATGTCATTGACAACTCGATGTGTGAATAAGAAAGCAAGCACAAACGGGCACAGACTGGATGATGCCACTTACAAGAAGTCCCCAGAGGAGGCAAATCTGAACAGAAAGTTGCTGAGCACATGCCAGGGGCTAGGGGCAGGGGAGGGAACAATTGGGACTGGTTGATCGTGGGCACAGGGCTTCTTTGGGGGGTGATGGAATTAGATGGAGGTCTTCCTGACTTGTGACCAACTATTCTACAAAGCATGTATATTCCTCTAAGGCGGTGATTCTATGGGCGTGAGTTGTGTCTCAACAAGACCAGACCAGGGGAACAATGAAAGCTGGTGGGAGCCCAGCATGAGAGGACAAGGCTTGTCCCCACCCCGAGCAGGTCTGGGCCCCTGAGAGCAGGTGACCCAGGTGGGAGCAAGCCAGACCAGAACCTCCAACAGGAGGGACAATTCCAGAGCTGACGCTGCTTGGAGACGGGGAGTCTGAGGCGCGACCACTCCCTGCCCCGACGTGCAGGCGCCGTGACGGCCTGGGCTCACGCGATGCACACGCTGGCCACGTGGGCTGTGTCCCGCAGGTGCCAGCCACTGTACAAGTGCTTTTCCTCGAGTCCCCAAACAGCTTCAGGTACTATCATTGCCCCTCTTTTCTGGAGCAGGAGACAGACCCCAAACAGTGGAGCAGCCCACCCAAGGTCACAGCAAACTGCTTCCTGCCTCTTGTCCCCTGCTGGGTATGACCAGCAGAACTAGGACTAGAAACAGAACCAGAACCTGCTGGTGGTGGTCCCAGAGACACGTCTTGTAGCTGATGATCAGGACGAGCTCGCGGCAAACCTGGGGCCTTCGGGACGCCCAGAGCTGCCCGGCCAGTGCTGGGGTGCTCGGGCAGCAGCTGGCCTCAAGGCGGGCCCAGGGGATGGCCACGGTGACCGCCCTGAAGGCCGTGGACCTCAGCAGAGCGAGCCCTCTGCCGGGTCGGCCGTGCGCAAGGCCTACGACCCCACTCCTGTGCCCCAGCTCCCAGCCCTGGGCTGAGGCCCCCAGAGGTCTGCAGAGGGAGAGCTGTGTATGTAGCCCGCCTGCCAGGAGGCGGGAGCCCCGGAGCCGCCCCGAGGCCTCCGCGAGGAAGCCTGCAGGCCGGTGACCCCACAGTGCCCACGCCTGCACCCCTGGCAGCTCAGCCAGTGTCCTGGGGCTGGGGGGAACCCAGGCCCCAGAGCTCCAAAACTCGTCTGTGCTTTCCCCAAATCTAATCCATCTGGTTCTCATTTATTTACACTTAACTCATCAAATGTGATTTTGCAACAGCCGCTGCATAGCCAGGAGGCTTTCTGCTAAGCCTGCCTCTGAGGAGCTGGGGGAGGGCTGGCTCTCAGGGCTGGAGGTCAAGTTCGGTCCCCAGGCAGGCGGGCCCCTCGGCTGGGGGCTGGGCCCGCGGAGAGCGCAGGCGGGCCTCACACAGTAGGCTCTTGGCTGCCAGGAAACCTGGGTGGGTCCGTGCAGAACACAGTCTGCTTCACATCGTGAACGTCCCTGGGAGACACAAAGCCACCAGCGCTGGGCCCAGAAGTAATTTTCAGTTATTATAAATAACCCAAACCTGGATTCCTGGTTCCGAGCAGGACAAACAGCCAGCTCTTAATGAAAACAAACACCAACACCTTGGGCCAAAAAGCAGCCCTCGGCCAGACCTCAGTCCCACCGGGTCTCGGAAGCAGGTCCGCCGGCTGTCGCTGCGGCTCCCAGACCCCCCCGGGTGGCAGCCTCGTGGGCCGGCCACCGCCTCTGGCACCCTGTGACCCCTGTCCCTTTCCTCCACTCATCGGCCGGTGGCCACAGGGGTTGGGAGGGAGAGGGAGGGGCCGGAGACCCAGAGGAGCGGGAAGGCTGTGCCCCGGCAGGAGGTGGGCCTCGGCGGGGGCAGTCAGCTGGTGGCCACCCACACGCATGGGGGACAGGTGAGGTCGGGGGGCTTTAAGGACAAGCATTTTCCCGTCCTGGGGGCTGGGGCAGAGGGAAGGCAGACACCAAGCTGCGGGGAGCCTCAGGCCGGGAGCAGCCTTTGGGGACCATCGGCCATGTCCGCTAACCCAGGCCACTCTCGAATGACCCATTGTCCACTGGGTCTCCCAGCCCCCAGCCAAGGGCTTCCCCAGGCCAAGACTTCCCACCGCTCAGCTTCCTCGCCCTCCCGAACACCCTGCCTGCGCCCCAGCCCTGGCCAGAGAATGAGGGCCCGCCGGCACCTCTGTGTGTCGAGGGAGAGAGCCCTCACCCGGGAGGCCCCCAGGACCCCCGAGGGTCCAGCCGCCCATGGTGGCACCCGGGTGGGCCTCGCGGCTGGCCCCTGCTCCACGCTGCATCCCCTCTCGTCCAATGCCGGTGAGAAGGGTTTGCCGGGCAGCGCCTCCCAGAGCCTGCCCCGAGCCCGGGCCTCCGCTGGGCTTTGTAGCTAAGTCCCCGTGCTGAGGAGTTCCCTGCCTTCTGGGACGTTCAGCCGTGGCCATAAATAAAGATGAAGGCCGGAAGCTGCCGGCGGGGTTCAGAGGCAGAGCGCTCGCCGCCACGGAGCCGCTGGGACCGTGACTGGCCAACTGGAAACAGCCTGCTTGCCCCCCGCAGTGGCTCCGCTGCCGCCCCAGCCCCGGTGACCGCCAGGCCCCCCGGGGGCCACAGCGCTGCTCCCCGTGGGCCGGACCGGGCCTGCGGGCGAGCCCCGTCTGACCGCAGCCAGGGGGCAGCGCCACAAGGACCCCGTCCTCACGGTCACTCAGACCCCCTGTGGGCCCTGTGTGGAGGGCGGGGGTGCAGGGGCGAGGGTTGGGGGCGCCTCAGGCGGTGATGCGGCCCCTGGAGAAGCCGGTCAAGGCCCCCGGCGGCCGTGCCGGTGACTTCCTGCCCGGGAAGTCTGTTGGGACAGGGTAGAAGAAGGGTGTGCAGGGGGCAGCCCCGTTCCCTCCACTTAGTCTTCAGGCTTTATCGCTTGGGAACCGGGTTGACAAATGTTTACGTGACCAGGCGCTTGTTTTGAGTTCTTCGTCAGTGCTGGCGAGTCCTGCTCCTCTGTGTAAACAGCTCTGCCCCACAGCGACCCGCAGCGCCTGAGGGCTTGGAGACGCCTTACGTCAGGCGCCCCTCGGTCCCCACTTCTCGCCTCTCGGCCCCACTTGTAGCGAGGGGAGGAGACGGGAGAGCTCATCCGTGCTGCAGCCACAGCAGCGGTCAGGGTCGAGGGCCTGGAGTGCGGGTTTGGCTGGCTTTGCCCACTGAAGCTCTCCCAGGCCTGGGGAGCCACGAGCCAGGCGCAGGCCGAGACCTGAGGACCACGGAGAGCAGCGACAGCCTGCCTCGCAGGGGCCTGAGCAGCCCGGGGCCCTCAGCGGCCCTTCGGTGAGCGCACGCGCTGGGCCCAGGGGCGTCCAGGCCTGCCCGGGGCCAGCTGGGGCTGGCAGGCTCTGGCTCCACGTGGACCTCGGGGCTCCCAGCTTACACTCAAGGGGCCCCCCTATTAAAAGTGGCCGTTCCTCACATCAAAAAAACTAGCAACCGCAAGTGTTGGTGAGGATGTGGAGAAAAAGGAACTCTACTACACTGCTGGTGGGAATGCAAGCTGGTCCAGCCTCTGTGGAAAGCTGTGTGGAGGTTCCCCAGTCTACTAAAAATGGAGCTTCCATATGATCCAGAAATCCCACTCCTAGGAATATACCCAGAGAACCCAAAAACACTGATTCAAAAGAATACCTGCACCCCTATGTTTATCGCAACACTATTTACAATAGGCAAGACCTGGAAACAACCTAAATGCCCCAAAACACAGGACTGGATCAAGAAGCTGTGGAACATATACATAATGGAATACTATGCAGCAATCAAAAAAGACAAACTAGAGTCATTCGTAGAAACATGGATGGAGCTAAAAGGGATGATGCTCAGCAAAATACGTCAGAAGGCAAGAGAAAAATACCGGATGGTTTCACTTATAGGAGGAATATAGGAGCCAAAGAAGGGACCAAGGAAAAGAATAACAACAATGAAAAACACAAGAACAAAAAGATAAGGACAAATCAGAAACGCTGTGTGTGTATTGGGGGAGGGACTGGGTTGAGGGCAGAAAGCACAGGCACTGAGGTGAGGGTGCACTGGGGAAATGGTGGTGGGAACGCCCTGGGGACCACAATGATCTCAAATACATATAAATAAAGGGGAGGGGGAAGTGGCCGCTTCTTTCTGGCACTCATCCCAGTGCTGCAGCGTGGCCAGATTAGCAGGGGCTAGCCGAGGGGCCCAGGAGTGGGGCAGCGGGCTCGGTCCTGCCTTGGCCTGAGCTGGGCGTGCCTTGGTCAGCGAGTCCTCTCTGCGCTTTGCTGTCCTGTGTGTGAATGACTGAGCAGTGTGACGTTCGTGGGGTCCAGCACCTGGCGCTGACAGAGGCCAGGGGAAGGCGAGCTTGTGCGGTAGTCGGTCAGTCGCGCCCCGGGGCTGGCCTGGCTCACGGGCTACTGCAGGCGGGAGACACCCCCAAAGCGGACCCCGCTGGACACGGCGGGAGCTACCGCAGCAGAGTGGACAGAGCCCTGCGAATGATCCCTCTCCAGCCTTCTCCCCTCCCCCGCGCCCACATCCCCGGCAGCTCCTCTCAGCCAGGGACGCCCCTAGCCGGCACCGCTGCTGGCTTCACAGCCCTGCGCTCTGCCGCCTCTTGGCGACCACGCAGCCGACGCTCCAGCCGGCCGGAGAGGAAAGACCTGCTCACTGCAGTTCAGAGCAGCCGGCAGCGGCCTCTCGGGTGGCAAAGCAGTCTGGGCCCGGGCCTGGGCAGGAGGCAGCCAGCATGGGGCACCCCCCCCCCCGGCGCGTGCAGCCCACTGCACCTGACCTTTGCCCTCTCACCCCCTCGTCCAGCAATAAAGATGCCCATAATGAGAAGGTCTCACCGAAGATGCTCAGCGCTCCGGCTGCCCGTGGTCCAGTGCAGTGAGTGACAGGCAGACACGGCGCGTTGCGGGGAGAAGGCCTTCCTCCACCAAGCGAGCTGACGGTGCGGGGGCTTGTGGCTCGGTCATGGAAACGCTGCTCCGTGCAAGACCAGCGCCTCCCTCCAGCCAGCAGCGCCCTCTGTGCCAGCACCTCTGGTGCCACAGTGAGCGTGCGCCCCGGGGCCTCCTCTCCCGAGACAAGCCGGAGGGACCGCTTGGCCGCTGGGCAGGGCCTTGCAAAACCTCCCGCCTCCCTGGGCTTTGAAACCAACTTGCAAGGCAGCAAGTGGGAGCAGGGGTGGGGTAGGGGCCACCCTGTCCTGGCCTCCTCTGAGCTGCAAGGCCTGCTGGGTGATGGGAGTCTGGCTGGCGAGGCTCTGCAGGGGGCAGGGGGCAGTGAGGATGGGAGAAGAGGCGAATCCTCTGAGACAGTCCAGGCCAGGAGTCAGACCTCCAGGTTCCAGCCCTGCCTCGGGGGAGCCTGGACAGGTAGCCGCCTGGCGTACCTCAGTCCCTCGTCAATAGCATGGGCAGATTCCTGGTCTGACTTCAGAGTTGCTGTGAGGGTCACAGGAGTGGGCACAGGTGAGATGCTTAGAACGTGCCAGGCACACGGGCTCAGCACTGCAGCCTCTGAGGCTGTCGGGAGTACTGTTGTGGAGCACCGCATGGCATCTGGGGAGCACTGCCAGGGAGTAGCTCTGCAGGGAGTACCTGTGCAGTTAGTGCTGGAGCCCAGCCCTGGGGAGCACCTCTGCAGGGACCACTGGTGCAGTTAGGTGCTGGAGCCCCAGGGAACATTTCTGCAGGGAGCACCTGTGCAGTTAGCCGCTGGAACCCAGCCTGGAGGAGCGCCTCTGCAGGGAGCATCTGTGCAGGGAGCTGCTGGAGCCAGCCCTGGGGAGCACCTCTGCAGGGAATACCTGTGCAGGGAGCTGCTGGAGCCAGCCCTGGGGAGCACCTCTGCAGGGAATACCTGTGCAGGGAGCTGCTGGAGCCAGCCCTGGGGAGAACCTCTGCAGGGAGCACCTGTGCAGTTAGCTGCTGGAGCCCAGCCCTGGGGAGCACCTATGCAAGGAGCACCTCTGCAGGGAGCATCTGTGCAGTTAGCTGCTGGAGCCCAGCCCTGGGGAGCACCTCTGCAGGGAGCACCTATGCAGTTAGCTGCTGGAGCCCAGCTCTAGGGAGCACCTATGCAGAGAGCACCTATGCAGTTAGCTGCTGGAGCCCAGCCCGGGGAGCACCTCTGCAGGGAGCACCCATGCAGGGAACTTGTAGAGTCCAGCCCAGAGGAGCACCTCTGCAGGCCTGCTCTGTGAATCCCTTTCTGTGCAGGGGTGTCCCGCCAGCCCGTGGCGCCTCGCCCCCAGCCCCGGGAGTGACTTCCCCCCTTCCCCTCCGGCAGATGTGGACGAGTGCCAGGACAACAATGGCGGCTGCCAGCAGATCTGCGTCAACGCCATGGGCAGCTACGAGTGCCAGTGCCACAGCGGCTTTTTCCTCAGCGACAACCAGCACACCTGCATCCACCGCTCCGATGGTGAGTGCAGCTGCGCGGCCCTGGCCCCCCGCCGCCCGGACCCCCTGCTCGGGCTTGATTCCTGGGCTCGGGCTGGAGGAGGTTTTGGCAGGGGCCAGCGCGGGCCCCTCCCGCCTCCGCCGTGCTGCCACAGGGGGCGCTGGTGCTCTGGCACTCGAGCAGGGCCACAGGTGGAACCGTAGGGCCAGCATAACTGTGCCCTCCCGGGGCGGGGGGCTGGCTGTGGCCGACCTCCGTGGCCACCAGCCAGCCCAGGAGCCTGTGCTGCCCCCTGGAGGCCAGGCGGGATGGTGCAGCCTGGATGTGCAGAGGGGCTGCCCTGCACCCCAACAGGCTGAGACAGCCGCAGGCTGGGACACACCTGGCTGCCAGCTGAGCCCAGTAGGTGCAGGTCCTCCGTGCCAGGGCAGGGCCCAGAGTGGGCCCAGAGCAGCAGCTGTGAGGCAGGACCGCATTGTCTGAGACCAGGACACCCTAGTTTAGGGGGGAGGGGCTTCCAGGCAGCGGGGACAGCATTTCTGAGGGCCTCGGGGCATGACTTGCTGCACGGACATGGGAGGTCCAGAACCTGCGGGCAGCTGCTGCCCACACAGCATACAGAGAGCAGACGGAGGCCTGGGCAGTCCCGCGGCCCCGGCCTGAGCCTCCCCAGCCGTCGCAGAACCTTGGCAAGGGGCATGAGGGGGAGCCTCACCCGAGGTGGTCCCAGCTCTGCCGCACCCCAGCTGGGAGCCCTTCCTCATCCGGAGTACAGGGTGAGCAGGCACCGTCTTTGGGGGACAGGAAGAGATCCCGGGTGTGGAAAGCCAGAGTCCCCCAGAGCTCTGAGAATCTGTGAGGTGCGACTCAAGTTACAATTGCTCTTTGCAAGCAATTCCTGGGAATGAAAAGAGGAAAGAGGCTTAGAAAGACAAAATCCGCGGCGGGAGCAGACCCTCCGTAAGGGGCTCCCGGGTGTGCTTGGAGACATGAGCCCAGTGTCCCAGGAAGGACGTCGGGCCTCGCTCTGGGGCTCCCCGGTGCCAGCCCCAGGGGTCTCGTCCAGATTTGTCCAGATGCCCCACCAGGGCCCCCGTTGCCCCTGTAAGACCCGCAGGCCACGCAGCCGGGGCACTGGGTATTCCCACAGCAAGACTGCGGGGGCAGCTGTGAGGCCCCAGGGGACAGAGGGTGTGCAGCCCGGGGGACGGAGGGTGTGCAGGCAGGGGAAGCCAGCACCATGGGGACGGCAGCGGGGTCACGCTTCCACAAGCCCACGTCGGCAGGGAGCGGCCTGGAACGTAGTGTGGGGCACAGCGGTGGCTGCTGCGGGGTCACCTGCTCGCTCTGCGCCACACTCGGGTCCTCGCAGCAACCTGGGCAGGTGGGGGTGCTAGGACTCAGTGACAGGTGAGGACGCACAGACCCAGGCAAGCTAGGGCACCTGAGGCCACAGCACAGGGAAGTGGCAGAGCCAGCATCCAGCCCAGGTGACGAGTTGAGGCTGGAAATAAGTGTTGGAACAGACAGAACGGAATGGAGCTGGGGCCTCTGAGGAGCCACCCAGGAGCTGAAGCCCAGTGACCAGCAGAGGGCCTGTGGGCGCAGCCAGGCATGTGCAAAGGCCCTGTGGTGGGAATAGACCAGGATCTTGCGAGTAGCAGCAAAAAGGGTGAGATGATGGTGCCCAGGGAACCCAGGGGGAGAAGCACTGGGGCCTGGTGGACCAAGGGCAAGAGAGGACTTCGCACAGGGCTGAAATCTGGTCCTGAAAAGCTG
The DNA here is from genome assembly GCA_019455555.1 of Galemys pyrenaicus. NCBI lineage: Eukaryota > Metazoa > Chordata > Mammalia > Eulipotyphla > Talpidae > Galemys > Galemys pyrenaicus. Next base: position 1,232,294 of record JAGFMF010011642.1, on the reverse strand, counting down.
CTGAAGCGGGAGGAGCGGGGGTAGGTGATGCTGTTTGGGGGGGTTGTCTAGAGGGCTCAGTACTTCAGGGCAGGGAGCCCGAGGCCCACCTGCCTCACCTTACCCAAAGGCCCTGGATTTTCGGTGGACCCAGGAATACAGATCACAGGCCCCACGCTGCGTGAGCAGGCACATTGGTCAAAGAAGCTCCTTCCTGCCCTTCCAGGCCCACTCTCTCTTCTCAGATTCGCCCCCTGTCTGCTCCTCAAAGGATCGGGCAAGCATCTCCCTTTCCTTCCGCCCTCTGGGCAATTCTTTGGGCTGGGAGGCAGCTGACCCCGGAGGACAGTCTGGAGACTACTGTGAGGGCCGAGAGGCGGGCGCCCTGGGCGGAGGTGCAGGCTGCAGAGGCAGCCCCCTCTGCCCTCTCGGGCCTGCGTGCCGGGGCGGTGTCTGGGGCTGCCGGACACTGCCACCGCCCCCACTGCCCTCTGACCGGACGCCCCGGGCCACAGGCCTGACATCCAGGCTCTGTGACGGCAGCCTCGCTCCGGGGAAGGGTCTGGGTCCGAGCCCCGGCCCCCGTCCTCTCTGGCAGCCCGGACTTGGGGTCACTGCTCACCCGCCCCAGCGCCGTCCTCTGGAGAGGCGCTGGGGCCCGGAACCCACCTGGAGCTGGCGAGACGGTCAGAAGAACCACGCTCGGCAGGAGTTAAGAATCTGCCACGAAAGAGATGGCGCTGCCTGCCCTGGGATGGCAGCCAGGCCCTCAACCCCCCTGGGTGGCTGGGGAGAGGGTCTGCTAGGAGGTGGCACTGGGGGTCGTCGGGCTCCACAGGAAATGTGGGAGGAGGAAGCGGCGGGACAAGAAGACTGTCGAGGGGCCCGTGAGAGAAGCGTGATGAAGGGGGCAGACGGGACGGCCGGGGTAGGTGCGGGAGGGCGCGCGGCGGAGAAGGTCCCAGGGGAGGGCAGAGCAGGCGAGAGCAGGAGGAGGAACAGAGGCGCTGACGGGACAGGGGCCGGGGAGCCTGCTGCAGACCCACGGCTTCGGAGGGGGCCGTGACCCTGGCAGCGGCCTGCCTCAGAGTGAGGCGCCCCGGGGCAGCACCCCCTGGGCCGAGGCAGGGGCCCCGACCCAGGCCTGGCTCGGCCGGCAGTGCCCTCGCTGGGCCCTGCCCCCGGCGGCTTCCCGGGCTTCCACTCAGCACGCCGCTCGAGCTGCCCGGAGGTTGCGGGTGAGGCTGCTGCCCAGTGCAGGAGGACAGAGGGAGCTGGACACACCGCAGCGGGGAGGCGGCCGCAGCTCAGGGCTTCTAAGGCCAAAGCCAGGCCTGTTCCTGCCGCCTCCGGGCCCGAGCCAGCCGGAGCCAGCCGGCTGCGGCCAGACCTGCAGGCCCCACGCCCCGCCCTCCAGCCACGTCTCTGCTCAGGGCCCGGCCAGTGGGCCCGGCTGCCCATTTCATGAAGTCTGGGCTGGGCCTTGACCCTGGGGAGCCCTCCTGGCCATGTCCACCGTGGCCGGGAAGCGTCTACTCAACTGAGGAGAAACAGCGTGACCGCGCCGGAGTCGCGCCCATCCGCAGCGCTGCCCGCTCCGGTCACTGCTGGACCGGCCAGGCTGGAGCGCTGGGGCAGGATGTGAGGTGGGCTGGCTCTCCCGGCCCTGGCTGCTACAGGCCAGGTGGGGAGATTTATGGGGCTGCAGGAGAAGGCCTGTGCAGACCCCGTGCAGTCCGGAACGGCCCTCGAGGCGGGACGATAAATCCAGCCCCATTATTTTTTATGAGCCTCCCACCCCATAAACAACTCAACCCAGCTTCACGCCCTTCTCCTGGCCTGGCCTCCAGCCAGGCCTGGCCAGAAAGCCTGACTGGGACCCCACGATGTACACCAAGTCTCCCCTAGGCTGCGGAACCCTCCGGCGCTCCAGAGCGGACAGGAGGGTGAGGTCCAGAACACAGAGTCGGTGGTCCCTAGTCTGGGGCCTCAGTTCTCATCTGTGAAATGGGGCCGCCTCATAGGCCTGTGTCTGCGGCCTCGAATGAACCGACAAGCCCCTGTTCTGTCCCCCGGGGCGCCTGGATCTGGCCACCAGGCCCAAGCACTTTAACAAGTGACCAGGGCCTGGGAATAGTCTGGGAGCAGCAATGGGCGGGGGCAGGGGGCTGAGGAGTGTCCAGTGAGTAGGGAGCAGGACCAGGATTTGAACCCAGGTCAGGCTGCCCCTCAGGCTAAAGAGAACCGGACATGTGGCTGGAGGTGGGAGCAGGGCCGGGTGCAGCCCGGAGGCCCTTGTGGCACGGGGGTGGCCTGTCCCTCTGGCTGTTAGCTCAGCAGCTGCTTCCCGGGCTCCTGTCCTGTCCTGCCCGTGGCACAGCCAGTCACTGTCCTGCACCCCTCTGGCTGTCACTCCGCTCTCAGACCACCCCATGGCGCCTCAGGCCGTGTCCAGCGCGAAGCAGCCCCACCAACCCCCACCCGTTCTGGCCCTCCCCACGCAGACCCCTCCACTTTGTTGGAAATGCGTGCAGCCCCCAAGCAGAGCTGAGGGCCAGCCCCGCTGGACTGCCCGTCTTGTTCCCGCCCACCCTCCCTGCACTGCCCCCAGGGCCTGCTAACCCCAAGGGAGGAGCGAGGGCCCCTGCAGCCCTGGTCCAGCACGGGTCCTAGACCTGACAGCTGTTCTCGCAGAGCCCAGGGAAGGCCTGGCCGCGTGTCCTGGTCACCTGGCAGTTGGTGGCAGACGGGCTGAGCCGGCCAGAGCCTGTCCCAGACGCAGCAACAGCGAACTCAAGACATGGCGCAGGCAGGGGCCTTGGTTCAGAAGCCGCTGGGCAGCGCCTGGTTAGCAAGAGGCACGGCGTGGGCATCGTGGCTGATCTGGGGCCTGCGTCCCTCCCAGCCTCTGGCAGCCCCAGGAGCTCAGCTGTCACTGCTGCCACAGGCCTCAGGCCTGTCCCCCCCCCACCACGCCCCGGCCACAGCGTCCCTGCACCTCGGCCCGCCAGCCCGTGGCCACCTGCTGCCTCACGGGAGTCCGGTCCTTCCCGCCCTGCCCCCCCAACCCCCAGCCTCGGCCCCTGCGCTGGGCCTGTGTCTTGGCTTCCAGAGCCGCCTGCTCAGGGCAGACTCCCCAGAGACAGGCCGCTCCCTGCACAGCCAAATGCACCGTCTCCCCGTCTCCCCCGAACCCGTTCTTCCCAGCGGGCCCCACCGGAAGGGGTGCAGCCCTTGGCGCTACCCTGGACCTGAACCCTGCTGGCTCCCCACTGCCATCATGACCTCCGAGGCACCCCTGCCTCTCCCCTTCCTCCCCCCGTGACCTATGACCTGTGCTGCTTCCTCTGTCTGAGGCCAGTCCCTGACCCTCCCTCCCCTCCTCCTGGAGGAGCCTGGCCTGGCTCTCCACGTGCCCCCAGAGCCACCGCTGTGCCATCTCCAGAGAAGGTGCCCGTGAGCCCTGACCTCTGGCCTGGGCAGGGCACGGAGAGACCTGCGGTCCTGATGAGGGGGGATCGGAGTCGCTTCCCGGGGGAGGCAACGCCTGGCCTGAGCTGTGGCGGTGACCCCCACTCCTGGGCTTCGTGACCCCTGCCTAGCACCAGGAGGACTTGCTGGGGCGCCGCATTCAGGGGTGCTGCCACCCCTGGGCTCGCCGGGGTGTCCTGCAGCCCCCTGGGCTCACCGGGGTGTCCTGCCGCTCTGCTGGGGCCTGTCCAGCCAGAGGGCCGAGTCTGTCAGCTCAGAGACCCCCTCGGGTCCTGCTGCTGTGACCCTCCGCTGCCCCCGAATCCCAGCCCACGGTGGCTCACCCCTGTGCACCCAGGTTTGCGTATTGAGTGAAGCGGCAAACCCCAGAGCCCGCTCAAGTGAGAATGAACGGCAGCCGGCTTGTCTCTGCGCTGGACCTGTGCTCTCGGGAAAGGGGGAGGCACTCAGCCTTTATTGAGCGCCTTCTGTATACCACGCCCTGATGCCCTTTGGCCCTCAAGAGACTCCGGGAAGTAACACCTGCTGTCCTGCCATGCCAATGAGGGTGCGGGGCTGGAGCGGGACCCCCCAGCTCGGGAACGGTGCTGGTGGGAGCCCCAGCTCAGCCATGGTTGGGTGCCAGCTGGTGCAGGGGACCCCTCTCGTTCTTGGGGTCTCCCTTTGTCCTCCCAAGCCCCCAGGGCTGCTGTGGAAACACCCACGACACCACCAGGTGGACCCATCCCACACCTGGCTCCCTCCACCTGGCCCTGTCGAGAGGTGGTCCAGGCCCAGGCTTGGGCTGCCTGGGCTGTCTGCCCGCTCTCGCTTTGGGGTTCCTATGGGGAGAATGGGTTTACCGGATAAACTACAGGACTCCCGCTGAATTTGAGTTCAGCTAGGCTAGGAACACCCCCCAGTGCACATCTCACCCTGCGCCCCTGGGACACACGTGCTCGGACAGACCCCTGGGGCCAGCTGTCTGGGCTGGGCCAGCTGGTGGCGCCACCTAGTGACCAGCCGGGGAACTTCAGGAGAGGGAAGGAGGGTGGCCAGTGTTGCACAGTTCTGCCTTTTGAGGGGCAGTTGGGGACCCTGAGCTGCAGCCCGTCACCTCTTTACCCTTTATCACCTTGTCTCTCCACTTCTCAGAGGGGGATGTTGAGCAAGTGCCGAGGTCACACACCTTGAAGGGGTTGAAATGGGAGCATGGAGCAGACTGGTGAACGGGGGTCAGGAGGACTGGGGGTTGAGGACACTGGGGTTCAGACCCCGAGCCAGGGCACGGGGTAGAGGGCGCTGCCAGGGCACAGGGCCGGGGGCACTGGGGTTCAGGACCTGGAGCCAGGGCTCAGGGCTGGGGGCACTGCCAGGGCTCAGGACTGGGGTGCTGCCAGGGCACGGGGCCAGGGGCTATCAGAAGCCATGTGCTTGGCCGTCAGCCTTGGGGTGTCCGCTCACATAGAATTCAAAGCTGGGGCTCCCCGCCCCAGGCATGGCCAGCACTCAGGGAGTTCACGTGGGCGGGGGGTCTGCGGGGGAACACAGCCATACCACCCCTGGTGGGGCGGGGTGGGGGGAGAAGTTCGGCATTGAAGAGACAACTTACAAGGGAGCCAGCCAGCCAGCCGGGGTGCACAGACCCAGGGCTCAGAGCTCTAGGGGACCCCGCCTTCCTGCCCCACCCTGGGCCTGAAGCTCCCTGCCCCCTCCCCCCCCCTCCGCAGGCTCTGAAGTGTCACCAGGCCTTCCTCCCCTCTGCCCTGCAACGTGGGGTGCTGGTATCTGCTTGGGGAGTGGCGGGGAGCTTGGCAGCGAGGGGCTGCATTTGGGGGGTGCCTCCGGCTCTGCCTCGCCTGGTGGCCCCTGTACCAGCCCCTCCCCACCAGACAGGACCCCTCTGTGGTTCCTGGGGCCCTAGTCCCAGCCAGGCCCTGGGCGTGAGCACCGGAGATGGCCCTGGGTGTACCCCCTGCCTGGCCTCTGCTTCCCTCCAGCCTCCCCAGAGCCTGTGGGGCCGTGTTTGTTTTTCCCTGTGGCTCAGACACCCGCCAGGTCTGGGCTGGGAAGGAGCCGCCTCTTCCCGTGCCCTCAGGCTCCAGCCTCTCTCTGGCTCGGTAATTTCCTATTGATGAGGTGGGGAGGGAGGGGGACCCCTTCCTCCGGAGCCTGGGGGGAGGGCAGAGCAAGGGGGTTGTCCTCTCTCCCCTCTTCTCCTGAGTGTTTGGGGGATTGGTATAGAAAGTGATGTTATTGATGAGGTTGCCATGGCGATGACCCTTGGGGGACACACATCCGCCCTTACTATCATGGGGGAGGGGCGTGCCCCCTAAGTGCAAACAGTCTGGGCCCACCCCGCGCTGCCTGGCTCTAGACCCTCCTGAGCTCTGCTCTCAGAAGACTCCTGCGCCGGTCAGCTCTGTCCTGGCGTTGGGTGCTGGTTTAGGGAGAGACAAGACCCCTGGGAAAAGCCGGCCAGCGGGGAGGGCCACCCGGTGTCTTGGGGCCTAGAAGAGGCAAGAATCTGGGGAGGTCCATCAGGAGAGGGGCCCTGGGAGCAGTCGGCGTGGCCTGTCCCGCCTGGGCTCGCCTGGACCTGGCTGGCAGTGCCCACCTCTCGCTGGCAGGAAGCGCTAAGGAACCAGATCCTGCCTTCTGGAAAACGCAGAGCTGTCGGCTCCTCCGTGTGTCCTAAGGCCAGTCTCCCATCCTGTCCCCACAGCCACCGGCCCTCTCTGGCGCCCTCCCGCTGGCTGCACAGCCTCCCTTGCTTCTGGCCAGTCCTGACCCTGCAGGCCGCTCCCACCAGCACCTGGACACTTGCAAATCCCCTGCGGGCAGCGTTGCAGCTGCCCGCGCCCTGCCCAGGACGAAGCCCCCTCTTCCCTGCACCCTCCACCCGCCTCCCACTGGAGTGGGAGTCCCCAGGGAGCACTGGATGGGGTGTGATGGCGGCCGCCAGGGCACAGAAAGGGGGTGCGGCAGTCACACTGCAAGGGGCAGAGGGGAGTCTAGACCTGGCCGTGTGACAGCAAAGCATCTGCCCCTTGTTGCCCCCGTCTGCCCCCCCCCCCCCAACTCTGGGCATCAGGGAGACACTTGGCTCAAATCTGCGGAACGTAATTGGATCTGGATGGACGGAATCCGATTAGATTCGGCTTGGCGGGCAGCCTGGCCCGACTAGCACCGGGCCGGCCGCTGGGGACGGGGGTTCCTGAGAACAACTCAGATGATAGCTGCTTCCCTTCAAGGAGGGAGCTAAACGGGGCCCTCTGTGGGCCCAGACCCCGAGGCTACTTCCTACCCCTCTCCAAGGAGTGAGCGGAGGGCGGGCAGCTTCCTGCGGTCCAGCTCCCACGCAGGGGCTGCCCCAGACCCCCAGGAGCCTGCTCCCCGGCCCCCGGCCCAGCTCAGCCGGACTCAGTGGGGTTGGCTCTTTGGAGCTGCACAACGTCGGCGGGGTGCGGTGCTGCCTGAAGTGGCAGGGTGCAGGGTGCAGGGTGCACGAGGGCTGCAGATGTGCTGAGGCCCCACCTCAGGCTCTTGACCGCCCAGGAGGGTCAGTCAGAGGGGAGCGAGGTCCCATGCCCCTCTGTGGGGCTCCCTGGAGAACCCCACGGGCATCCAAAACGGCCTTGGCTTTTTTTTTTTAACGATTTATTTATTGATGCACACAAGCACTGGGGCACAGGCCAGAGATTGGGGAGGGGGCGGAATGAGAGGAGTCACCAGAGGCAGAGCACAGAGCAGAACAGGCAGATCCACTGAAACACACTGCTGAGGGAGCAGCGGGGAGGCAGGAGAGGTCTGCTGCGCCCTGTGGGTCCCTCCCTGGCCGGGGATCGAACCCGCGCTGCTGTGGTTGCGGGTGCCTCACAGTGCGGCACTGAGCCCACTGCGCTACTGGGGCGGCCCCACGGCCTTGGCTTCTGATAGGCTTTTATCCTGAGGACCCAGCAGAGGCGCTGGCACCATTTACCGTGCTAACTACGCCAGGCCCCTGCTCCTGTTGGTCCTGGGACTCGGGCAGTGGGGTCTGCAGTCAGCCCGGTGCCCGGAGAGAGCATGCCTGGGCAGTCACCGCCGCCTGGGCCCCCTCGCTCCCGGCCAGCTGTGCCCGACCGCCCTGCGCTGCGCTCCCCTGGCGTGGAGGTGAGGCCCTCAGTGTGGTGCGTGCAGCCGGCCAAGAGCTTGGTCCCCGGCACCCGGGAAGCCGCGGCACTGGGCTGGGCACAGGGTGGGTTGCTGGCCAGGGAACTGGCAGCACGGGGGCCCATCTCCGGCTGGGCGGGGTGACTGCACTCCCCAGCTGCTTGCTCCCAGTCATCCCATCTCCCAGGACAGGGACGCTCAGGCCCTGGGGGGCAGGGTGAGGCCACCCCATCCCCTTCCCTGTGTAGCCTGCAGCGCCCCCTCCCTCCCGCAGAGCGCACTGAGAAGGCTCAGCCTGCCCTCGGGGCAGGGAGGCACTGAGGCACACTGTGCTATGGTGAAGGGGAACAAAAAGGCCTTTGACAGCCCTGGGAGCCCCAGAAGGCTTCCTGGAGGAGGAGGCAGTGGACCCTGCATTGCAGAGCAAGACGCCCTCTGCAGTGTCACCTCCAAGACCCCCGCCACCACCACCACAGCGTCCAGACTGTGACAGAGACCCGTCAGTCTAGTGGAGGCCGGAGGTGACTAGAGCCCTGCGGTGGGGGGACATGGCTCAGGCCCGGCTGTACCCCAAAGTTGTAACCACATAAGAGAAACAAGGTCTCCCCCACCTCCCCACCCTTTTTCCTCTGCAAGCCCCCTCAGCTGACGCTCCCTTGTTTTGAAAGATAAAATTTTTAACAAAAGACATACTGATATTAACATAGTGCCCGGGGCCTCCCTGGTGGCGCAGAGGGCTGAGCTCCACACTATGAAGCATCCGCAGCCACAGCAGCACGAGTTCGATCCCCGGCCAGGGAGGGGACCCACAGGGCACAGCAGACCTCTCCTGCCTCCCCGCTGCTCCCCTCTGCAGTGTGTTTCAGTGGATCCGCCTGTTCTGCTCCCTGCTCTGTCTCTGGTGAGTCCTCTCACCCCCCTGCACCTCTGGCCTGTGCCCCAGTGCTTGTGTGCATGAATAAATAAATCTTTTTTTAAAAAATTAGTGCCCGGGGCAGGGGGTGCACCACAGCCCCCAGAATCTTGGGTGAGGACTCAGGTCCTTGGGTGGAAGAGAGAGCCTCGTACCCCTCCAGTGGTGCGAGGTGGGGGGCACTGTTCAGAGGCCCTTGGGGACCCCTCCCTGCCCCCGGCTCTGAGGCTTTGCACAAGGAAGCTCAGTCTCTCCCAGGTTATTCTTGGCTCAGAAAACATCGTGGCTCACTGTTCAGGTCAAGGTCCTCCAAAGAAAAGGCACCTGGTGCCGGGCGCTGGCGGCAGGAGCGGGAGAGGCCTCCAAAGCTGAGCTCCCTGTCGAGAGCTCGGTTCAGGGCCACATCAGCTCCCAGGGCCACGTTGCGGTTGGGGGCACTAGGGGGCCTCTTGTAAGTTGTGGTTGTCAGCTGGGAACGGAAGCGGCACCTCCTTTCTTCATCACGGAGAAGCCTGGTTTAATGGGGGCCCCTGGACGCTCCCAGCTTAGGCAGACAGCTTGGTGGCCTCCATTCCCCGGGCCAGCCTGGGCGGCCCGAGGAAATGAACACGGCGTGGGGGAGGCCGGGGGCAGCTGACCCAAGAGACAGGAAGCAGGACTTTGAAGCAGGCCTAGGCTTTCGTTGCTGGAAGACCAGAGAGGCCAGGGGCAGCCGGGGCGGGAGGATCTGGGGCCCTGGAGCCCATGTAGGAGGCGGTGGAAGCTGGAAGAAGCCGGCCACCCACCCTCACGTCTGTGGACACCAGGGAGCCACAGGTCCTGAGCCGGGGTGAGGGCTGGGCCTGGATGCAGCCCGCCGCCGCCGCCTGTGGGAGTGCTGTTGGTCAGGAAGGCCTCCTGGCCGGGGCAGGAGCCCCTCAGAAGACCTGACCTGGGTCTGTGGCTGGAGAAATTCCCCCTCTGAACCCCCCAATGGGCAGAGAGGGCCCGCTCTTCCTCCAGATCTGCAGGAGAAGCCAGTGCCTCCTGGCAAGACCCAGCTGGGACGTGGCGCCTGCCTGTGCACCCTCTCCTGCCCGTGCACCCTTTCCTGCCCAAGGAGAGATGTTTTCTCCAAGGTGCACGGGGTACTCTGTGCCAGCACATCCTCTGTTGGACTCCCTGACCTCAGCAGTATGCGCTGGGCGGGCTGCTGCTGGCTGGCAAGAGCCAGCCTGCCGCCCTTGCCAGCACACCCTCTGAGGCCGTGGCCTCCTGGCCTGAGCTGCCGCGTGGAGCAGTTAGCAGGCACGCCTGGAGCCCTCTGTGCTTAGGCATTCGCCCGCACTCCCTCCCCTCCCGCGGAGCCTGGCTGCTGCTGCTGGGGGCCTGACTGGTCTGGCAGTGAACCCCAAGCCCCGGCCTGGGCACTGTGCTTGTTCAGCTGTGGGCTAGTCCCGCACAGGCTCACTGCTCACCCTGTTCACATGACCTGAATAAGCGAGAAAGTAGGGGTGCAGGAGAGGGTCAGGTCAGCTGGAGCCGGCTCAGGTGCGGGCCGCGTCCATTCTGACGCTCTTGTCTGTCTTATCCCACTTTTATCTTGAGTGTGGCTGCCAGGCGCTCGTGTTTTAAAAGTGCGCCAGTGCCCAATTGCCACTGACGGTGTTCGACCAGCACACACAGCGGGCCGGGAGACCGGCCCGACCCCTCCCGCGGGCCTCCCCACCCTCCTCACCCCCCCAGTGGTGCCGACCCTCCTCCAGGGCCGTCCTCGAGGGTGGGACAGGGAGCAGTGGCCCTCGGGCCTGGGCAGGAGACACTGCTGGGCTCTTGATGGACTTGTAACCCTCAGCCCTCACTTGACCCCTGACCTCGTAAATTCTGGAAACTCCTCGCAAATCACCAGGAAGATAAACATCAAGCAGGGTCAGCTGAAGGGGCCCCTCCTGGGAGGCCCGTCCAGCCAGTCACGGGGGCAAGAGCGAGTCTGGGGGCGGGGAGGGGGGACTGCGAAGAGGACAGAACGCCCTCGCAGGGCCCCCAGAGGCCCTCAGCGTGTCACGGGTGACCCCCGGTGTGCCCCGACAGGGCGGGTGCAGGGCCAGCTCCGGAGACTCCAGGCACGGCCCACAGCCCTGCCCTTGAACCCCGCAGGTCACCAGCTCTGCGCTGGGCTGGGCCTCTGGGCCAAGGGTCACGGCCGCTGGGCAGGGGCGTGGGGTCCAGTGCCCAGGAGCGTCCGGCGTGGCTCCCGCCTCTGGAGGGCTGTGTCTCTAGGGAATCCAGGGCCCCAGCTCATGCGGGGTGTGGTCATTGTGGAGACCTTAGCCGGAGGAAGCCCGAACACTCTGCCAGGGCCTGTGGCGGGTTCACACCTGGACGAGGGCCTCAGGATAAAAAGCCGCAGCAGCTGGAGGGTGCCACCGGAGGGGGTGGGCAGCCCAGCCCCGCACCCTGGGGCAATGGCCCTTTCTGAAGTCTCCCTCCAGGGCGGTTAGTCCCTGATGGCTTCAAAGGTCAGGCCTTGGAGCAAAGGTAGTGAGGCCAGAGAAAGTTCCTGCTTTAAAAAGTAGACTCGGGGGCTTCCTTGGTGGCGATAGGGGTTAATGTGCAGCACTATGAAGCATCTGCAGCCTCTGCGGTGCACGTTCGGTCCCCGGCCAGGGAGGGGACCCACAGGGCGCAGCAGACCTCTCCTGCCTCCTGCTGCTCCCCTCAGCGGTGTGTTTCCGTGGATCTGTCTCTCCTGCTCCCCACTCTGTCGCTGGTGAATCTCCGCACCTCTGGCCTGCACCCCAGCTCTTGTGTGCGTAAATAAATAAATCTTTTAAAATAAACACGTAAATAAAAGGCTCTGCCTGCCAGCGAGAACCTGCAGCTGAGGTCAGGAACCTTGGGCAGGTGTGCTCCGGGCGGCAGGGGAGTTCCCCGGGTGCAGAGGTGTGGCGGGGCTGCAGCCAGTCCCAGATCTCATGCAGGCCTCTGCACTTGGAGGTGAGGGTCCCTGCATCCTGGGGAGCACTGCAATGGCCAGGGACTCCTAGAGACACCTCTCTGGTGCTGGGGCATGCAGGGGGTCACAGCAGCTCTAGGCGTGGCTGAAGGGCCGGTGAGGATGAGCCTTGCCCCCTGGGGTCCAGCGGACAGCGCCGCAGCCCCGGCTCGTTCTGGAAGGTGGTGGGAAGCCTGACAGCGCCCTGGTGTGACAGCTGGCGACTGGCAGCGTACGGGGCCTGGGCTACAGCTGCCGCCCAGCACCTGTCCCGTCGGCATCCCTCTCTGCCCGGCTGCCAGGTCAGTCTCACTCCGCAAGGCCCAGCCTCCCTGCCGCCGTGGGCTTCAGGCACCTGTGCCAGGGGTGTCTGCGGCCCTGCCGGTGCTGGCGAGGGCGGAGCCTGTCCTGCCTGTCCAGCCCCAGGTGTCATGCGCAGCGTGGCTGTGACCTGGGCGCTGCTCCCAGAGGCCTCTCCGCCTGGATGCCAGGCTCAGGCCCGTGCGCGTGTGTGTGTATGTGTGCCTGTGTGTGTACGTGCATGTCTGTGTGCATGCTTGTGCGTGTGTGTCCGTGCATGGGCGCCTGTGTGTCCGTGCATGTGTGTGCCCGTGTGCATGTGTGTATCAGTGTGTGTTCATGTGCGTGCCCTGCATATATGCCCATGTGTGCGCCCGTGTCCATGTGTGTGTTCGTGTGTGCTCGTGTGTGTGTCCGTGCATATATGCCCGCGTGTGTCCGTGCATGTGTGCCTATGTGTGCCTTGTGCCCTGTGTGCATGTGTGTATGTCCATGCATGTGTATGCATGTCATGCGTGTATTGTGTGCCTGTGCATGTGTGCCCATGTGTGTGCCCATCTATGTGTACATGTCCAAATGTGTGTGTGCATGTCCGTGTGTGTCCGTGCATGTATACCTCTGTGTGTCCATGTGTGTGCCTGCGTGCTCTGTGTGCATGTGTATGCCCATGTATGTGTGTGCCATGTGTGTATGTGTGTGCCTGTGCATGTATACTCATGTGTGTGTATGTGTTCGTGTGTGTCCATGTGTGTCCAGGTGCATGTGTGTCATTGCATTTCCATGCATGTCCATGTGTGTGTTCATGTGCATGCCCGTGTGTGCGTGCCTGTGTGTGTGTGCGTGCCATTTGACTGGGTGTGTCACTGGCTGTCTCTTTTCAGCCTGAAATTCTCTCTCCTCTCTCCCCGCTCCCGGCCCCTCTTGCCTGTCCCCCCAGAGGGCATGAACTGCATGAACAAAGACCACGGCTGTGCCCACATCTGCCGGGAGACGCCCAAAGGTGGGGTGGCCTGCGACTGCAGGCCCGGCTTCGACCTCGCCCAGAACCAGAAGGACTGCGCACGTAGGTGGATGGAGGCGAACGGGCCAGACCGCCCGCGTCTCCCGCGGCTCTGGGGGTCCGTCCCATTGCTGGACGTTGGTCAGGGAGGGTCCGCAGCCCCTGGGGTCCGGGGGAGGCATGAGGGACAGGTCTGTGACCCCCAGGCTTGGGGATCCCCCCGCATAACGCCCCCACGCAGCTAAGAACCGCCTGTAAACTGCCCGGCTGCAGACCCTTCCTTTCCTTCAGTCCCAGAGACCGCGGTGGTCGCCCTGAACGCGAGCTCTCCAGCGGGAATGGGGGGCTGTGGGCTTGGAGCCAGGTTTCTCCGTGGCCGGACGCCCAAGGAACAGATGTGTAAAGGAGGCTCCCTGCCCAGGCCGAGCCGACCTTCCCTCCAAGGTCAAAGACTCCCCATGAATGGCGACACCCCTGCTGCCGCCCAGGGCCTGCCTGGAGGTCAGCGCAGGGCTCCATGAGATCCCGCCTCTTCGTGAGACCCCCCCAGACCCCAAGAGGAGCCGGGGCTGGTGTGAGCACCGCCCACCCGTGACTCAGGATGGGGGTTTCGTGCCCGGCTCGCTTTCTGTCCCCGAAAAACACAGACCCATTCCAGCTCCGCAGAGAAGGGGGTCCGACGTGGCTGGCGGGGGGCTGGCCACCCCTCCTTCCCCTCGTTCCATGGAGAGGACAGTGTCCTGGGGCCCGCTGTCCTCAGTCTCCGGGACCCGTGGTCAGCACTCCTTTCCCAGCGCTCACCCGGGCGTCGGACACGAGCCCTGTCCCCAGGGCCCCCTGACCCGCAGTGCACAGCAACTCCCCTGCCTGGGGAGGGGCCCAGATGTGGCCAGCTGCTCTCTGCTCCTGGTCTTTGCTGTGGGATCGCAAGCAAAGGTCAGCCTGGACACAGTCACCGCAGGACAGACCAAGCGCCCAGCTCGGCCCAGGACGCAGCGGCTCTCTCCAGCTGCAGCAAAGCCTCCCACCGTCCCCGCGCAGCCTCTCCATCCTCCCGGCCATGCCCCCAGCGTCCCCAGGAGCGAGGCCAAGAGTGACGATGGAGTGGGGCTTGTGGCTGGGCTGGGGGCAGCAGGGCCTCTCCATGCCTGGGCTCAGCTGCCGGCCATGGCAGCGGACAACCACACTGACTCCCTGCCTAGGCTGTCACTTCGCCTCTGTCTGGGACGAAGCTTCGAGGGAACCAGCTCAGACAGGGTCTCCTGACCTGGTGTGAGAGGCCAGGGGCAAGGCGGGCTCCTAAGCGGCCGCAGCACCCCGCCCACACGCCAGCAGGAGAGCTGGACACTGGCAGCACTTGCAGTGCCCTCCCCAGAGGGAGGCCGGGTGTGACCCAGCGGGGTGGAGAGTCTGGTCCGGATCCTGGAGCAAGGAGCATCCCCAAGCGCCCGCCACGGAGGCACTGCCCGCACAGCTCACCGGTCAGCTCTGGCCCCTTTGTGTGGTCAGTGTGGCGGCCTATGTCGAGGGAGCTCCAGGCCGGGTTTGGGCAGAGACCCAGCTGCGCCGGCCTCTCCAGCCCAGCAGGGGTCAATCTCGTCGTCCCTCCAGGAGGAGGTGTCCTCGTCTCCCTCGCAGTCTCCGCTGCGCTCAGGACTCTACTCAGTTCCTGAAACTGTAGGCCGGGCCAGGCCGGCCCTCACCCCCAGACTCACCCTGCGTGGCTTGCGGGAAGCACCGGGCAGTAGCCTCTCTGCCTCTCGCCAGCTCCACTGACCACTCAGAAACAGGGCTTCTCTCCGTCTGGAAAGGCCCGTGGCGTCCAGCCCGTGTGGGCCTCTGCCTGGGCCTCGCCCCACCTGGGCCTCTCCCACAGCAGATGGGAAAGGAGCCGATGGCTTGTGCTGGAAGCAGCGGCCCATTGACAGCCTCCGGCGGCTGCGGACAGCGTCCAGGGCGTGGAGCAGGAGGCCTGCGTGTGGCTCCCCACCGGGGCGTCCGCGGGCATCCAAGCTCATGGCCGTCGCCGCTGGGATGGCCGCTCCGTGCCGGTCTCTGTGGAAGGGGCATCCTGGCGAGGCGGCCCCAGGACTTGCTTGGGGGACACTTCCCGGCTCCCCAGGTGCTGCTGCCAGCTCCTCCCCGAGATCCCGCTCGTGGGTCAGCCTGGCTGCCCACTACTCTGCTCTCAGAGTCCCCAGCTGCCCTCTCCAGGGCTGGCCTGTTGAACCATCACATGGAGCGGGGAGGAGTTCAGGATGAGGTTCAGGCCCCAGGGGGACGGAGCCGGGCACGGCCGTCTGCAGCAGGGAGCCAGTGCTACAGCCCAGGAGACGCTGGTCTCCCCCACTGCATCCTGACCCTGCAAAGTGGCCACACCGTGTCTTCTAAAGAAACTCCAATTTCTCGCTTTTCCTACCCCTGGGCTGACCTGGAGGCAAATGTGAAACTCATTCAGTTAAGAGCCGGGCAGATGGGGCCCCCCAGGCCACACAGACAGGTCTAAGTAAAAGGTCTCCAGAACCGCACCTCAGAGGCCAGTTGGGTTAAGTTCTGTCTGGGTGTTGCCTGGGGCTAGGAGGGCTTTTTGGGGATAGCTTGAGGGGACCCCAGGCACTTGGAGAAAGCAGATGCCCCAAGACGTCCTTCTCCACACCCCCGGACAGAGGCAGACGAAAGAGCCAGGGAAACACCGCAGCGTCCACTGCCGAGTGGCTGCGTGTCTGCCTAGACACGGGAAGCTCGAGGCGGTCGAGGGAGGGCAAGCCCGGCCCGTTCACCCTGACTCGGGCGGCCCATCAGCGCACCTGCTGGGCCAGCGCCGGGCCTGTACCCCCGCCCCCGCCCCAGTTCGCCTCAGGGAGCAAGCAGCTCCCGAGACCCTGGAGGAGCTGGAGTTCAGGGCTGGAGTTCAGGGCACCGCGCCTCCCCGCCCTCTCCCCACGCCCCTCCAAGCAGCGGCAGGCGCCCAGCTCACCATCTGTTGTTCTGTCCTCACGCACGTGCATGCCGGGCTAAGCAGTGACCTGCAACTACGGGAACGGAGGCTGCCAGCACAGCTGCGAGGACACGGACGCGGGCCCCGCCTGCGGCTGCCACCAGAAGTACGCCCTCCACGCAGATGGCCGGACCTGCATCGGTAAGTGGGCACCTGCCCGCCCCGGCGCCCGGCCCAGCCCCCACAGCTGCACCCGGCCTGCCCAGAGGGATGCGTCAGGGGCGCCAGAGCTGGGAGGCCCTGGGGCGGGGGCACGGGTGGCCCCCCCGGCCGCACGCAGTGGACACTTGTGGGTCACTCAGCCCTCGGGGCCTCGTGCCCTGCTGAGTGTCTCTGTGGTTTTCCGAGGCTCCTTGGCACGGTGGGCCGAGGCCGGTGGCCTCTGGGGAGGAGGCCGGCGTGGCACTAGGGAGGACGCGCGGCCGGAGCCCCAACCTGCTGCCCGGCGGCCGGGGCCCTGGCTCCCAGGAGGTCTCGGGGCCCTGCGTGACGTCTCCCCTGCGGGGACAGGGACGGTGAGCCCCGTGGGCCTGAGGTTCTAGCTGCTTCCCTCCCCGGCCTGCCCGGCGCTCGCCAGGCCCTCTCCCCGAGCCCCCCTGCTCAGCTGCCCCTCCTGTCGCTGGCCTGTGGCGGGAGCCCCGCTCAGAGGCTCCGACGCCCCTTCCTCCCGGGGAAGCTTGACTGTCTGCGGTGACTCGTAACCCCTAATCGGTCCTTTCCCCACGCAAAAATAACGGCAAATTCGCTAACTGAGAAAAAGAGGCATCTCAAAGCCGGTGCCCAGAGCCCCCCTCTTCTTTCTCTTCAACGCTGGCAAAGCTCAGACGCCGCAGCGGCCCCCTGGCTGGTGTTTGCAAAGGCCCCGTGCTCCTGCCTGACTCAGAGGTGTTTCTTGAGGGCCTTCCCATGGCAGAAGAGGGGCTGGCGGGGAGCCGCCGCCATCGCCGCCTGGGGCCCCCCGCTGCTGCCCGGGGGCCCCTCCTCTGTGTGGGCTCTGCTCTCCGATGCCACTTTGGTTTCATTCTCTCATTCCTCCCGCTTCTCTGGCGACGGTCCCTGATTGCCTGTCTTGTCTGCTCACCGACGTTCATGATTATTTTCAGAGCCAAAAGACAAACCAAACGGCCAAAGATAACAATGACGATAAGACAAATCCAAAGCAAAACCTGGTCTCAGGCCAGAGTCTCTGTTGCAGCCTGATCTCATGTAGAACCCCGTCCCTGCCTCTCTGCCTGTCTCCTCTGTCCAGCTGGGGGCTCCCCCGGCCCCCGTGTCTGCCGTCTGTGGGGCGCCCTCTGCCACTCACCCCAGCCTGGTCTAACACATCTCGTCTTCGTCCGGCCCACTCAGCCCTCTCATTTTTCACCTTGTAGTGTCTGCTGCATGTGAGGGTCTCCCCCGCCTCTGCTCTCTAACCCGGCCCCGCCCCTGCCCTTAGAAACCCCTCTCTGGACCCAGCCCCTGGGCCTCTGCTCCCGCCAGCAGGAGCACCTTCCACCTGCCTTCGTCACGGCGCCTCAGGCCTCAGCCCCCGCCTCGGAGCGGCCAGTTCCACGCACCTCCCACTGACCACTGAGTGAGGATGCCCCTCCCGGCTCCCCGGGAAGCCTCCTGGCCAGGAGGGGCCCCTCTCTCCCGACCTCGCACGTACCTAAAACGACTGACCCGCCCCCATCCCTGCGAGCACTTGAGTGCCCAGCTCCGGCCCTCCATGGACAAGCAGGCAACCAGCGCTGCCCTCGCGCCCCCGTGGTCTCTGTGTCCATCCCACCGGCCCACGTCGCACGGGCTTGCGTGTGTGCGTGTGCTCCTCCGTGTTGTGTCATTCTGCATGCGCGTCTGCACGTCTCACGCCCTGCGGCCGCCCGGGGCGCACCCATCCCCTGACCCCGTGGCCCTGCCCCGTCCCGTGCCTGCCCCCGCCTGAGCCGGGGCTGCTGTCCGTCCGCGCTTACGTCCTCCCGGGCGCCACCGGGGCGCTGCCGCTTCTGCGGCCCCCGCAGCGGGGCTGACCAGCTGTGCGCCGGCCTCAGCCACCTGTGTTTGCACACAGATGGCCCCGGGTCCCGCCTGTGTCCTGTGGTCGTCCCCCTTTTCTGCACGCCCCCCCCCACCAGCCCCGCTTGTCCGCGCTGCCCTCGCGCCCACGCGGAGGTCCTGGTCAGCCCCTTGGCGAGGACGCCGCGCTGGCCCCGGCGCCCCGGAGAGACGGACGTCTCGGGCTGCAGGGCATGGGCGCTTATTAACCAGCGGCTCCGTGTTTGTCCCTTACTTGTGTTTTAGAGAAGGATGAGGCTGCAATTGAGCGCTCTCGGTTCAGTGCCACGTCAGTAGCTGATGTGGACAAGCGGGTGAAGCGGCGGCTCCTCATGGGTAACTTCTCCTTCCACTTCCTTTGTCGTGCTTGCCTTCTGCGCGTGCAAGGCGGGGCGCGCGGCGCCGGAGCGTGCGGCTGGCGTGCGGCTGGCGTGCAAGGCGGGGCGCGCGGCGCCGGAGCGTGCGGCTGGCGTGCGGCTGGCGTGCATGCGGGCGGCGTGCGCGTGGGGGCTCCGCTGCAGGTGGGGACGCGCGCTCCGGTGTCGAGTGGGCGCCCCAGCCAGCACGCGCACTTGTCTGTGCGTCTGTAGCAGAGGGCCCAGGGCCGGCGTCTCCCGGCCTCGGCCCGTAAGGAGACAGTCGCCCCACTTAGCAGTCGGGGCCCCAGGATCGGCAGAGCAAGGCTGGGGTGCCCGGGAGGAGGCGGCAGGGTAGGCGGGACGCTTCGGCCGGCACAGCTTCTCCCCGCCCCGGCCTAGGACGGTCTCCCCCAGATCCAGGGCTGGGGCAGCCCACGCTGCTGACTTCGCAGCTGGGAAGTCCGCTCCCAGCAAGGCCGGGATGGCCGAGGTGGTGGGAGGCCCGGGGTAAGGTAGGATCCACTCAGTCCCTCCAGGCCGCACGGCTCCCTGGCTCGGTGAGTGACCCCAGTCCAGCCCGCTGGGCTGGCAGCTGTGGCCCACTTTGCCGTGCTCCCCCTCGGGGGCCCGCTCAGCTTGGGGGGCCGTGGGCCACGGGCAGTGCTCTGCCTCTGGGCTGGTCCAGCCACCGGGGGTGCCCCGACTGGCTCTTGGGAGCCCTGTGACCGGCCGGCCCCAGGTGGTGTGGAGCGAAGAGGAGGAGGAGGGGAGGAGAGGGAGGAGGAGGGAGGGGAGGAGGGAGAGCTGCTGCACTTTCGCGGACTCAGACGGCCACCCCCTCCTCTCCCTGTCACTTGGTCTCGCAGTTTGGCCCCCTGAGAGCCTCACAGCCGTCCCTGTGGCCCTCTAACCGCTCCCACCACCCTTGGGTGCTGCAGGGCCGAGTGCTTGCCTGCCTCAGCCTGAGATCGTGCCCTTGACCCCAGGACCATGCTTAGCCCGGAGGTCACGGGCGTGTGGGCTGGCCTGAGTCTGGGGCTCCCGGGACCAGGGAGGTCCGAGCCCGGCGGTCCCAGAGCTCTTCCCTGCTTCTGTGGGGACCCCAAGGAGCACGGGCATCTAGGGAGCATGGAGGCGGGAGTGGGCGTGGAGGGGTGTCCCCTCCCCAGTGGGTCTGTGAGGGGACCCCTAAAGTCGCACGAGGCAGGACGGGCGGCCTGCTCCTCGATGAGCGCCCAGCAGACCGGCCAGAGGGCTCCGGTCACGTGAGAAACGGGGCCACTCCGGCAGGAAGGCCCTGGACAGGCGCCCTGTGCACCGGGCTGCTTGGGTTAGCCCAGGAAGGCCGGAAGTGGCCACGGGCACGCGGGGTGCCCAGCCAGCACGTGTCCTGTCTCCAGGAAGGTGTGACTGAGCCCTGGGCTTTCAGGGGAGATGGCTGGGGGCCAGCCGCAGGAACCCAGAGCTGCTGAGGCCTGGCCCTTGGGCTGGCCGCCTGGGAGAGCTGGGCCGGCGCCGGGGCTCCTGGCAGAGCAGAACCAGGAGCTGGACGCCAGCTGCCCGTGCCCTTCACAGCAGGAGCGCGGCGGCCTCAGGCAGGTGGGCGGTGCTGGGTACTGGTGAGAGGCCTCCGGGCTGCTTCCGATAGATGGGGCGTAGAAGGAACCGGGGCGCGGGTAGAAGGAGACACTGAGGACACAGGTGCCCGCCCCCAGTTTGGGGAGATAGGGAGCAGATGAAGGGACTGTATGCCAGGCAGGGGGGTACCAAGGAAGTGGGGTGATTGGTCTCCCCTCTCTATCTGTAGAAATGCCCCACCCCACCTTGCCCCCTTAGAGTTCTCCCTTCTCTGACCCCCGCACATTTACAACGGGGTGCAGGCCCAACAGCGTGGCCCCACCGCCAGAAGCAGGTCACCAGCGTGGCACCTGCAGGCAGGGGAGCAGCCTGGAGCCCAGGGGAGCCCCACCTCTGGTCCTGTCCCCTGAGAGCAGCCCTGAGGGACAGACAGGGTCCTCTGACTTCAGGCCCTAATTGGTAGTCCCAGTGAGGCCCAGCTGCTCGACAGGCTGTATTACTAGAGGCAAGGACTGGGGAACAAAGGAGGTGACTTCCCCTTTCTGTCTGGTGATCAAAGCACACAGGGTCATTGTATTCGGAGCTTGCCCTGCATGGACAGAGCTGCCTAGAGGAGGGGAGGGAGAGTGTGGACACTCCACTGACCCAGTGGCCCTGGGCATGGTGGACCACTGGACCCTGCTCTGGGTGCTGGGGTGGGGAGAGCAGACAGAAGGAACAGACCTGGTTCCATGCCCGGAGCAGAGGAGGAAGCTCGGACACGGGGGAATCTGCCCTTGACCGCTGCCCTGGCCAGCTCCCCATGGGAGAACAGGGACGGGCCCCTGGTTGTGAGAGAAGATGGGGCGGGGTGTCCAGAACGCGCTGATGGAGCAGTGCTAGGAAGGCGCGACCCAGCGACCCGCCAGAGTGGGCACAGGCGTTACCCGGTGCAGGCCGGGGCAGGGGTGTCCTCCATGGCCACGTGTGTCTGCCCTGAGGGTGGGGACGGGCTGAGGGGGCTCTGTGAGGGCACGCCGGTCTGACCCAGGCCGGCTCTGAGTGCCCCACGCCAGCGCCGAGCCCGTCCCGCCCCCGGGGCCCGCGGGCCTCCCCAGGGCCATGCGCTCGCGGGTGTCGGGTGTCGTGTGCTCTTGGCCGCCATTTGTCCAGACCGCGGAGGCCACGTCACTGGGTGTGGTCCAGCCATCGAAGTAGCGGCCGGTCTCTGCTGGACGGCAACCCCGGGCAGAGGACGCAAAGCCCGTGAACTGGACGCGGCCTGGCGGGCTGCCGCTCTGGGGTGTCGGCCTCCCCGCACAGGGCCTCCTGGGGCGACGGGGCCGTGGATGGCGGCCTGGGCCCCGCCCCGCAGGACTGGCAGACAGAAGGGTGTCTCATTCCAAGACAGAGGGCACTGGGCTCGGGGGCGGAGGGGGTCCCGCCCCCCTGGGGCTGCTCGGGGCCTTGGGTGTCCATCTGGAGCCAGTGGGGGGCTTGGGGGGAGCTTCCCACCATGGGGGTCTCGGTGGCACCGGCCATGGCTGCTTATCGCCACCCCGTCACTGAGCTCGGGCTAAGGGCAGGGTCGTCTGTGTTTATTTTATTTTAAAGATTTATTTATTTATGCACACAAGAGCTGGGGTACAGGCCAGAGTCATGGGAAGTGAGAGGACTCACCAGACAGAGCGGGGAACAGAACAGGCAGACAGACTGAAACACACTGCTGAGGGGAGCAGCGGGTGAGACAGGAGAGGTCTGCTGCGCCCTGTGGGTCCCCTCCCTGGCTGGCAGCAGGGATTGAACTCGTGCTGCAGCAGCTGTGCTTTGCTTCATAGTGCATTGCTTAACCCACTGCGCCACCAGGGAGGCCCTCGTCTGTGTTTACAGAGACCCCAGACACACCCGGACTCGGGCTCCCGTTACAAGCTGTCAGCGCCTGGGCTGGCTGGTCAGAGACAGCGAGGCCCCAGCCAGGCTTTGGCCGAGCTGCCGAGCCACAGCCCAGCTGCGCGGTCAGTTCCTCGGCCCAGGGTGCGCTGGCGGAGGCTCAGGTGACCCAGGTGTGCCATCTTCCCAGGCGAAAGCCGAGGAGCCAGCTGCGCAGGGGACCACGCCCACATCTGGCCTCGGGGGCGCTCGCCTCCCTGGTCCATGGCCCCTTCTCCGTGGTCAAAGCCCACAGCTGGCCCCTCCTGACCCTCTTCTTATCCTTACTCGTCCACTTCTAAGGGCCCTCGTGACCTCCTCGGGCGCACCCAGCGAGACCCCCACTCTGCCGGGTGCCCTGAGCCGTGCGGGGCACACTGCTAGGGGCCACAGGGGGCCTGCCCAGGGCATTCCAGGGCACTGCTCAGAGACAGCCAGGTGCGGGGCGGAGCCCCCCCAGCCCCATTCCACTCCCACCGGGCACACTGGGGGGCAGTCCGGGGTCAGCTGTGTGGTGGAGCGGTCTCCCGTGGCCGCTAACCTTTATGGGACGCGGGCCGCAGGCCGACTGTACCTGTTCAGAGCCCGCATGGGGCCCAGCAGAGACGCCACGGCCCGGCACTGAGGAAGCAGAGCCTATGGCGGACACGCCGGTGCTCCTGGCAGGCTCCCCCACCCGGGCGCAGGTGCCCTGGCCCTCGTAAGTCTCCTTATCTGGGGCCACCAGCGCCCTGTCCCCACTTCTCCTTCCTACAGAGCCCTGCCGGGCACCCTGCCTCCTCCCCACACCGGGACCAGCTCCTTCTACCGGCCCACGTGTGTGCGCGTGTGCACGCATGAGAACACACATGAGCGTGCATGCATAAGCTGTGACTGAACTAAGCCCAGGAGCGGTCGGGGGCCCGGGTCACAGAGACCGGCCAGTCACATGTGGGACCGGCCAGTGGCCAGTCAGTCTGACCAGCCTGGTTGTTCCTGCACGAAAGCCCAGAGCCTGTCCTCGTCCGTGGGGCGGGAGGCCTCAGCTGGAGGGGGCGCCTGCCTGTGTGTCCACCCTCCCCCGTGGCCAGGCCTGCATCATCACTTCACGGTCTGAGATGTGCCCACCCCCTCCCCCACCGCCAGGCACGTCCGTCCTGAGTCTGTGCCGTGGCCGGGTGGAATGACAGCGGCCAGCACCTCAGCAGTGAGAGCACCGACCGCAGGCTGCAGCCACAAACAGCAGGCACCCCCAAAGGGCCCAGGGTGCCGCTTAGCACCAGTGCCTCGGGGGCTGCTGTCTGCAGGGGCCCAGTGTGTAAAACAAGGGCCTGAGTGTGCCAGGCCACCCTCTCCCTGGGAACAAGGCCTCCCCCGCTGCTGCCCCAGCCCTCCAGCCCCTCTCCCCTCTCTCAGGGTCTCTCTGGCTGGCTCCAGCCAGGGGCAGGGGGATCTGGGGGCCTGCAGCCCCGGTGCCAGCAGCTGCCTGGCAGCCCCCTTCCCATCCACCAGCCCTGCTCTGCGGCCAGGCCTGGTTCTTGTCCCCATGCCAGAGCAACCCTCCAAGGGCCAGCGATGGTCAGTCCTGGGCAGGGGGAAAGGAGCCAGGGCCTCCTGGCCTCAGTCGGAGCCCACCGCGGGACCAGCTCAGGCCGCGCGTGCCCCCTGCCGCCGTCCCCAGAAGGCCGGCCCAGGGAGGTGAGGAGCGGGTGCCCCCTCTGCAGGCCCCGCTGGGAGTGGGGTGCACCCACAGGCCATTCCCGGGGGGCAGCACCGGGCTGCCTGGGGGCTCTGTGGGCACTCAGCTGCCAGCTCCCCCCACACACTGCGCCCCAAGCCCGCCGTCACCAGCAGGCCTTGTGGGTCTGCTCCCACCGGGCCTCAGCTCCTGGGGTTCCAGTACCGCAGGACAGATGGCCACCGTTGGGTGCCCGGCAAGAGGCTGCGCGCCACCCCACCCTCAGCGCCCCTCTACTCCCGGACACGGCAGCGGGGAGAGGCCAGCAAGGAGCCCGCGAGACCCTTCAGGCCGAGCCAGCCCCGGCCTGTCCTCCCGCCTGTGCGGCCCCAGCCCCGTGGCTGCAGGGCTCCCCGCAGGTCAGGGTGCAGGTGTAAGGACCCACCCACAGGCACCTACGGCCCTGAGGCCAGCAGGCCGGGGGACAGGCAGCTGGACGGGCCCTAGGGGCCACAGGGGGCCTGCCCAGGGCATTCCAGGGCACTGCTCAGAGACAGCCAGGTGCGGGGCGGAGCCCCCCCAGCCCCATTCCACTCCCTCACCGGCTGCAGCCTGGCCTCGGCCGCCCTGCTCTGGGGTGCACACCCCTCCCTCCACGGCCCCTTCACGCTGTCACCGGCACGTCAGCCGTGTCCGCGTGTCCCTGGGCCCAGTGGGGGGTCCCTCCGGCACCCCCGAGAGGGACGAGCCACCTCCCACCACCCCGGCGCCCCAGCCTGACGCCCCCTACATGAAGACCAGCCTGGCTGAGCCCGCCCAGCGAGGGGCATGGGCCCGCGGCCATGCTCCTGACCAGCCCCAGAGCCACAAAGGGCAGTGGGCCAGCAGCAAGGGAGGCCAGGGCCACTGCCCAGGGCATCAGGGACGTGGCCTTTACCCCGAAGTGCCAGGAGCCACAGCTCAGGACCTGCTGAGGGAAGAGGGCAGAGGCCAGTGACTGACGCCCCCTCCCCGAGGGCTCCTCGATTGTGGCTCGGTGGCGGGTGGGCCTGGGTGGGCCTGAGCAGGGCCAGGCGGTCTCAGCAGCGCCTCAGGCTGCCCCTGCGGCCAGGACGAGGCTCCCGGCAGGCCTCTGGGTCCCAGGCCCACGCCCGACGCCAACCCGTCGGTGGCCGCACACCCGCCCAGCGCACCGAGGGGGTCTCCAAAGGTCACGGTGTGTCGTGCGGCCTCTGGACCACGTCCAGCCCCGCTGCGAGCTCGCCCTGCCGTGCAGCGCCCCGTGCAGCCTGCCCCGCTGTCCCCCCAGCCGGCCGCGGCCCCTCCTCCCCCGGCCAGCACCCAGGCCCGCCTCCCTCCGGGGCTCCCAGGCCCCCTGCTCCTCCGAGGCCGATGCTGGGGGCCTCCCAGCCCGGGGTGCGCCACCACAGCCTCCAGGTCTTG
Source organism: Galemys pyrenaicus (assembly GCA_019455555.1). Taxonomy (NCBI): domain Eukaryota; kingdom Metazoa; phylum Chordata; class Mammalia; order Eulipotyphla; family Talpidae; genus Galemys; species Galemys pyrenaicus. The sequence continues at coordinate 1,207,522 of JAGFMF010011642.1, read as the reverse complement.
TCCCGTCGGGCCGGGACTGCGGCCGGGCCCCGCTGCCAGCCCTGTGCCAGGCCCAGACGCGGCTCTGCCGGGGGCTGGGGGTGGGGCAGGGCCCGGGAAGCCAGCGGGGCCGGGGCGCTGCAGAGGGGCCTGTGGGCCCACAAAGACAGCTTTGGGGGTGGGGTGGGCCCAGGCCCTTTCGAAAGGCCGGGTTGGGCACCAGCGAGTGGGGGTGCACCTGAGCCAGTCTTGTCCGAGGCAGGCAAGCCAGAGCGAGAGCTCTTTGGGGTCAGGGCGGGGCGGGCACCCCGCCTTGAGGGGCACTAAGGTGCGATAGGCCAAGGTTCTAAGAAATGAACCCGGAGGGCCCCGGAGTGGCCACACTCTGGCAGCTTCCAAAGCACTTCCCGGCCTGGCGAGAACACGCATCCTCTCCGCTCGGCCCGGCCGTGAGGGGCGTGGGCAGCTCCCCCGGCCAGCAGCCCCGCCCCAGCCACTTTGCCGTCCTCCACGGTCACCGACACTGACTGCCAAGGTTTCACTGGGCCCTGCCCCTGCCAGGCCTCGGTCCAGCCGAGCCCCGGCCTCTCCCGCCCTGCAGCTGCTCCGCCTCTGTCCAGCGCTGTCCAGGGCCTGGCCCAAAGCAGGGCCCCCCAGGGAGAGGTCCCAGACAGGCCTTTTCTCTCGTCTGGGGTTTGCCCACCTGCCGGGCCACAGACCTGCCACAGACCCCCCTGGACCCCGCCTGCCTCCCCTTCGCTGCCCCCGGGGCCCTGCCTGGCCAGGCCTCTGCCCGCTCTAGCTGTCTCCTCAGCCGGGCCTCCCAGACAGGCTCCTCCCAATAGCCCTGGGGCCTGGGGCTCGGCCCTCTGCATGGCCTGTGCTGCCTGGAGGTTCTCGACTTCCGAGCAGAGGTCCCTCGTTTGTATCTTGCGTTGGGTCCACGCACCAGTCAGTCCATCCTGCCTGCCCAAGTTAACGTCTCTGCCCTCGGCTTCTCCGCCAGCAGAAGCCCCGACCCGCACCCCAGTGCTGCAGCCAGGAGGTTCGCAGGTGGGGGACGCTCTGCCGGGGCTGTGCCCCAGGCTGTGGCTGTGTTTCTCTGGGCCACCTCCAGGAGAGGAGGGTTCTGGGAGAGGCAGGGGGTTCACATGGCCGCAAGGAAAAGCCTCTATGTCCAGCTGGGCTCTGCCACTTGCTCTTCCTCCCCCAGCGCCCGGGGCCCAGTGCCGTGTGCTCCACAGGTCTGCAGCGCACACTTACCCTCAGGCTCTGGCCCCTGGGAGGAGGCGGGAGCTGGGGGAGCCCCCCGGAGGCTGCCTGCTGCAGCGCCCACCCCGGCCCCCTCCGCTCCCACAGGGCCAGCCAGCCCCAGCCTTGTCCGTGTTTGCTGCCCGTGCCGGTTGGCCCTGGGCCGGGGAGGGACAGGGCTGTGGTCTCTGAAGCTCAGGCAGTAGTGGCCGGGCCCCGGGTGGCTCCGGTCTCGGGGGCAGCAAGCTCACGGAAGTCCCGGGCCCAGGCACCCAGCGTGACCCTCGCCGGCCGCCTTCCTGGCGGGAATCTCCTCGGCACCACCAGCCTCTGCTTGAAGCACCCCGGGCGGGGACACTCAGGGCCCCCCAGGCCCGTCCCTTCGAGGTGGACTTTAGTCCCAACCCTTTCACCAGAGGCTGGAGGCGGCCCCGGCTGCCACCCTCCCCACGTGTGTGTGTGGGTGCACCGCCCAGAGCCCCCGCCAGGCGGGCGCGGCAGAACTGTGGGCCCTGAGCCGGCAGGGGGTGCTGGCAACCGGGCCCCACAGGGCAGCAGTGCAGACAGCCTCCGTGCCGGTGGCCCTGCTCACGGCCGACCCCCCAGCCCAGGCCCGGCGCAGAGAAGACCCTTGCTGGCCGTCGGCTCTTGGCATGGCTGCCTGTGCCCGGGGCACTGGGGAGGGCCACCGCCTGGCCCAGAGGGGCCAGAGGGCCGTGTTGAGGCCCAGTGAGTGGGGAGGGGCCCTAGCATGTGGCCGGGAGCACTAAGCAGAGAATGGAAGAGGAACTGGCAGGGGGACAGCGGGGCTGGCTGGGCGGGAAAGAGTTCGAGCTCAGGTGCCATCAGCTCCGCCTTTCGCTGCTGGGCAGCCGGGCCTTGCCCTGGGGCGGCCCCTGCTCCTGGCCGGGAGGAGCAGGGCTGTTGGGGGAGCTGAGTCAGACCTGGTGCAGGTGACCCCCCAAAACCAGGAGCAGGGGGAGGGGGTGTCCACAGTAAGAATGGCCCTCAGAGCCCGAAGTTTCAGACCATCCATTGTCCAGGGCAGAGATGGTGTGGACAGTGCCGGGGAGAGGGGCTTAGGCTAAGCGTCCAGCGGCTGGATGACCCCCGAGCTGTACCCAACCCTCCTCCGCCCCATCTCCCTTGAGGCCCCCTTGGCTCTGGAGGACCAAGATCTGAGCCCCATCGGGGCCCCCTAAGGAGGACAGGGCCCGAGCCCCTAGAAGCCTGTCTGCCAGGCCTGTTTCTCGGGTGTACAGCCCTCGTGCCTGGGCCGCAGGCCACGTCCACCGCTGAGAGGCCACCCACTGCGCCCAGCCGAGCACCCGCCTCCACGGCCTGCACCTTAATTACCTGCACCTGGAAAGCAGGTGTGTCCCTGCTCCCCTCAGAGGGCCCCCCACATGAAAGGCTGGAGAGGCGCTGGGTTGTTCCTTGTCTTTGATTTGGGCTGGAAGTGGGGTTTCCCTCTCTGGCTGACACCCCAGGAGAGGAGACTCCTGTGCGGAGCAGCTACTGATGCAGCCCCAGGTGGGCAGCATGAGCGAGGGGTTCCCCGTCCTCGCTCATCCCAGGGTGGCTGCCTTGGCACCCTCATTTTCTGGTGTGGCGCCCACCCCACCGCCCCAGACAGCTGGGTGGTGCCGGGGAGGGGCTGGGCCAGGTGCGGGCTGGGCCTCCTTCCTGCCACTGGCCGCTGGCTCTTGGCCCACCCTGGCCTTTCAGGACCAGGCAGTAGTGACCCTTCCCAGTGCCCTGGGCACAGGCAGCAAAGCCAAGAGCCGGCCTCCTGCGCTGGTCTCCGAGCCGGGCCTCCGCCCCAGGCCAGCACACAGGCAGGAGGCTCAGGAGCCACCAGGCCGTGGGCAGCGGGCTGGGGTGTGGGGGTCTCGGGGAAGAGTGACCAGGAGGTGTCAGGGCCAGGAGCCTCGTCCTTCGGCGGGAGTCACAGCTCGTCCTGGCCTGGGGACACTCTGCAGGCAGCCCCTGTGTCCAGGACAGACACCCCCCGCACGCACCCCTGCGCACGCACACGCTTGGGACGCCAGTGCTCGCGCCTCCCTGCCCTGCCCACCCCGGCACAAGCGCAAAGGGAATTGTCATGAATTTGGCCTAATCAGCAGCAGGGAGTTGGGCAATGGGGAGTGGGCAGCAGGGGCGTCTCTGTGTGTTAGAGGACCAGAGTCAGCGCGCAGAGACGGGGACACCCCAGAAGGGCAGGCGGAAGGAAGGGAGGGGCGGCCTGAGGGGACAGGCCCAGCAGGCCGGCCCTGGGGAAGTCGAGGTAGGCAGGCTGTGGCTCAGCCCACGGAAGGGGGGGGCTATTGGCCCTCGCTCCCCAGCAGCTGCGAGACAGGGAAACCCACTCGGCCGGTTCCCACGAGATCAAAGCTGCCAGCTGCCCAGGAAGCACCGTGCAAAGGTCAGGCCCATGTGTGGGCCACCTGGGCCCGTGACCCGCCGCCGGCCCCATCTCCGGGCCTGGACAGGCTCCTTCTCACCACCCGACGGGCGGGGTGACCCCGGTTAGGCCCCAGCCACTCCGGCCCCTTTGAATTTGCAAGTGAAGGAAAAAAGCTGTAGACGAGCTTCAAGGAGACGAAAGCCAGACGTCTGGGCTCAGGGAAAGCAGATGCTGTCCGAGCCTCCTGGCAGTCAAGGGCGGTGCGGCCACCTCCCCCAACGCCACGGCCAGCCGCAGCCGGCCCGTGCCGGTACCGGGGTGCGCAGTGCGAGCACCCCAGTACCCGCATCCGAGCCGGAGCCGGAGCGGGCAAGGCAGGGGTTGCATGCCAGCCAGGCCGCGCTCAGCTCCGGCCCCACACAGCGAGGCTGGCGGGGACCCCCGAGCCCCGCACGGGCACAGGCCTCTGCAGTCGGCCAGCACCTTCCTGTCCTGGGGCTTGCCGCACCCCCACGGAGCAGCGTCCTCCTCCCCTGTGCCAATGCAGAGACTGCCCAGCCAGAGTGTCCGCACCAGACTTGAACTCGGGGCGCCTGTCTCTTGGGGGGCCCCGTGGGCGCACAGGGGCGCCTCTCCGAGGAGACTCAGCGTCTCTGTCTCTCCCCCCAGAGACGTGTGCCGTGAACAACGGCGGCTGCGACCGGACGTGCAAGGACACGGCCACGGGCGTGCGCTGCAGCTGCCCGGTGGGCTTCACGCTGCAGCCCGACGGGAAGACATGCAAAGGTCAGGCCTGGGGGCGCAGGGCCGCGGCTGGCGGGGCAGGGGCGTGGCACGCTGGGGCCCACGGCGCCGAGCGTTGCGGTCACTGGGAGCGGGCACCGCAGCGCGGGTCCATGGGGCGTCTGCGCTCCAGGCAGGGGCTGACCACCATCCTTCCTGGCTCGGTGGTTCCCGGGGCGCGGCAGGTGCCTCCCTCAAGCTGCCCTTGGTCCGGCTGCCCAGGGGTTCGAAGCTCTGGCCCACGCACAAGGGTATGACTGCCCTCTCATCACCATCAGAAAAAGACCGGAGAAGCCAGAGGGGGTGGGGGTCTCATTGGAGGACTGGGGTGCACAAGGCCCCTTGTCTACAGCTGGAAAGTGAGAGTTTGGGAGGCTGAGAACGTCCTTTACCCTAAAAGCGCAGGATCACATTGCTCTGCGTGGGATCAGAGCTTCCTCCCCTGGCTCCCCAACTCCTCCCAGGGACCCTGAGTGTCTCTGGAGCTGTTCAGAAGCCTGGGGGATCCCCAAGAAACTGGGAGTGAAGGGGGCAGGGACCGAGAGCAGGTGAGCGCTGGACACCAAGAGCAGCCCTGCCTCGTGGGGACACCAGGCAGGCCCCGGGGTGTCACGGAGCCCAGAGAGCGGGGGGCAGCCCCCCAGGCTCCAGACAACCCCGCCCAAGTCCCTGCAGACCCCAGATTGCTGCCTCCCACTGGTGCCCGGAAGCTGGCAGGGCTGGACGGCCGGCACGAAGGGGGAGGACCTTGAACTTCCCAGGTCCAGCGGGTGAAAATACTGACAGTGGGGCCCAGGCTGGTGGTCCAGGCTTGGAGGTCAACTTTTCTGTGAGCCCGTAAAATGGAAGCCTGAAAATGTGTGCGCCTGTGAAAATAAGGCAAAGTGCGCGCTTCTCCCTGGTGCTTTGCTGCAAAGAACCGAGTGACCGTCAGAAATGACGGGTCTCCGCCTGGTGATGTGAAAATGAGGCCTCGGGAGCACCTCCACGCCCCTGCAGAGCCTCAGCGCATTCCTGCGGGCGGCGAGCTGGGGCAAGCGGGAGCCGCCCCCTCCTGGACACCACGTCAGGACGCCCAGCCTGAGGAGGGGTTCTGGACGGGCCCTGGAAGGCAGCGAGGCCGCCGCGCCCTCAGCCGGTGGCGGGAACAGGGCTGCAGGCAGATGTGGCTGTCGATGCCGTTGCACACACCCCAGGACTGGTCTGGGGGGTCTGGGCCCTCACGACACCTGCCAGGCAGGGAGCCTCACCGCGGGGATCAGCATCTTCGACCTGGGGCTCACCAGCTGCTCTGGGGCCCTGGGCAGGGCAAGTCCAGCTGGGGATTCCCGGGGAACCCCGGCCCAGCAACTCTGTGAACACGCAAGCCTGGCCTTGGCCAGGGCCTGGGGGAAGATTTCAAAGGAGTGATTTCAAAGGAGCACTGTTTTCTGGAAGCAAAGATTGTTGTCAAGCAGGACTGATGCCTGGAGGGCAGCGGTAACAGGTCTCGGAAAACCCAGAGCCAGCACCCTGGGCAGGTGCACACCTGGGCAGGTGGGGGCAGGCACGGGGAAATAAGTGTTGTGCCTGCATCATCAGGCCGTAGTGGGGCTGGAGGATTTGGCCCTTGCTTTATCTCAAGGGTGTGGACCATGCGGGGTTCCAGCCTCGAGGTTCCCTATTGGATGTTGTACCCCACTTGATGTTGGGGAGTGGGCAGTTGACCCATCAATCCTGAAAGGAAGGAGGTTTGGGGCCTCAAGTCCCCAGGCTGGAGCTGCATTTTCTCAGGAGCCCCAGCACCTCATCTTCCCAGAAAGGTCTGGGAGAATACCCCCAACACACCCAGTTTCTCTCCTCCCTCACCCAGCCCCCCTGCCAGGCGGCTCCAGGGTGGCGCCACCCCACTCCCCCAGGCCTCTCTTCTGCTCCTGCCCCAGAGCCCTGAGGCCGGCGGGCTGTGCCCCTCAGAGGGGGACAGGAAAGCGTGTCCCCCAACAAGAGCATCCGCAGACGCCCCTGAATGTTCCCTCAAAGGCCTAGCCCCATCCTCCCCACACACGGGGGCAGCCAGTCACTGGCCTCATGTCCTCTTGGGGCTCCGAAGAGCCCGACACCCTGTCCATCTGCAGGCCAGTGGTTGGGGGAGGGGCTGCAGGCGCAGGGACCAGGACCAGGGCCAGGCCCATGCTATGCAGGGCAGGAAGGCCTCAAGCTGCAGAAGAGCCGGGCCTCTGTCCTGGGACTGCAGGGCCTCAGAACCTTCTAGAAGGCAGGAAATAGGGGACAGGACGTGGCTGGCTCTGCCCGCCAAAGGGTGCTGGGGGCGGGTGGGAGACAGTGCAGAAGGGGTGCAGAGACTGCCCTTGGGGTGCACCAGGTCCAAGGTCAGAGGGCTGTGTGAGCCTGCACCCCCTCCCCAGTCCCGGGCTTCCCCTCAGTGACCCCCACAGCCACACCAGGCCGGCCGCAGGCAAACATGCCTCCCTCCCCTGTCTGGTTGCCATGCCGCCGCTTCAGTGCCGGCCAGATGGGGGTGGGGCCCGAGGGCCGAGGCCTCCCGGGACTCATTTGGACCAAGGATGCCGTGAGCAGCTCAGCCGGGCGGAGGGGTCTGCGGCCCGGGGGGACCCTTCCCTGCCAGGGCCTGCATGGACGCTGGCTTCTGCCCCACCAGGAAGCCCCCCGCCCATACGCCCCGGATGCTGGGGAGGGGCTCTGGGGGCCCTGGACGGCTCCTCGCTGGAGTTTGCTCCCTCTGGGCCCAGGGGGCTCCCCTGTGAAGTCGGGGGTCTGGTCCCCGTTGCTTCGACGTGACAGACTTTGCTAAAGAGAGCCCAGCCTGGACACCTGCACGAGTTGCCCTCGGGGGGCGCAGTGGCGCCGGGAGGCCCCGCTGCCCTGGGCACATGTGTGTAAGCCCAGGACCCAGAAGTCCCAAAAGTCCCTGCGGTCATCCTGTCTCTGCCTCTGGGGAGCGAAGCCCCCGTGCGGGACAGGGCCAGGCCCAGGGAGCAGCAACACCCCAGCCGTTCCCCTGGGGCACCCTCAGGCCCATCACTTACTGAAGCCAGAGTCACAGAACACACAAATGGAATGGGCCTTTGGGGTGAAAGGGCCTCCGGGAGGCCTCCGGAGGGCCAGGGGCAAGAACTTGGGGGACACGCCCACTTGGGACCCTGGCTCCACAAGAAAGCAGCCCAGGGTCCCCTCAGGCCCCCCCAGCCAGTCCCTCCCAGGGTGGGGGTGGGGCCAGGCAACTCAGCTTCCCCCCCACCCCCACCCCAGGGCCCTCTCCTGGCACACCTGAGCACAGGCCGGGTCTGGTTTGGGAGTCGGTCACTCTGGGCCGCCCCCAGGAGGCCTGGCGGGTCACAGCCACCTGGCAGGTTTGAGGAAGGACCAGACGGGGCGACAGGGGCCAGGCCGAAGTCCCTGGAGGAGAGCCGGCCGCTCTGGGGCTCAGCAAGCGAGCAGACTGGCCCTGCTCACGCGGGTCCCCGGGCTGGTACTGGCTGTGCTCCCAAGCCTGAGGTCAGCTGTCCTGCGAGTTTGTACTGCCACCTGGTGAAGACTCGTCACACTGCAGGCGCTCGCCGCAGGCCTCCCTGGGGTCCCAGGGTGCAGTGGGGAGTGGGGGTAAGGGTAGGAGCAGTCTGGGCCGAGGCCAGGAATCCAAACCCAAGGCCAGTCCGGGCTGGGAGGGCTCTCCCCTCACTTCCTTCTCACCCCCACCAGCTGGCGAGAGAGCACCTCCAGGGTGCAAGCAGAGGCTGCTGGCGGGGCTCAGAGCGGCCACGGAGGAGCTGTCTGGGCCGGTGACCTCGGGTGCAGTCACAGCTGGCTACAGCACTGGGTGGGCACTGGGGGGGGGGGTGGCAGGAAGGAGCAGGCTGGGAAGCTAGCCAGGCTGGGGGGCCAGCGCAGCCCCTCAGCGGCCTCAGCCCGTCTCGGAGAACCCCCTGTGCCAACTTGAGCTGGGGGGACCAGCCGCCCACCAGCCTGACGCTGCACAGGGGCGCGGGCTGACCCGGGCACTCAGCAGGCAGGCAGGAGATGGGGCGCCGGCGGGAGACCCCCGCGGTGCCCTCGCTCACCCCGCCCCCCCCCACCCCGCCCGCAGACATCAACGAGTGCCTGGCCAACAACGGAGGCTGCGACCACTCCTGCCGGAACACGGTCGGCAGCTTCGAGTGCGGCTGCCGCAAAGGCTACAAGCTGCTGACGGACGAGCGCACGTGCCAGGGTGAGCCCCCGCGGACAGCGAGCTGAGACCAGCGGGGAGCACGAGCCGGGGGATGGGGACGCAGCTTATGGGGGAGACCCGGGCGCCCTCTGCAGGTCTCCCAGGCTGCTGGGCAATGGGTGGCAGGGGAGCTCAGGCCCCCACCCCCGGCTGCGGAGGTGAGCGCTGCCACCTGGTGGAAGACTCTGCACAGTGCAGGCGCTAGCCTGCAGGCCTCCCTGGGGTCCCTGGGTGCGGTGGGGAGTGGGGGTAAGGGGAGGAGAGGTCTGGGCCGAGGCCAAGAATCCAAACCCAAGGCCAGTCCAGCAGCTGTCCAGCAGCCAGTGAGAGCCCAAGGAGGCGCAGTGCAGAGTGGTCAGAGGCCACTGGCCAGGGGTCAGGGAGCATTGGCGGTCGCCTGAAGGACAAGCAGGCATTTTCCAGGAGGAGCCAGAGGGCCACACCTCCCCAGGGAGTTGGACTACTGGACAGAGGGGCTGGGGGCCACCGGGAGCCTCTGGGCGGGATGAGACTCCAGGAGACGGTGCCCTGTGGGAACACCTCCGGGAGGAAGCTCTGGGAGAGAGGTGTCTGCTTGGCACTCTGGACCCTCGGGATGGGGGCCCAGATGCCTTCCCCGCCCCTGCTGAGCACCGCACAAGCCCAGGGCCCCTGTGCTGCCACTACCCGCCTCTGCTTGCAGCGTCATCCGGGCCTCCCGTTGCTTCATTCCAAACTGGCCCCATCCTGCAAGGTCTAAGTCTGCAGCCCTGGGAGGTTTTCCCAGACCCACCCCCACCTCCAGAAGGATCACATCCTCCTTTCGACAGGCAGGAGTGATTCCTGCCTGCATTAGCACACCTGCATTGGCATACTGTGTTAGCAGCCTGTGTTTGCACACCTGCATTGGCATACCTGTGTTAGCACACCTGCATTGGCTACTGTGTTAGCACATATCACACCTGCCTTGGCATACCTGCATTAACACCCCTGCATTAGCACACCTGCATTGGCATACCTGTGTTAACACAGCTGCATTAGTACACCTGCGTTAGCACACCTGCATTGGCGTACCTGTTAGCATATCTGTATTAGCACACCTGCATTAGCACAGTCAGCACAGGAGACCTGGCTTCGCCTCCCAGTCCGGCTCTTTCCCAGGCAGCTTCCCGCGAGTGTGCATGAAAACCACCTAGCCGCAGCTGAGGGCGGGACGTCACACCGGCAGTGACGCTCAGCCGTCCCTTCTGCTCGAGTGTTCTTCACCCACCGCCCGGGACGTTGCGGGACAGCATCTCACCCAGAAACAAGGGTGCAGGGCCAGGAAAGGGGGAGTCGGGCAGTCTGAGCCCCGGGCCCGTGCAGACCGGGAGCTCCTGGGCCAGGGACACGCCACCCGCCCGCCGCGCTGAGCCCGGCCTCTGTATTCCCTGGCTGCAGACATAGACGAGTGCTCCTTCGAGCGGACCTGTGATCACATCTGCATCAACTCCCCGGGCAGCTTCCAGTGCCTGTGCCGGCGCGGCTACACGCTCTACGGGACCGCCCACTGCGGAGGTCTGCAGCCCGCCCGCCAGGGCCGCCTCCCCCCCAGGCACGCCCTGGCCACTTGGCCACCACCCTGCACCCGCCCCCGCCCCCACCCCGGTGGGCCGGGGAGAGGCCTGGGGAGGAGGGCAGAGGGGCTCAGCTGAGTGGGGAGGAGGGGAGGGGACAGCAAGTGTCAACAGGGGCCAGCCTGGGCCCAACTGTGAACATAGGCCTGGACACCACAGCAATGGGACCCCAACCCAGAGGGGGGTGACTGCTAACAGGGAACCCCACAGACAGTCCGTTCCAGCATCAGAGGGGACAGCAGAAACAGGTGGAGTGAGATGCAGGGGCTCCAGGAGGAGTGTCTGGGTCCACGCGAGGCAGAGCGTGCCGGAGGGTCAGCGTGTGCAAAGGCACTGAGGCCGAGGGCGCACGGGCAGCTGGTGTGGGGGCCGTAGAAAGGGGAGGTGCGGCAGGAGGTGCAGACAGGGAGGATCTGTGAGCCCCAAGGCACAGGCTGGAGATGAGGAAGGGGCTGGAGGCGGAGAAGCAGCATTGGGGGTTTATTCCCAGCGTGGTGAGGCACCCCTAGAAGGTACGCGAGCTGTGCTGTGGTCAAGTTCATGCAAAATGAGGGCTCTGGCCGCCGCATGGAGGGAGTGAGGCCCAGGGCCCAGATGGGGCAAGGGCTGCTGGAACCTGGGCAGGGCAGGGGCTGCGGAGAGAGGGAAGGTTCTGGAGCCACGAATGGACCTGGTGATGTGTGAGCAGGGCGGGAGGGGGTGGGGCTGAGAATGGCCAGGTCCTTTCCCGCGACGGCCGCGCTTGCTCCTGAGCTGGGCGGCGTGGAGAACGCAGGGGTCAGGCTGTGACGTGATCAGGCCGGTGCTGGGGGTGGCTCCTGGAGGCGGGCTGTGGATGCTCCCACTGGACTCCCATAAAGCTGGACCCGGCCTCCACGCGCCCTCCACGCCCACCTGTAGCAGCAGGTGCCACCGCCGTGCACCGGTGAACAGGGCCCTGCCCCTCGTCCATCTGCAGCTTGTGCTTCTGCCTTTGGCGGCCAGAGGAGGGAGGGCTTAGGGTGACTTCTTCCACCCTGACCCCCACGACACAGGAGGGAAACTGAGGCTGGGGAGGGGCTTGTCCAGAGTCACGTGTGAAATAAACCTCTTGACCCCTCCTGCCCCCGAGGCTGAACAGACTTCAGTCTGCACCCCCCTTGCGCCTTCCCCGCGCAGCTGCTGGAGTCCAGCCAGCCGCTGGCCCCCCGGGGTGTGCACACGTGCACAGGAGCTCTCTGGCGTGTGCATGCGTGTGCAACGGCACTGCACGTCTCCTGCGGCGGGTCCTGGCCGGCCAGCCCGGCCCCCAGCCCTGACCGTGTGCTTGCAGACATAGACGAGTGCAGCGTGAGCAACGGGAGCTGCCAGCAGGGCTGCGTCAACACCGAGGGCGGCTTCGAGTGCGTGTGTCCGCCCGGGCGCCGGCTGCACTGGAACCGCAAGGACTGCGTGGGTGAGTGGCCGGCGGCGGCTGGGCCCTTCCAGGAGGGCTGCGCTGGCCGCCCTTCCGCTGCCACCAGAGGGAAGGACAGCCATGGGCCCCTGCTTCCCTGGGCCCCCCATTACCGGCAGGCTGTCCGCTGCTGAGGTGTGTCTGGGACGTCCACTGGGACGAGGACTTACAGGCGGGGCCAGATCACCACTTGGGCCAGGCACGGGAACAGGACCGTGGCCGAGGCCTGGGGGAGGGGGGAGGAGGGAGGAGCAAGGGAAGGGGTGTCTGCCTCAGAGCTGAGGCTCAGGAGGGGCAGGGAGCATAGAGGGAGCAGAGGGTAAGGCCCTCGCCAGGGCCCTCTTGTCCTGCTGAGAAGTTGGGGTAATGGCAGGGGACCCAGGGGTGCAGTGGGGGAAGGGTCCACAAGGCGGCATCGGCGAAGGGTGAGGGGATGAGAAAACACAGACGCCATATCAGTGCACATGCATGTTCTGACAAGCATCTCAGAAGCTCTTTACTTACAGGGTTTATGTGATTTTTTTTTTAAGATTTTTATTTATTTACGCATACAAGAGCTGGGGTACAGGCCAGAGTCCAGGGAGGTGAGAGGATTAACCAGAGACAGAGTGGGGAGCAGAACAGGCAGATCCCCTGAAACACACTGCTGAGGGGAGCAGCAGGGAGGCAGGAGAGGTCTGCTGCGCCCTGTGGGTCCCCTCCCTGGCCGGGGATCGAACTCACATTGCTGTTCAGCAGATGCTTCGCAGTGCAGAGCTCAACCCACTGGCCACCAGGGAGGCCCGTCTGTGTGATTTTCTGTCAGGGTTACGATTTTACTTTCAGTTGTTTTCTGGGACAGTAGCCCATGTCTGATTATCAGAGAATAGCAAGCACAATTACCAGCTGCAGTTACCATAGTGCAGTGAACTTTACAAGATCGTAACCTTATTTTTACAGGCATGTGTGAACAAGTTGATCTTTACGTTTTGGTTAAGTGGTTACGTGTTGAATTAGGGTGAGTTAAATTTATCAAAAATGAAGGTGCTAGACAGAGTTAGCTCTATGCGGTTGCTTGGACTATTATCTAAGGCATAGCAGGGTTCACGCCGTTAATCGTTAAAATAACTGAAGCAAGTAACAGGGTATTTTTCCAAGGCACATCCTGTTTAAAGCAGGTCAGGTGACTATTATTTTGTGCCCTCACAGTCCTCAAAGGACAGCTTACCTCCCCTGTAAAAGGCCTCTTTGGCAATTCTTTTGTCTTTTCGATTCCTACCTGAGCTTTCGACCCAGTTATTGGGTGTGTGCACAAAGGCACATTTAGCCTGTTTTTGCTCCGGTGACGCCCAGGAGGGCCTGAATGTTTGCTGCGCTCCCAGGTGGAAAGAACTGAGGCCGGAACCCTTTTGCCATTGACATAAAACCACCTGATCAGGTTGTCGCCATAGGCCAGTGTACAATTCAGGGGTGCCTGGGGGCTTTTCACCGCGGGTGTTGAGGGTGGACTAGGTTGCGACAGTTCACTACAAGTAAAAATTTTGGCAAAAATATCAGCATTCCTAACAGTGCAGGGTTCGCAATTTGGGGGACATCGAGAATCACTATCATTTATTTTGTTCACTATGTCGCTCAGAAATCTCTGACTGAGTTTACTGGAAAACTGGTTGACGGTTACACTGTTTGTCCCAAAAGTCACATCATGTGCATGTGGCTTATAGCAAATTTCCAGAATCAAGATTATTGCCGTAAACAAGAGCCCAAAAAAAAAAAAAGATTATTGCCGTAAACAAAAGGCAAGGAAGTAGCAAGAGCCGGCTGCGGAGACTGGCTTTCAGGACTGCCCCGTGCCAGGGCCTCGTCACGCAGTACGAGCAGTGTGGCCCCCCCACAGTGCGGCAGGGCCAGAGCGGGGCCTGGGCCAGGGAGCGCTGAGCCTTGCAAACCCACCACCTGCCCAGACCACCGTGCAGCAGTGAGGACAGGCAGACCCTGGAAGAGCAGGGCTGAGTGACCCCTGCCGGTGAACCCTGCCACGCAGGCACCCCAAGGCTGTTCCAGGCCCACGGTTCCCTACGAGACCTTCGAATCCTCGAAAGATAAATAAACGCAAGAGAAGCCGAAGGGCTCGGTGCGGGGCGGCCCCACACACCTGGCAGACCTGCGGGGAGCCCAGGGAGGGCCCCAGAGGCAGAGCCAAGCAGCTGTGGCCTCGCCCACCCTGCCCTGGTGCTGGGACACGGGGTCAGGGCCGGGAGGAAGTGCGCCCGCTCCCGGCCAGCCGCCGCCCGTCCAAAGGAGCCCTGCCGTCCCCAGCACCTGCGGCCAGCGGGGCCCCGCGGGGTCGCAGCCTGGGATAGCCCGCTGGCCCCGCTCAGGCCACGCCAGCTCCCGATGACCCTCACACCCTCTCGTCTCCATTTCCACAGACACAGGCAGGTGCCTCTCTCGGGCCAAGGCCTGGCCCCAGGCGCAGCTGTCCTGCAGCCGGGCAGCTGGCGTCGAGAGCTGCTCCCTTTCCTGCTCGGCCCACACGCTCTTCTCGCCAGGTAACCCAGCAGGCCCCCTGCCAGGAAGGGCTCCCCCCAGGCTCTCGCGGCCCTGCCTCTCGGTGGGGGTGACTTGGGCCCCTTCCCGCCCGCCACACACCCCGGGCCCCACAGCAGAAGCGAACTGACGGAGGATCAGTCAGTCCTGACCTTCATCTCCTTCAGCCACCGCTGAGCCCCCCGGGTCTGGGGGCGCTGGAAGGGAGGGGCGCCCGGGCCCACCTCACCACCGGCCTCTTCGCAGACTCGGGAAGCAGCTACAGCCTGAGCTGCGGGGTGCCGGGCCTGCAGGGCAAGCCGCCGCAGAGACACAACGGCACCAGCTCCAGCGCCGGGCCCAGCTGCCCAGGTAGCCTGCAAGAGCCTGTGCTGGGACCTAGGGGCTGGGCGGGCCGGACCAGCAGGCCCAGGGCCTGGGGCATGGCAGGGGCCCGGCTCTGAGGTCCAGCCAGGGGCCGGAGCAGTCCAGTGACTGAGGGTGCCCGAGCCCACGGCCTAGATTCTGCTTCAGCCCCATCTGCAGTGGCCTGGAAGCTCCTTGCCAGGGCTGCTGGGAGGCCCTGAAATGAGGGGCCTGCTGGGACCCCTTAGCCCAGAGGGCTGGGAAGGAATCGGCAGGCTGAGCCCCCTTCGTTGCTTCCCCCCTTCTGCTCGGCCCCCTCTCCTGACCACATAAGCTGCTCCGTAAGCTGCTCTGGGGTTCAGGGAGTGGGTGCCTGCCTCTGCTCCAGAGGACTTGGGCTGAGGCCCTCGCCTTCATCTAGCCCCACCACCCACGTCTGCATCAGGCCTTCCCGGGAGAAGACGAGGTGGGGAGGGCGGAGTGACCCAAGCCAGGCCCCAGTGCCCAGCGGGCCACCCCCGGCAGCCTGCCCGAGCTCAGGCCCCCCCCGACCCCGCACCTCCCACCACAGGACACCCACCACTGGGGGTTTGCCTCCCCCAGGTGCCCCCGCCGCCCCCATCAGGCAGAAGGCCCGCTTTAAGGTCCGAGATGCCAAGTGCCACCTCCGGCCCCGCAGCCGCGAGCCGGCCAAGGAGACCTCGAGGCAGCAGCTGCTGGGTGAGTGGGTCTCCCGCCCGACCCCCACAGCGGCGGGTCCCCACGCTCTGGAGTTGGGACCCCCAGGGCCAGAGCACCGAGTTTCCCGGGGTGGCCCCCCTGCCCTCACCACTCTGGCCCTGAGCCCCTGAGCCAGGCGTGGCGCCTCCGGCGGGGGTGACCTCCTTGGAAGACCAGAGTGGAAAACCTGGGTCCTGCCCCCCTGGGGCCCAGGCCCCCCTCGCCCGGGTCAGGCGACCCCTCTGGGCCAGGGTGTTCTGCACAGCAGGGCTGTGTCCGGGCAGAAGGACTCACGCCTCCCGTGGCCTCGTGAGTGAGGGGCCCAGAGGATGGGACAGGGGGCTGGGGACAGCCCAGGGAAGCCCAGGGAGAAGGCCCAGGAGGAAGGCACCCCAGCTCTGTGTCCGAGAAGGTGCTTGGGCCCCTGAGGGCTGCTCCCCACCTGACCTCAGCCCACAGCAGGCCTCACCGGCCCTCGCCCCGGGCCAGGCTGCACTTGCCCACTGAGGCTTCTGTGAGCTGCCTCCAGCTCCAGCCAGCAGCGGACTCAAGGGCCAGGGGCTGAGCTGTGGCCCAACCCCTCGTGAGGCCTCCCCCAGCCCGGGCCTTCTCCAGCCTCAGTTTCCCCAGAGCACCGCAGGCTATTTGGCAAGGCGGCACCTGTGTCCAGGGCTAGGCGGGACCTGCCCGGCCAGGCCGCCTTTGCCATACGGTCCCTCCCTTGTCCAGAAAGCTGCCGCGTGACCTTCGTGGCCCTCAGGTGTGACTCTTCCAAGAAGAGGCGCCGTGGTCGTAAGTCCCCGTCCAAGGAGGTAACCCACATCACGGCAGAGTTTGAGGTTGAGGCGAAGCTGGAAGAGGCCTCAGGTGGGTGAGGGGCTCCCCTGCGGGCAGCAGGGGTCTGCGGGAAGCTGCCGGCCACGGAGCGGGCCCAGGAGACAGCCACGGGCCCCCATGCGAGCGGGGCCTGGAAGCGCTGATGCCACAGCCTCCCCACGGGGGCTGAGCCATGGGCCCGTGCCCAGGCTCCTGGATGCCGGCTCGTGTGTCTTGTTCTTTTAGGTTAGTTGTTTTCTTATAATTATTAGCTGTTTTTCTCATCACTCTCATCACTTTTTTTTTTTTTTTTTGACCCTTTCTCCCTCTCCTTTCTCCTCAGAAACCTCACTTTGGTTATTAATGCCTGTTTGTTCGTTTGTTTGCTTGCCTTTAAGATTTATTTATTTATGCATACAAGAACTGGGGGACAGGCCAGAGGTGTGGGGGGTAAGAGGATTCACCAGAGACAGAGTGGAGAGCAGAACAGGCAGATCAACAGAAACACACTGCTGAGGGGAGCAGCGGGCAAGGCAGGAGAGGTCTGCTGCGCCATGTGGGTCCCCTCCCTGGCCGGTGGCAGGCATCGAACTCGTGCTGCAGTGCCTAGGGATGCTTCATAATGCGGTGCTTAACCCCTTGCGCAACCCAGGAGGCCCTAATGCCTGTTTGTTTTTATAAGCGTTTTTTAAAAGCATTTGCTTTGTAAACATCCAATATTTGTCTCTGTCCTTCTCACCTGCTTCACTGCACACAGTTCCCTCAGACCCCCTCCGAGTTGCTGGAAATGGCTGCAGTGCTATTCTTCATGGCTGAGTAATATTCCTCTGAGTGCACAGACCCCCAGCTTCTTAGTCCTGCCACCATCAGTGGGCACCTGGGCCACTCCCTCAGCCTCACTGTACTGATGGTTTCGTGCTCTTTGGATGGAGGCCCAGGGAGGGACTGCTGGGCTGCCTGGTGCTCCCATTCTTATTCTTTCAAGAGACCCGCTCACGGTGAACGGCCCCACTGGCTCATGTTCCCAACAGAGGTGGGAGCTCCCCTTGTTTTGCACCTTCTCAGCCTTTATCATGTGCTAGTCTCACGGTAGGAGATGGCATCTTGCCTTGGCTTCGACCTGCATCTCCCTTTTTGGAAACAATGATGAATTTTTTGTGTCTTTTGGCCTCTGGAGACAGCTTACGTCTCACTGTCCTCTTGGCTGTGACCGAGGGTTGAGTGGCGACAGGACTTGGGATCTGTTGGCGAGTGTGGGCCCAGCCACAGTCCCAGTGCTGATGACACTCCAGCCACGGGGGACAGAGGCATGTACCCACTACCCAGTGCTAGGGGGACATGAGGAAAACAGGACACAGAGCTGAGGTGTTTGCCCAAGTCTTCCCAGGAGAGGCGTCCTTTGAATCAGAACTCTAAGTCAAAGCTCGCCGAGCACAAGAGGTGGCAGGGAACAGCATTCAGGCAGAGGGAACAGAGTAGGCAAAGGCACAGAGATCAGAGAGAGCAGGAGGTGTTGAGGAGCTGTGAGTGGGGCTGGCAGCTGGAAGACAGTGTGTGCTGTGGTGCTGGGGGGTAGGGCTGCAAAGGCAGGCAGGAGCAGACCACCAAGGGGCTTGGGCTCACGTTTAGAGAGCAGGACATTGTCCTGGGGACAGTTGCAGTCTCACCAGGGCGCTGGGAGATGCTTTGTGCCAGCTGAGCAGAGGCCCAGGCAGCTGGCAGCCAGAGTTCTCTCACCCCCGCAGACGCCTGCGGAGCCGACTGCCTGCGGAAGCGGGCCGAGCAGAGTTTGCAGGCAGCCGTGAAGACCCTGCGCAAGTCCATCAGCCGGCAGCTCTTCTCCGTCCAGCTGGCCGGCACCGAGTACGAAGTGGCCCAGCGGCCGGCCAAGGCCCTGGAGGCCCCGGGGACCTGTGGCGCCGGCCAGGTGCTGCAGGACGGCAAGTGCGGTGAGTCCCGCCCCTCAATCTGCCCTCCATGCCACGGGGCTCGACGGCCGCACCCAGGGCAGCCATGTTGGGGAGGCCAGGCCACTGCAGGGCACCAGCCAGGGCCCACTGAGTGAGGCTGGCACTTGACCAGAGCCCGGGGGCTGGGTCCCGGTTCTGCTGGGCCTGCGGTTACTGGAAGCAGTGAGCCAGCAGCTGCCCGTGGCAAGAGGGGGCACCGCAGCCCCAGCTCCCTTGGGGTTGGAAGCCCCAGAGGGGAGCCGGCCGAGGGGGTGTGCAGTGGCAGAGGGCTTCCCGGGGATGCATTCTGAGTTTGCTCTGTGGTCCCTCAGCCCCTGCCCCCGCTGCCGGGCGGGTGCTCCCTGTTTCTGGGATTCCTTGCCTGGGCAGCATCGAGAGTTAGCACCCCACAGCAGCAGAGAGCACCCCCTGCTCCCCGGTGGGACCTGTGGATCTGGGTGCCACATTTCACTGTCAGATGGGCCTCTGTCCGCCTTGCCTCTGCCTGCTGCTCCATCCTGACCTTGTTAGCTCAGACTGACCCCCGCGGGGCCCGTGGGTGCCCCACCCCACTCCTGTGCCCTCGGCCTATGGCGCTCACATGAGCTGCACTGAAGGTGTTTCAGGCTCAACCTGCAGCAAAAGGTGATGCAGGTTCCGTGGCCAGTCCCAATGCTTCCTGGCCAGCCCAGCTGCCGGCAGACTCCAGGGCATCTGTGTGTGTGTGTGCATCTGTGTCCGGGGTGTGTCACATGTGTGCATGTCCTCATGTGCATGTCCCGTGTGTGCATGTGTGATCATATGTGTGCATGTATGTGTCTGTGTACATCCGTGTGTGCTCGTGAGTGTGAGCATGTGTGTGTGCCACTGTGTGTCCTTGTGAGTATGTGTGTTTGCGTGTATGCATATATGTGCATGCATGTGCCTGTGTGTATCCATGTGAGCATGTGTGCTTGAGTGTGTGCGCTTATGTGTGCAACTATGTGTGCTCGTGAGTGAGCACATGTGTGTGGATGTGCATCTGCGTGCATGTGTGATCATGAGTGTATGTGTGTTGGTATGTTTGTGGTGTGTGTGTGTGCCCTGTGTGCATGGTCCCCCACACCTCCAGTCGTGTGGAGTCTTTCTGACCTTCCCCCTCCCCATGTCCGCCATTCTTCACGGGACAGCTGGCTCCCTGCGCCTTCCCACAGCTCCCACTAACCCATCAGTCTGCTGTTTGCTCAGTGGAGCCAGCAGCCCCGCCCTCCTGCCTGTGTCCGCCACTCCCCAGCCCCTCTGCCCGCCATGTCCCAAGGGGCAGCTGCAGCCCCGGGAGGGAACCGGGAAGGCAGAGGAGCTGGGTTTGGGTGAAGTGACCGTGGTGCGTCCGGGAGGCACCAGGCACAGAGGTCAGGGCTGGAGGGCAGGGTGTGCAGCAAGAGGACAGAGGCCTGGGGGAAGTTTAGGCCACGGGACCCAGCAGAGCATGGAGGACCTGAGCCAGCGCTTCCCGGGTCTTCCCCAGCTGTCCTGGTGAGCCAAAGCTGCTCTGCACCCTCAAGCCTCAGGGCTTTGCCTTTCTGGAGGCCCAAAGTCTGGGCTTGCGGGCCCAGGGCCCAGACCGCCCCCAGCCCTGGTGCCGCAACCGTCCCTTTGCCTCCACAGTGGCCTGTGGGCCCGGCACCTTCTTCAGCGGCGAGCTGGGCCAGTGTGTGCCGTGCACACCGGGGACCTACCAAGACATGGAAGGCCAGCTCGGCTGCACGCCCTGCCCCAGCAGTGACGGGCTCGGCCTGGCTGGTGCCCGCAACGTGTCAGAATGTGGAGGTGAGTGCGGCCCGCCCAGCAGGTGCTTCCGGGGCAGGGAGGGGCTGCTCGTGGTATCTGTGGAGTTCCACAGCGCTCCGCACACTCACACAGCCCGGGCCAACCGCGCACATCCCTTAGTGGGGAGCCCCTGCGGCGACACCCTGCCCTCTGCAGCGATGCCCCGCCCCTGTCGTGATGCCCCGCCCCTGCAGCAATGCCCCGCCCCTGCAGCAATGCCCCGCCCCTGCAGCAATGCCCCGCCCCCTGCGGCGATTCCCAGCCCTGTGCCTGGTCTGCAAAGACTAAAGTCTTTGTCCCTTCCAGGACAGCTGGTGTTAGCAGAGGGGGTACACGGGCTCTCTGTGGCCCTGACACCCCACATTTCCACTGCATCATCATGGAAACGCTCATGGGGCGAGTCCCCGCTTGGGAAAGTCTGTGCCCCGAAGTCTGCAGCTCACTCTGTAGATGGCTTGAGAGGCCCTTTCAGCTACTTTTTGCTGTTAGGTTCGCCAGGAGCTTTTCCACTTAGTACCCCACTTAATCTCGTCTATGAAATGGGTCCCCCCAGGCCTCTGTGAGGGTCCCCCAAGAGAATGGGCAGGAGCAAGTAGGGGAGTGGGGCCCATGGGTGCTGCGCCTGCCAGCCCCCTCAGGAGACAGGAGCTCACGCCAGCCCTGAGCCCTGTGGGCCCCTCCAGGGGTGCGGCCCCTGCCCGGGGGCCAGTGGCTGCAGGTGCAGGGTGGCCCCTGGCTGGCGCAGAGAATTCTAGGGTCTGGGCTGGGAGGGCCAGGCCTTGCCCAGTGCTGCATGACCTTCCCGACCTCTGACCTTCCAGGCCAGTGCCTACCCGGCTTCTTCTCCACCGACGGCTTCAGGCCCTGCCAGGCCTGCCCCCTGGGCACATACCAGCCCGAGCCGGGGCGCACCGGCTGCTTCCCCTGCGGAGGGGGGTTGCTCACCAAGCACGAGGGCGCCGCCTCCTTCCAAGAGTGTGAGGCCAAAGGTGAGGCCGTCCCATGCACCCTAAGGGAGTCCCCTGCACACCCCTCGTCCCTCCTATGACATGTCCCGGGCCAGAACAGGGGCCTGCCGCGGCCAGGCCAGGTGACCAGCCTGCACCGCACTGGGACAGAGGCAGGACAAGCCGCCGGCGGCCTGGGGTGGGAGCGTGCAGGGGCAGCCACCCTTTGGGGAGCAGTCGCTCCCCCGTCCAGGGGCTGCGCTGAGCTGTGGGAAGGAAAGTGCAGAAGCAGGAGCAGCATGGGCAATCAGACTGTCTCCCTAACTGGAGACCCTCCCACGGGGCCACCTGGGGGTCCGCGGTCAGGCAGCTCCTGCACCCACCCCGGCCCACAGCCCCCTGGCGGCCTGCTTCCCCTTCGTGCGTGCGTCCTCGCAGCCCCCCAAGCTGCCAGCAGAGGTGGCCCCAGTCCCCACCCCAGCACACAGGCTGCTCTGAGCCCTCCCCTAACTCTCTGGCCCCCGTCCTCCAGTTCCCCCAGTTTCCTCCCCTCTACCACTAACCTTCCAGAAAGCAGATCTGCTCCCCCTCCTCCCACCCTCTCCTGACCCCCAGTTGGCAGACCCCTCAGTCCACAGCCCCCACAGCAGCTCCCGGGGCTTCTCCTATGGCCCCTCGGTTCGAGGAACCCTAGACGGACACCCTCACCTGGTCTGCACAGATTCCTGCCCTGCTCCCTCTAAACAGCACCCACCGCACCCCTGCGCCAGCCTCCCCTGCACTCACTCCACAGCCCCGCCCCCCTGCCTGGTGACAGTTGCACTTTTATTGTGTGCACACGGCATGCGCGTTGAGTGTTGGGTGGATACATGGTGTGTGTGGTGTGCACGCACGGGGAGTGTGCATGGTGTGTGTGTAGCTTGTGTGCATGTGTGCTGCGTGGTGTGTGCTGTGTACTGCATGTGGGGGTGTGTGTGGTGTGCAGTGTTTGTGGTGTGTATGTGTACTGTATGCATGTGGTTTGCGTGTATGGTGTGGGGTGCATGATGTGGGGTGTATGATGTGGCGCGTGGAGTGTATGGTGTAGGGTGTATGATGTGGCGTGTGGGATATATGGTGGGGGGTGTTCATGTGGGGTATAGTGTGGGGTGCACAGTGTGGGTGTGGGTGTCCATGTGGGGTATATGGTGTAGGTTGTGCATGTGGGGTATGGTGTGGGGTGTACAGTGTGTGTGGGGTGTTTATGTGGGGTGTACGGTATGTATGTGGGTGTTCACATGGGGTGTGGTGTGGGATGTATGGTGTGCATGTAAGGTATGGTCACCCCACTTTGGTGACCTGTCCCCCCAGCCTTTCCTGGGTCCCTGACCTGTCTGAGGGGGGCCTCTACCCCACCCTCCAGCACCCACCCCAGGGCTCATGGGCTTGGTGAGGGGAAGGCAGTGGGCGGCAGCCCTGCCCCCAGCAGCAGAGCCTAGCACTCCCTGGCCCTGTGCCCAGCACGCCTAAGTGCCCTCCGACCTCCCCCTGCACCACTCCCCCTCGCTCGGCCACCCCTGGCACCGCGCCCCGCAGGCCCCCAGACGGCCCCCCGACAGCTGTCCCCCAGTCTCCCCTCGCCTCCCTGTGCCCTCTTCCCAGGGCCGCCGAGAGCCCCCCTCGCCACACCTGCTCACGTGCCGGGGTGTCAGCTCAGGCGGTCAGCCCCGGGCCGCGGGGACCCGCCGACAGTGTGGACAATGGGCGGGCGCAGGGGTGTCAGCCTTGGCAGGGGCTGGGCACGGGCGCCGGGCCCAAGGGCAGGGAGAGCGGGGACAGTGCCCCGGCGCCCTCCCACCGGCACGCCCCACACAGTGCACTGCTCCCCCGGCCACCACTACGACACCACCACCCACCGCTGCGTGCGCTGCCCCGTCGGCGCCTACCAGCCCGAGTTCGGCCAGAACCACTGCATCGCCTGCCCCGGCAACACCAGCACCGACTTCGACGGCTCCACCAATGTCACGCACTGCAAGAGTAGGTGCTCGTGCCCTGGGGCGGGGCGCTAGGGCATGGCAGCACGGGGGCGGGGACCCTGGCCCCCGGGGCCCTGTCACATCCACGCGGCGGACTGTCAGGGTCCCCACAGGCCCGTGCTGCCCGGTCCCGTGAACCAGCTGGGGCCTGCGTGCCGCCGGCCGGGCCTGCCCAAGGCGGTGGGAGGGACGACAGGGAGGCCGCGGGCAGCTGTCCAGGGCCTCCGCGGGGAGCAGGCCGCTCAGTGTGACAAGGCTGCCATGTGGGCAGCATCAGATAGTTGGGGAAGTCGAGGCACTGCCCACCCCTCACGCGGAGTCACTGCCATCTTTATTTTGGGCGCCGTGGTGAACCGAGCTGAGACAGCCGAGGGTGCCCTGTAAGGGGAGCCGCTCGGGCTCTCCCCAGAGACCACAGTCCCCAGACCACAGGAGCCGGGCCAGCGCCTGGCTGGTCCTGGGAGCCAGGCCGAGGGCCCAGCCGGCCCGCTGACCAGATCCGGGGCTCCGGTGCCCACAGACCAGCACTGCGGGGGCGAGCTCGGCGACTACACAGGCTACATCGAGTCCCCCAACTACCCCGGGGACTACCCCGCCAACGCCGAGTGTGTGTGGCACATCTCGCCACCCCCGAAGCGCAGGATCCTCATCGTGGTCCCCGAGATCTTCCTGCCCATCGAGGACGAGTGTGGGGATGTCCTGGTCATGAGGAAGAGCGGTGAGTGCTGGCCACAGCTGGATGGGAGCCCCTGCCCACACCACACTCACCCCACGGGCACGCACAGCACATGCACATGCACACCGTGCACCCCACGTGCACACCCACACACATACCATACTCCCCACACCATGCCCAACATGCACACCCCACAGGCGCATACACACCCCACACACTGCACCCCACATGCACACCCACATGCACACCCCACACACCGTGCACCCCACATGCACACCCACATGCACACCCCACACACCATGCACCTCATGTGCACACCCACATGCACACACCGTGCACCCCATGTGCACACCCTACATGCACACCCCACACACCGTGCACCCCACGTGCACACCCACATGCACACACACCATACACCCCACACCATGCCCAACATGCACATCCCACATGCACATACACACCCCACACACCGTGCACCCCACATGCACACACCACACCATACACTCCAGAGCATGCTCAGCATGCACACCCCACATGCAAACATACACCCCACACCGTACCCCACATGCACACATACACCCCACGCCATACTCCCTACATACACACACCCCACACCATACACCACACACGCACACACCACATGCACACTATGCACATGTACACACAGCACACAACACACCACAAACACTGCACACCACACACACACCACATGCAGTACACAGCTCACACCACACATGCACACAAGCCACACACACACCACGCATGCTCACCCTGCATACACACCAGACACACTACATACCCACACACCATTCACCACACTCATACCATGTGCACACAACACAGATCACACACCACATATGCCGCAAAGCACACAACACACGTACTGTAGCCCCCTGTGTAGCAGTGGAGGGCTGGACAAAAAGAGCATTGCCGCCCGGGGTCCCCTGCCAGGCAGAGCCTCTCCACCACTGTCCCAGCACCCTCCCCCCAGCGCTGAGCCTAGAGGAGGAACCATCCTCAGGAACGCTCCCCTGGGAGCTGGGAGCAGGTGCAGCCCTCAGGGCAGGCCCAGGCATCACAGGGCCAGCAAACTCACACCTGCTCACAGGGACAGGGGACTGCCCCATCTGACCCCGCATCCCAACCCTGGCTCTGCACTGGGTGTGGGCATAGCCCTCTCCTCCAGTAGCCAGAGGGAACAGCGAATAAGGACTTCACCAGAGCAAACCAGGCGTATAGTCGGATGTGGGTGGAGCAGTCAGAGAGGCTTCCTGGAGGAGGGGGCATGGAAACCAGTCTCAGAAGATTGAGTAGGCACTGGGGTTGAGGATGGGGCAGGGCATTTGAGGCAGAAAGAACAAGTCCCAAGACTAGAGAGCTAGAATGTTCAGGGGGCTGGGCATGTGGGTGCTGGGTGACGGGGTGTAGCCTGAGGCAGGAGGACAGGCAGTGGGGACCGTGGCTCTACGGACAGCTGGGGACTGTGTGCCACCCCAGCCTCGCCCACATCTATCACCACCTACGAGACCTGCCAGACCTACGAGAGGCCCATCGCCTTCACTTCCCGCTCCCGGAAGCTCTGGATCCAGTTCAAATCCAATGAAGGGAACAGCGGCAAAGGGTTCCAGGTGCCCTACGTCACCTATGACGGTGAGCAAAGCCCAGGCTGAGCCGGCCCTAGGGCCCGGAGCCCACACACAGCCTCCACCTTGGGGACCTCGGGTCAGGGGCTGGGGCTCGGTGCAGACAGGCTGCAAGGGGTAGGTACGGCAGGGCTGACAGGGTGCACTTCGGCGTCTGTAGATTCAGAGTCAGGATCTGCCCACGCAGGGTTCTGAGGGTTGAATAGGAGTTTTCCAGACAGCCCACCTTGAGAACAGCTTGGGCGGAGGCGCCTGCGGCTGGGGCGGGACAGCACAGTCAAGGGTGAGAGGCAGGGCAGGCAGGCACTTCCTCACTTCCGTCCCTCCCTCCCTGCGGGCTTCCTGTCTGGGCTCCACAGAGGACTACCAGCAGCTGATCGAAGACATCGTGCGTGACGGGCGTCTCTATGCCTCAGAGAACCACCAGGAGATTCTGAAGGTGAGGTGCTCCCGGGGCCGGGAGGACGGCGGTGCCGGCGGGGAGCTGGCAGGGCCAGGGCCTGGCTCCGGGGCACCTGACCTTCCGGGTCACATCTGAGGAGCTCCGGTGGGGCCTAGCCCAGGACACGACACATCCGATTCCCAGCCTCACTTTGGGGCAATTGGCAGGCGGGCTCTGAAATCCAGCAGACCTACCCCCACCTCTGCAGGACTCATTTCCTCTTGTCCTGCGCGTGGCCTGAGAAACGGCCGCTGTGGTCGAGGGACCCGTAGCTGTCACAGCAGGCACGGCCCGGCAGCGGGGTCGGGGCCGCATGCAGGCCAGGACAGCCCCACAGCCCTCTGCACTGCCCACCGAGCCCCTCCCCTGGGCCCAGCAGGGAGCTCTGACCGGAGACCTCAGCCAGGCCTCAGCCGTGCTCCCTAGTCCTCTCTCACCCAGGGTGCCGTCACCCACATTAGAACCCTGATGTGGGCTGTGGGGGGGGGAGACCCGCTAGCCTGTGGGGCCCAGTGTGTGGATAGAGGCCTCCCACCCCTGTTGGCCTCTGAGACCTCACGTGCCTGGGCTGAGCACCGGCCCAGCTCTGCTCCTGGGGCTGTGTCCCCTCCCTCCGGCCCTGGGGTGCAGGGGCGGGGTGGGGCCCCAGAGCAGCCAGGTCCCCAGACCAGCAGAAGCAGCAGTGAGCAGGTGCACATCTGGCCAGGTGCACATCTGGCCCGCGGGCTTGCAGCTGCAGGCTCTGCTCCTCCCCTCGGCACCCCTGCTGCTTGGTTTGGTGTTTGTAGAAGAACCTGTTTAGATGAAACATTGCCAGAACCCACAGAGTTAATGCCAACAGACTACGAAAAATTAGTGGGACTGTAAACCCCAAAGAGGGGTTCATGACCCCGCCTGTGGGGCCCCACCTGCACCCACCCCCGCCTGGGATGGGGGCGCTGAGTCCGGCTAGCCCTTGGTCTCACCCCACGCCCGCTGGACGCCTTGTCCTGCAGGACAAGAAGCTGATCAAGGCGCTCTTCGACGTGCTGGCGCACCCCCAGAACTACTTCAAGTACACGGCCCAGGAGTCCAAGGAGATGTTCCCGCGCTCCTTCATCAAACTGCTGCGCTCCAAGGTGTCCCGGTTCCTGCGTCCCTACAAATAACGCTGGCGGAGCCACCTACCGACGGCCGGTACTGGGTGCCCAGAGCCTGCCCCCAACCCACCGTGGGGGCTGCGAGGCGGCGCCTGGGGACGTCGCCTGCGCGGCTGCCTTCAGGAAGAGCCGGCCAGCCTGTGGGGGAGTCAGCTCGGGGGACCCCAGCCCACAGCTCAGCGCCGGGTGCAGTCCGCCGCCCCGCGGGAAGTCTCCGCCCTGCTCCCCTCCGCCTGTTCCGCGCGGGACCCCGGATGCTCGCCCCTGAGCCGCCACCAGGGGCGCTGCCCAGGCCGGTTCGCCCCGCGGATGGCAGGTGCGGTCGGCCCAGGAGCTTTTGGAGACAGGAGCGCGGATGCTCGGCCTCCGGAGACCAGGGAGGCTGAACCGTGCCCGGAGGCCCGGCGGCCCGGCGTTCAGCAGGGAGGGGTGCGCGGCGGCGCCCTTTGGGGTCTGGGGGCTCCCCCACCCTTGGACTCCTCCAGCCACAGACACCGGCCGTGCGCAGCGCTGGGCCCGGGGATTCTGCGCCGGCTGGACGCTGCGGCGCCGGCTTCCCCTCGCTGGCATCTAATGAAGTACTATATATATATATAAATATATATAAATATAAATATAAATATATACTTCTATTTGTGGGTGCTTCAGGAAAAACCTCCCTGGCGACTGTACACATTCCTCGCCACCCCGCTTCTCCCTCCTGCCAGTGTGAGCTGGGGTTGTGTGGCCTCCCCGCTCACTGGCCTGCTCCTCCAGGCTGGGCCGGCAGGCCACGAGCCGCGGGGCGGACGCCCCCTCGCCCAGATGCCCCTGGGAATATGAGCCCTTGGCAGGGAACAGCCAGGGGGGGGCTCCCCGAGGACCCTTCCCGGGGTGCAGGCAGGGGCCGTGTCTGGCCTGTGCAGTGACCTTGGGGCCCTTGCTGTGCCTCCAGGAGGGGCCTCTCCCGCCCCCTCGTTGGCCCCGGGGGCCAGCGGTGCAGGGGGCAAGGCAGCTGCTTGTGGGCAGCTCTGACAGGCCTCTGTGCTGCCCCCCAGAGTCTCCCTTTAAAGCAAAGTCTGCAATTTGGCCAAGTCTCGCCGCCGGGTCCCCCTCGGCCAGGGGACCGGTGGCCAGGATACAGCAGCAGGGCGCTCCGACGTGTGGCCGCCCGCCGACCCGCAGCCGCCAGCTGTAGCCACTCGTGTGGGCTGTGTGTTCGGGGCGACGAGTGTCCGGAGTCCGCAGGACCGAGGGGGAGCGGCGAGCGGCCTCAGCTGCGTCCAGAGCAGTCTGCAAAGAGACAACGGCGAGAGACCCATCGACGCGCCAGGATGGGCAGCCGTGCTGCTCCAGGCTCGGGGACAAGAGGGCCGCCACGCGCACGCCACCGCAAGGGCCTGGCTCGGGAACGGGCAGCGGCCAGCTGGGGCCCTCCTCTGCCCACGCTGAAGGGGGGCTGGGGCCACACCTGGCAGCAGGTCACCTCGATCCATGCAGGCATCCCAGAGAGAGGTGTTTCCAAGCCATAGGTCGCCCCCAGAACTCAGCCTCATGTCCTCCGTGTGTCCCAGCTGCAGCCACCCAGGGGCAGCGCCAGGAGACAGAAAGTGATCTTACCTTCTGCTGCTCCCCACTGAGCACCCCGTAGTCAAACCACCTCCTGCACCATCGAGGAGGCTCAAAGCCCAAGGACGGGTCACTGAGCCCCCCACTGGGGAATTAGGGCCCCACCTATGGAACCCAGCACTGCCCTCCCTTCTTGGGGCCGGGGTCCCGAAAGGTCTCCCTGACAGCAAAGCACGCTTCTCCGAGTCCTGGGTTACAGCAGGTGCAGCCTGGCCGACTCGGGGGGAGGGGAGGGGAGAGAGGCAGCAGACATGGGCCACCTTGGTCGGACCGGTTCTGAAATGAGGCCCGAAGAAGGATGGAGGCCAACCAAAGTCGGGGTGCAGGCGCCCCTGCTGCCGGAGAAGCGAGGGTGCAGGGGCTGAGCTGGAAGCCAGAGGCAGAGGCCGCTCGGCCTGGGCCACGCAGAGCCCTGCCTCCTACCCCCTGCCCAGCGGCGCCTCCGCAGCTGGCGAGAAACAGGTGTGTGCAGCGGCTCCCACGGAAGGAGAGAAGGGACAAGCTTCCACAAGCAAAGGCCTCGCCGTCTGGCCAGGGCCGAGCCCTGGAGTCCTTGAACTGGGTCTGCTCCCAGGGGACCGTGGCCTGGGGCAGCCGGAGAAGCTCTGTGGAGCCAGTGGGAGGGCGAGGGGCCCCCACACCTGGTTACGTGCAAGGAAAACGAGGTCCCCCTGAACTGGGTAGTGGGGCACAGCGTCAGGTGGGGCCCAGGAGCACTGGGCAGGGAAGAAACCCCCTGCCCAGGTCCCTGGCCTCTCCAGGCCTCTCTGCTGCATCTGCGAGGTGTGAGGGCCGCGCCTGGGGGCTTCCCAAAATCAGGGTCCTCCCCCCTTTTCTCTCAGAGCCAGGGCGTCACCACCTGGACATTGTGCCCTTCGGCTTCCCAGCCAGTCTCCCCAACAGAGAACCAGCTTCTGCCCCCCCCGCCCCCGCATAGGGCGGTGATCTTTGCAGCTGCTCCCCACCTCTGTGGTGACCCACGGGACAGGGGGCCCGGGGGCCTCTCATCAGTGGGTCCAGGACACAGATAAAGTCGAACTGGAAGTCTCCAGCGGCCCCTCTGAAGCCTGACGAGTCTCACCTGAATGCTTGTCCCCCCAGAGATGGGGACGGTCTCACCAGCAGCTTATGGGGCGAGGCTCTGCCACCCCGGCTTGCCTCGTGCTGCTGGAGCTATGGCAGGTCCCGGAGTGAGGCTGGGGGAGCCGCCACCGCCCCAGCAGGAGAACAAGATACTGACCGAGTTGGGTCATTTCGCCGATGCTTGCCAAGTGCCTGGCGTGGGCCAAGCCCCTAAAGGCCGGAGGGCACGGCAGGGGCTGGTGGGTCCCCGCAACCCACCTGGCTCAGACGTAAAGGGGATTGAGGCTGAGCTGGGCAGAAGGCAGCCTTTCCCAGCAGGTGTCCCAGGGACTAAGGGGGCTCCAGAAGGGGCAGAGCAGAGCCGGTCACTGTACATTTCAAGCTGCACCCGACTTGGCCTCAAGACAGAGCCCCCCACGGCCCAGGCCGCTGAGCTCGGCGCCCGAGAGGTTCCTCGGTGCTCGGGGAGCTTGACCAGAGTGCATCTCCCCAGAGCGCCGTCTCCTCCAAGCACATGGCCGCGGCAGCTCGGCCTCTGCCGGTCTCCTACCGGCACTGGTGCTTCAGAGATGAGCCCACAAGGACACAGAGCAGGTGACCCTGTGCTGCTTCCACCGGGCAGCACCCACAGGCCTCAGAGCCCCTCGAGGGAGACCTGAGCACCTACTGTGTGCCACTCGGTGCCTCCAGGAGACCTGAGCACCTACTGTGTGCCACTCGGTGCCTCTGGGAGACCTGAGCACCTACTGTGTGCCCCTCGGTGCCTCCGGGAGACCTGACCACCTACTGTGTGCCGCTCAGGCACTGCGGAGGCTGCTGGACTCGCCTTCTGCAGTCCAGTTTGCCCTTCCTGGATGGGGCACCAGGAGGGGGCGAGCCTGTGCCCGATGATCACCCCCTCCAGCAGCCTGCACAAAAGACCCCCCAAAACAAGACCCTTTGCTTCCTAAGGCCTCCTCTGCCCCTGCTCCTCAAGCCTCAACGGGAAGCCCCGCAGGCAGGAGGCGCCCGGGGCGGCTCTGCAGAGGCAGGTGTGGTCCTCAGGCGGGCCAGGCTTGTGCTTCAGAGGTGGAACCTGACCCGAGGGCTGCTGAGCCGGGGCCAGAGGTGAAGAGCCAGGAATCCAGGGAGTCTCTGTCTCAAGGGAAGGGCACGCTGTCAAATGTTGGGTCACTGAATTTTGCAGACTGAGGGGCCGCGGGCATTGGAGGGTGCAGAGGGCAGAGGGGGAAGGTGCAGGAGGGGACCGTCCCTCCTTGGAAGAAGCTGGGAAAACTTAGAGAAAGGTGGGCTTCTGCCTTCTCTCCACACCTGCCTCCAGGGTCTGCATGGTGCCCCCCAGGGCCCAGCACAGGAGAGAAGGCAGCGGTGCTTCAGTAGACAGTGTGGGGAGAAGGACAGGGAAAAGAAAGCTGGCTGGGGTTCAGTCCTGCGCCCGCGGCGACCTGAGGGGAAATGTCTTTTCCACGCTTGCTCCACGTGGGCTATCTGAACCCCAGGGTTGGGGTTCGGGGCCATGGGGAACCCTCCTTCTGCAGGCTCACTCCGGCTTCTGCCAAACATCATGGTGTCCAGTGCTCAGCAGCCTTTGGAGCAAGAAATCATGTGACGATGTTTTTTCGCTGTGCTTACACATCTGCATGTAACCCAACGTGTGGAAATCGCTGTGATAATAAACAAGAAATGAGCTTCAGCGTTGGTCTTCTGTCTCATCAGAGGTTGCGACGGGGGCCGGGGGGCTTAGTGTGTAGCAGGGACAATTTTGGGTGGGGACAATGGAAAGTTCTGGAGAGGAACGGTGAGATGGCCACACAGGTGTTGGGTGTGTTTAATGCCACTATTTTTTTATTTTTATTTTTTAAAGATTTATTTATGCATACAAGCACTGGGGTACACGCCAGAGGTGCGGGGGGTAAGAGAATTCACCAGATAGAGTGGGGAACAGCACAGGCAGATCAACCGAAATACTCCTGCTGAGGCAGGGGAGGTCTGCTGCGCCCTGTGGGTCCCCTCCCTGGCCGGGGATCGAACTCGCACTGCAGTGGCTGCGGATGCTTCATAGTGTGATGCTTAACCCCTTGCGCCACCAGGGAGGGCCTGCCACTATTTTTTTAATGGCTAAAATAGTAAATGTTATTTCTATTTTACCACTTTTATTAAGTCTAAGGAAAAAGAAATGATGATATTCTCTGAGCACATACACATGGATATTTCTACCAAAGGTCCATGAAGATAGGATGGAGGGGCCTCCCTGGTGGCACAAGGGGTTGAGCGTTGTACTATGAAGCATCTGCAGCCACTGCAGCGCAAATTCGATACCCGACCAGGGAGGGGACCCACATGGCGCAGCAGACCTCTCCTGCCTCACCCACTGCTCCCCTCAGCAGTGTGTTTCAGTCCATCTGCCTGTTTGCTCCCCGCTCTGTCTCTAGTGAATCCTCTCACCACCACCACCCCTGCACCTCTGGCCTGTACCCAGCTCTTGTGTGCATAAATAAATAAAATCTTTAACTAAAAAAAAGATAGGATAGGAAGATCAGGCCCTGGATGGAAGCGGGAGCAGAGAGCAGTGCAGCTCTGGAGCCCTCAGAGATGGCAGCTGCTGCTCCAGTTCTTTCTAGACTCCTTCTGCCTGCTCTGGAAACTCAGGAGGAGAAGTTCTGGGTCCCTCCAGAACTAATTTGTCCCACACTACAGAATTTCTGGACTTCCTCTAAATGCTAAGAGCTCTCAGTAACCACTCATTCATTTTAGCATTTAAGGTGGAAATGCCACACTGTTGCTTTGTCTTTCTCTTACATAGGGAAACTATGTAACATCCTTGAACAAATGAAATTCACACTTTGAAGCTATTGTTCTTAAGTAACAAGCTTCCAAGTGGGAAAACAGGACTATTTTCCCAACCAATTGAATTTTTTTTAATTTTTAGTTTAATATTTATTTATTTATGCATATAAGAACTGGGGTACAGTCAGAGGTGCGCGGGAGGGGGTGGGGGGGAGAGGGTGAGAGGACTCACCAGAGACAGAGCAGGAGCAGAACAGGCTACAGATCCACTGAAACACACTGCTGAGGGGAGCAGCAGTAAGACAGGAGAGGTCTGCTGCACCATGGGGGTCCCCTCCCTGACTGGCAGCAGGGATCAGACTCATGCTGCAGTGAATACAGTTTGCTTCACAGTGTGGTGCTTAACCCATTGTGCCACCAGGGAGGCCCCAACAAGGGCATTTTTATATTACTATTCACCCAAAGTTTAATGGGCACAGCAGGAGGAGAATTTTTACTGGCAACCGAGGGCTGATTCACAATTTCATCCAACCAGGCAGGAGAAGCTCACCAAGTGAATTAGAAAACAAAGTTGTCAAAATGGTGGCACAGTTGGTTGAGCACCGCACTGTGATGCAGCTGCAATCACTGCAGCACCAGTTGATCCCCAGCCAGGGAGGGGACCCCCATGGCACAGCAGACCTCTCCTATCTCCCCGCTTCTCCCCTCACCAGTGCACTTCATTCAGTCTATTTGTTCTGCTCCCCACTCGTCTCTGGTGAGTCCTCTCACCCCCTGCACTTCTGGCCTGTACCCCAGTCCTCGCATGCATGGGTAGATAATTCTTTAAGAAAAAAATTGTACTTCTACGTGGCAGTGGTGCTTTTTCTGCAATCCTGAGCCTCAGCCACCAACTTCAGTGAGCAGGTGGCGCTAGGCAAACTCTAACCTCCCGCACTGGGTCCAGTTCTTAGCTTTTTTCAAAGTCAGCTTAAAACTTTCAAGGAAAACTTTCAGCTCCCGCAGCACCAGAACACTTGCAGCCTCTGAGATGTTCAGCAAATCACAACGATTGCAAAGTTGCACACAAGCCAACAGTTAGAACTGGCCAAACCAGCACCTTGAAGAAATGGGTTTTGAGGGTCTGCAACTGCACCTTAAAACGCCTTGGCAACACCTGGGCTCATAAGAAAAACGCCCCAGTTTTAACTGAATAAGTTTACATTCTGACGCCACGTGTAAGGAACTTGAGAGAGGTCACTACACCCACCACCTAAACTATTTTGGTGAAAGCTTCACCCTAAGGGGCCCGGACGTGGCAGGGGGCAATGGGCGCAGGGGCCGCAGCCCGACCGTCCAGCGTGTCCTGTTCTCCGGCCGCCCACTTGGCCGGCTCCGAAGCTTCTTCTGGCTCCGACCCCGCCGATACCCGTATCGCCGGCTCCCGGAAACCCCAGGGGCAGCCGCAGGGAGCGTGAGCAAACTGCCCCCACCAGGGGCGCGTGCGCACACACGGGCTGCGCACGCGCCCCGCGGCCCCCCGTGCTCGCGCACGCGCGCACCCAGGCAGAGAGACTGAGTTCCGCTGGATGGCGCTCCCGAGCTTCGCGCCTGCGGCTCGCGCCGGGAGGTGGGAGGGAACTCTAGGAGGAGGGCGGGGCTAGGAGCGGAGGGGCGTGGCTAATGGTGGACGCGGGGCGGGACGCGCAGCGGAGGAGGGCGGGGCGCGAGGCGACGGTGGGCGGGGCGGGGCAGGGCGGGGCGGCTGGGCCGGCGGCGGCCGCCTCTCTGTAGTCGGCGCTGGCGCGGGGGGAGGCGCCATGGAGGCCACTGCGGAGCCGGATCGCCGGCCCGCGGAGCGCGGCAACTCGGCCCCGACGCGGCCGCCCGAGCCGTCACCGGGCTCGGAGCGGAACCCGGACCCAGAGCGGGCCTGGGCGGAGTTCGTGGCGCTGCACGGCCCTGCACTGCGCGTGTCGGGGGTCCCCGAGCGCTACTGGGGCCGCCTCCTGCACAAGCTGGAGCACGAGGTGCGTGCCTGGGCGGGCGGGGCGCGAGCCGGGAGCATCGGGGTGCCGGCCCGGGCTCCCTTCGAGGGGCCGGGGAAGCTGGAGTGCGGGTCTTGGGGCCGCGGACCCACCCCGCGGCCGGTCGCCACGGGCCCTGAGCGCGCCAGGGTGGACCGCCCTAGGCCCGAGGGACCCTTGGCCGAGCGCCGCCGGAGTGGGGCGGCAGAGAGACCCCCTGGAGCACACGTGCAGATGTCGGGCTGGCGTCGGGGAGCTGGCGGCGCGGGGAGAGCCGTCTTCCCTTCCGGGGCTGGAGAGACGGGCCTCGGGGAGACGTGGAGTGGGAGGAGGTGTGTCCTCCAGGAGCTGGGGCCGGGGATGGACGAGGCCCCAGCACCAGGCAGAGGTTAGGCGACAGGAGCCAGAAGCCCACGGTGACTGACTTATACTTGGCCGGTGGACAATTTCGGAGCTAGGTCTAGGAGCTAGGAGTTTGGAGGCCTGAGGGTGACAGCCAGCGCCCCTTCCTGGCCCGGGATGGGTGAGGCCATGATGGGAGATGAGCTCAGAGGAGCGTGCCTGTGTGTGCCCAGGTGCCCGGCCCTGGGGGACCCACAGCAGTGCGGTGCAGATTGGGAGTCATCCCACCCGTTATACAGCCAAGGAAACTGGGGCTCAGCAAGTGGAAATGGGCCCCAGCACCATCAGACTTCAGAGTTGGGGGCTTTCAGCCTCAGCCTCCCCCAGGAAAATAGATACCTCAAGAAGTTGTGGTCCTCAAATTCTTTCCTGTTTCTTTTGATGGGAGCCCCAAGTCACCCCCATTTTTCAGCAAACAGCAATGGTTGGGGGTGGGGAAGGATGGAAGGAAAAGCGAAGTGGTTTTGGTGCTTCTGGCTCCCTTCGTGGTGGGACAGCTCCATTCTGCTTCCAGCCGGCCCTGGCCTGGGGCTCTCCAGGGTCCTGGCCAGGGCGGACCTGGTTCCTGGTCCTTTGCACAGGCGCTGAAGCCAGGATGCAGCCCCAGGCCACACACCGGGACCTTCTCCCTCAGTGGAGCCAGGCTCCCCCTCAGGGGCTGCCACCTACACCCCCTACCCCACCCGAGGCAGCCAGAGCCCTGCAGGTGACAAACTGTCCCCTGGGTGAGGCTGCTACACAGCCCCTTCCTGGCCAGGTCCTGCGAAGTGGCTGACCAGGTACCGTCCTATACAAAACAGACAGCTGCTGCAAAAGATACATTATCAGGGGCACCCAGCTTGCCCCCCGGGGACTCCCCCAGGCCAGCATTTCCTGCGTACTTGGTCCCAGCCTGTGCAGGGAGGGGGACCCCAGGCGTTTGTGGGTGAGGAAGAAAAGGCCCTGTGTGCTGGTGCACCATGCCCGGTGCCCAGCCTCTGCCCAAGAGTCCTCCCTCGGGAAGATCTGTGCCCAGGCCCACCTGGAATGTGGGGCACAGGGAAACAGGGATGGCACGAGATAAGTAACAGTCAGTGCCCAGCACACAGTGGCTGTTCGCCAGAGTGGAGGGTCCCCTCTCTGCTGAGGGGCCACCAGTGTTTTTCCATCCCCCCCACCCGCACCCCGCTGTTCCTGGCTGTGGGCAGGGCAGGGCAATGAGTCACCACTTCACCAGACCCAAACCTGCAGCCATTGTTCTGTGTGATGCCTGCGCTGTGACCCAGGTGGGGACACACCCCAACAGGACAGCCCCTGAGGCCCCTTCACCCCCAGCTGCCCCAGGAGAAATGGAGAGCATCTCAAAATCTCAGCACGGCCCGGCTGCGTGGATTTCTCGGTTGCGTGGCCATTCCCCGTTGCTTCCTCACTATCTGCTTCTCTAGATTTGGGGTCCTGTGTTGAAGCCAAAGGTGTAAATCTGGCCCTCTGGGCTAACTCTTCTTCTTTTTTTTTTTTTTAAAGACACTTAGTTATGCACACAAGAGCTGGGGTACAGGCCAGAGTCATGGGGAGTGAGAGGAGTCACCAGAGACAGAGGGGGGAGCAGAACAGGCAGATGGACTGAAATTCACTGCGAAGGGGAGCAGCGGGAGGCAGGAGAGGTCTGCTGCGCCCTGTGGGTCCCTCCCTGGCCGGGGATCGAACTCATGCTACAGTGACTGTGGATGCTTCACAGTGCAGTGCTTAACCCGCTGCGCCACCAGGGAGGCCATGAGCCTGCTCTTCTGATCTCTGAACTGGAGTGGGACATGGTGGCCTTCCCCGGCTCTGGGAGGGTCAAGGAGAACCTGACCCCTGGCTCCAAGTCAGTGATCCCAGTCTGCCCTGCTGGGGCTTCTCTGCCCCAGGGCCTTTGCTCATGCAGCTCCCTGCCATCCTTGCCACCACCAATGCCCACAAGTTTTAGTCTAACTCTCCCTTCAAAGTTCACCTCCACTTGTCTCCTCCCTCACGTCTTCCCACCACCGGGCCCCAGCCTGGGGTTTGGGGGCCACTCAGGTGGCCTGGCCCTTCTGTGTCAGCTGTCAGGAGGGCAGTGATTTATCCTCAGTCTGCAAAGGGCCCTTCCTGCCCAGCTGCTTCTGCCGAAATAGGGGACTGTTTCCTACTGCTGTGGATCTTCCTGCTAATTCACGAGATGGGGGTTTGGGGGCGCACTGTTGAGTCCCTGCGGTGTGCCCGGACTTGCTGTGGGCTGTCTTATGGATTTCATGCTTGCTCCTGGGAGGTGGGTGTTCCGCGGAGAGCCCATCCCGGGCGTGCAGCCGTACATAGCAGATGCTTCCCTGGCTTGGGCTTAGGTTCTTCTGGGCCTTCTTCGTTTACTCCTCTGAAGTTGGGGAGTCTGAAGCGCAGAATGGTTGGGCTCAGGGCCACCTGTCTGGCTCGGCGTCTGTCCTCAGGCCCTGCTGGCGTGCGGCAGGTACATTTCAGTGGCAGCTTTGCTGCAGGGCACACGAGGGCGGCCAGCAGGTGCCCTTTGCCAGGGCACCTCCGAGCCCTTGTCCCTCTGTCCTTTGGGCAGAGACCTCTGGACACAGCCCCAGGCCCCGCTGGGTGCAGGTCTGGGCCGCAGGGTGGCCTGGGGCACCCTGCGCCGTCCTCCCCCTACCCAGGCTGTCTCGGCTGCCCTGGTGTTGAACTGTTCTTGTGAGCATGAACTTGGGGTGAGGCCCTGGTCTCCGAGATCCCAACTTCACAAATTCCCAGCGTGCCGGGACCCATCACCTGTGGGTCACGTTTCCAGGGAGCTGGGCTGGACTTCGTATAATTGCACACACGCGGCCTCCCCAAGCAGATGAGTGCCGTGGACGAGGGCATTGGAGGCCCGTGGATCGGGGCCCAGTGCCCTGCCCGTGCCGCGGTGTGAACGGTCAGCCTGCTTCTTCTAGGGGTTTATTTGTCCTGAGGCCAGTGGGTGGGGAGACTGGAAGCCTGGCACCCTCTGCTTTGCCCAGACTGGAAGCCGAGACCTCAGGGAGGGGTCAGCAGTGGAGCACCCCACGAACGCCCCCTCCTGTGCCCCCAGGTTTTCGACGCGGGGCAGATGTTCGGGATAATGCAGGTGCAAGAACTGGAGGAGGATGAGAGCGAGGCGGCCCGGGAGGTGCGGGAGAAGCCCCCCAACCCAGGTGGTAGCGAACTCTGCTACAAGGTCATCGTGACCAGCGAGGATGGGGTGCAGGCGGCAGACCCCAACAGGTAGGGCCTCACCCGCCCGTGGCTTCCAGGGCTGGCTTCCTTGCGGGGATCTCAGCCACGCTGTCACCATTCAGAAGGGCGGGTGCTGTGACAGCCTGGTGACGCACTGGAGGGCTCCCCCACCCCCGTTCAGGGCGGCCACATTGACCCCCACAGAGGACCCCGTGGTCACACAGCCGGCTAGGGCTGGCCAGCCCACCCGAGGCCCCCCGGCCCCTCTCAGGCCTCCTGCATCTGAACCTCCGTGGAGCCTGAAAAAGCCGGAGTTAACAGATTCCCCCAGGGCTTAGAGCCGGCCATGTGGGGCCTGGTGGGCTCTGGGGCATAGGAGGGGACTGGACTGTGGCTGCCTCGCTGGGACAGGGGCTTAAGAAACCCCGCGGGTCCTGGCTCCTCGGGAGGGGTCTGGCCACCTCTTCTGCAGAATGTGTTCCCTCCGTCATTAGCCCCGGGGGGCCAGGAGGGGCCAAAGTAATTGCCTTCG
The DNA here is from genome assembly GCA_019455555.1 of Galemys pyrenaicus. Lineage (NCBI taxonomy): Eukaryota > Metazoa > Chordata > Mammalia > Eulipotyphla > Talpidae > Galemys > Galemys pyrenaicus. The sequence continues at coordinate 1,169,204 of JAGFMF010011642.1, read as the reverse complement.
CTGGCGCCTCCACCCTGTGCTCTGACTCAGAAGCTCCCAGGCTCACCTGTGTGGCTGAGGCAGTGCAAGCCCTTCCCAGGAGCCTCTCTGCTGCCCCGCCCCCTCCCCTGCTTGCGGGTGAGTCAGGCCCCACCGCCTGTGTGCAGCCCTCAGCCCTTCCCACCACCCCCCTCCCTGTGCAGCCCTCAGCCCTTCCCACCACCCCCCTCCCGCCCACCACCTCCGCCTCCGTTTGGGAGCAGCTGGGGTGGGGCTCAGGGTTTGGGGCTTGGTTTCAGCCCTCCCTGCTCCTGGCTCTTCCCCCTCCACACCTGCTGTGTCCAGCACCCCCTGTGTGTCTGCCCAGGTCACGCTGGGGGCACCTGTCCTGGTCACGTGGTCACGGACACACAGCATCATCTTAAAGATACGCAAGCAAGAGCTAATATTTGCACAGTAAAATAAGTGCTGCTGAGTGCGCTCTCACCTGCAGAACCGAGCATGTGCTGGCCTTCCATTGGGGGCCACAGAGGCTGGGGCGCACTTGTGCGTGTGGAGCCTCTGAATCCAGCGGGGCTCTGGGCGGCGGCCGGGCAGCCTTGTCCAGTGGATTCAGGCCTGCAGAGGCACCCCCTTTCCTCTGGCACCCCACCGCCACTGCAGACACTGGCACAGCGGCCTCCCCCAGGGAAGCCAATCAGGTGGGACCAGGTGCTGCCAGGGGGAGGTCTAGAACCCCCAGGCTCGCGTTTGTGGGCTCTGTGAGGTGTGGCCTTCGCTTTGCTGACCCCTGACGCACACAGGCCCGCGGGCAGCAAGGGGTCGGCTGGGCCTGGGCTTCCGCAGCTCCCGGGCAGGGCCTATCCCTGCTCACGATGCGAGCCTGGCCTGCGGGAGGCGTTTCCGGCTCTGGCTCGGGGTGTGTTGGCCGGGCATGGTGCTACCTGTTGTGCGCACTGGCCGGGGCCGGGGCCGGGGCCGGGCATGGTCGGCAGAGCGGGGACCCCCAGCCAGGCCCGCAGGACCCAGCCAATCTTCAGCCAGGCTTCGGTGTAGGGCCATCACTCTCGGGCTGGGGGGTCCTCTCCTCGGGGGGCCCACTGGCCCTCCCCCCCCGCCTTGCCTGCCCGGGCAGCAGTCTCACGGGCCACGGCCTGTTCCCACAGCATCTTCCTCATCGACCACGCCTGGACGTGCCGCGTGCAGCACGCCCGCCAGCAGCTGCACCAGGTGCCGGGGCTCCTGCACCGCATGGCCAACCTGATGGGCGTCGCCTTCCACGGGGAGCTGCCCAGCGCCGAGGCCGTGGACCTGGTGCTGGAGGAGATGTGGAAATTCAACCAGACCTACCAGCTGGCCCACGGGGTGAGCGGCTTTCATCGCCCCCACCCCGCCTCCGCAGACTCACCCTCGTGCCCTAGCTCCCACCGCTTCGGAAGAGACAAAGGCTTGTCTCCTGGCTGCTAAGCGTAGATGTCGCCTCCTCCAGGGAGCCCTCTCTGATACCACCAACCCCCAGGGAACGGGACAGACAGAGGCCCACGCCCGAGAGGCAGGGGTGGGCAGCGCAGGAGAACCCCAGCCCGGGGCCTTGACCCCTCCATGAGCATACCCTCCCTCTCCCGTGGCCCCTGGCCTCCCACGTTGCCTGTGGCTTCACCCTGGATCTGTCACCTCTTGGCCGGGCACTGGCCAGTGCTGAGACCCAGGTGTCCACACAGCCCTGCGCTCGCAGAACATGAGCCTCTCCCAGGCCCCTGACTGGGCCCTGTGGCTCGGCTGCCTCTTCTCTGGCCCCTTTATCCTCTTAAAGGCCCTCAGAGGTTCCTCACTGACTTGGGGAGAAAAGCCGCCCCCCTGCTCATGTGCTGTGGCTTTCATCACCCCCACCCCACCTCCGTGGACTCACATTCATGCCCTAGCTCCCACCACCTCAAGAAAGACAAAGGCTTGTCTGCTGGCATCTGAGCTTAGATGTCACCTCCTCCAGGAAGCCCTCCCTGATACCACTAGCCCTCCCCCCTCCCCCCAACACACAATCCAAACGCATCGTGCAGCTTCTCAGACACAGCGTGCTGGCATCACAGCCCTGTGGCCTGTGTCCTGCTCTGGCAGGGCCACCATCCACAGGCCCTGGTTCAGGGGTGGGGTGTGTGTGATGGATGCTCCAGACACAGAGCGCTGGGCCTGGACAGGTGGCACTTGGGGTGTGGGTGTGCAGACAGGGCCAAGTGGGTGAGGTCTCCGGTGTGCTCCCCCACAGTCGGCCGAGGAGAAGGTGCCGGTCTGGTACATCATGGACGAGTTTGGCTCCCGCATCCAGCACTCAGATGAGCCCAGCTTCGCCACTGCCCCCTTCTTCTATGCGCCCCAGCAGGTGGCCTACACGCTGCTGTGGCCCCTGAGGGACCTAGACACGGGCGGTAAGTCGGGGCCTGGACACAGGCCGGAGGACGGGCCCCGCCCCCCGCGCCCCTGACAGCCGCGTGTCTCGTGCAGAGGAGGTGACCCGGGACTTCGCCTACGGGGAGGCAGACCCTCTGATCCGGAAGTGCATGCTGCTGCCCTGGGTGCCCGCCGACCTCACCGCCCTCAGCTCCGCCACGCCAGAGCCGCCCGACCGGCACTACCAGGTGTGAGCCTCCGCCCGCCCCACCGCCTGGTTGCCTGGTGGCTTCTAGAATCTTCTCTATCCAGCCACCCAGTGGTACTGAATAGACACCAGCTTGGAGCAGCTTTTTTTTTTTTTTTAAGGTTTTATTTATTTATGCATATGAGAACTGGGGTGCAGGCCAGAGGTACTGGGGTGGGGTGAGAGGAGTCACCAGAGACAGAGTGGGGAGTAGAACAGGCAGATTGACAGAAACACACTGCTGAGGGGAGCAGTGGGCAAGGCAGGAGAGGTCTGCTGCGCTCTGTGGGTCCCTCCCTGGCCGGGGATCGAACTTGCGCTGCAGTGGCTACAGATGCTTCACAGTGCGGCACTCAACCCGCTGCGCCACCAGGCAGGCCGTGAACTTGGAGCGGTTTTGTTTTTTTTTTTTCCATTTGTTTATGCACACAAGAACTGGGGTGCAGGCCAGAGATGCAGGGGGTGAGAGGATCCACCAGAGACAGAGTGGGGAGCAGAACAGGCAGATGGACTGAAACACACTGCTGAGGGGAGCAGCGGGGAGGCAGGAGACGTCTGCTGCGCCCTGTGGGTCCCTCCCTGGCTGGGGATCGAACTTGCGCTGCAGTGGCTGCCGATGTTGCACAGTGTATTGCTTTACCCACCATGCCATCGGGGAGGCCCGCTTTGCAAAGTTTTTAAACGTTTACATTCTCATGACACAGAGCTTGATGGCTCAGCACTTGAGGGGCTCCACTTGGGGTCCAGGTGAGCCCTGAAACCCCCATATCCAGAGGGGAGACCTGCGTTCCCTCGCCCCCATCCAGAGGTCCGACTCCAGCTCTGGTGTGTTCTCTCTAGGCCATCCTGGAGGAAAACAGGGAGACGCTGCCACTGCCCACCAGCCCGGCGCCCTTCCCCCACGACCACATCTTCAAGTAGGTCACCCCTTCTCTGCTCACGCGAGCGCCCCCATCACTGTCCTCACACCATCCACACTCTGGGAACAGGCCTGGCACACGAGGCGCTCAGGAGGCCGCCAGCGTGGTGGTGCCAGGAACGCCCGTGGCTTCTCAGGAGAGCAGGCTCCTGAGGGAAGCGAGTTCAAACTCGCCCTGAGGAGGAGGGGTCAGGATCGAGGGGTTGCTGGGCCCGCCCCGCCCCCTCCTGGACAGAGGGGTCACTCCCCAGCTTGTCCATCCAGGGCCACTCTGCTCAGCCAGGTACTCAGGTGCGCACCGATCTGGCCCCAGGAGTGAAAACACTCAGGCCCCTCCCCGAGGCAGGCGCCTGCAGAGTGTGGATTTGTGGGTCCCTGGAAGGCCCTGGGCGGAGTACAGGCCAGAGGCACGGGGGTGAGAGGAGTCACCAGACACAGAGCAGGGAGCAGGCTCCCTGGCCACGTGTTTGGGGTGCGCCACTGGGGACACCTGGAGGTCAGGCCCCGGCCCCTGCCTGCCCTGGCGGCGTCAGCACCTCCCTGGGCTCCCTGTCCGTGCTGGGGTGCCTGTAGGCGTCGACGCCCTCCAAGGGTGAACACGGGGTCCCTGCACTGGGAGCAGGGAGGTTGGGTTATTACCCCCCCCTTTTTCTCAAGATTTACTTATTTATGCACACAATAATGGGGGTACAGGCCAGAGGCGTGAGGATTCACCATGCCTTGGGTAAGAGGATTCACCAGAGACAGAGCGGGAGCAGAACAGGCAGATGGACTGAAACACACTGCTGAGGGGAGCAGTGGGGAGGCAGGAGAGGTCTGCTGCGCCCTGTGGGCCCCCTCCCTGGCCAGGGATCGAACTTGCGCTGCAGAGGCTGCAGAAGCCCCACTGTGCGGCGCCCAATCCCTCGCACCACCAGGGAGGCCCCTGGGGTTCCCTTGTTCAGCAGGTTGTGTCAGCCCAACCTCCGCCCCCCGAGGAAGTGGGGGGACGAGCCACCTTTGCTAGGTGCTTAGATCAGCCTGTGGGTCCGAGGCGCGGTCACTCGCAGACGACGTCCACCTTGGGTCCGACCCAGGACCGCAGGGTGGCCTGGCCCGGGCCTCACCCTCCTCACGTCAGCACAGGTGGGGCGCCCGGAGCGTGGCCCCACTCAGCCGCCTGTCCCGGCAGGGTCTACACGGACATCCAGCAGGTGGCCGGCCACCTCACGCACCCGCGCTTCGCCTTCACCCAGAGCGAGGCGGACGCCGACATCCTCTACAACTTCTCGCACTTCAAGGACTACAGGTGAGCGCCTCTCGCCCAGAGCGCCCTCCTCCGGCCCAGCCCCGCCCCGCCGGCTGAGCCAGCGCGCCCCCCCCCCACCCCAGGAGGCTCAGCCAGGAGCGGCCCAACATGCTGCTGAACCAGTTCCCCTGCGAGAGCCTGCTGACCGTGAAGGACTGCCTGGCCTCCATCGCTCGCCGGACGGGGGGTCCCAACGGCCCTGCCTGGCTGCCCCGCACCTTCAACCTGCGCACGGAGCTGCCACAGTTTGTCAGCTACTTCCAGGAGCGGGAGCAGCAGTAAGCCCCGCCCCGCCCCGCCCCCTGCACCGCCCACCCCGCTGCCTGGCTGCGGACCTACTGCGTGCCACCGGACCTACTGCGTGCAGCCGCAGGGCTGGCACCCGAGCACGGCAAGCATGGCAGCCATGCACAGGTCACTGGCATCCCTCTGTGACCCTCCTCAGCTCCCCAGGGGAGGGTGGGAGCCCCACCTTTTCTGCCAGGGTTCTGGGGAGGTGTAGCCTGGGAGACGGACCAGGGCTCCGTCTACCCAGCCGCTGTCCCCAGGGGCGAGGACAACCATTGGATCTGCAAGCCCTGGAACCTGGCTCGCAGCCTGGACACCCACATCACCCGCAGCCTGCACAGTGTCATCCGGCACCGCGAGAGCACCCCCAAGGTGGGCGTGGGGCTCGTGCAGCCTGGCCACCCAGGGGCAGGGCGCTGGCCAGTGTGGCATGGAGGGCTCCCGGGGTGGCAGTCACCCAGCTCACGGGATTCTCAGAAGCCCCCACCCCTCCTTCCACTGCCCATGCCCTCGTGTCTGACCGGAGTCACCTCGCACGGCTCCTCCTGTGATGTCCCAACAGGACGGAGGCGGCCAGGCCAGGGAGCCCCTCGGGGCAGCGGCTCGAGCATGGGACAGCAGCTAGAACACCCCCTGGGTGGACAGGGCGATAAGCAGTCGGGAGGGGGTTCATGATCCAGAACGTGCATTCAGACAGCCAGCAAGGTGCTGGGCGCCTCTCCCCTCACTTGAGGTGAAGGTGAAGCTCTTGCCACCAGGCTGTGGTCCCTCCCTGGACGTGGGGTCCAGAGGAGGCCCAGGGTGGCGGGCAGTCCACCCCAGTGGCCCCGTTTCTGGGCAGGGGTAATATCTGCACATGCCCCCAGCGTGAGTCCACAGCCGCGAGCGTGCACAAGGTGGCGTGTGGTCGGGGCCCTTGGGTGCTCCGTCCAGCCGGGTGGCCTCCCACGAGCCTGCATCCTTGTGCTCCAGGTCGTGTCCAAATACATAGAAAGTCCCGTCTTGTTCCTCCGAGAAGACGTGGGCAAGGTCAAGTTCGACATCCGCTACGTCCTGCTGCTGCGCTCGGTGGCGCCGCTGAGGCTGTTTGTGTACGACGTCTTCTGGCTGCGCTTCTCCAACCGGTTTGTGGGGCCGCGGGCCCGGGGGGGGCAGGCCACGGGCCCCCCTTCCACTGGGGTCAGAGGCGGCTGTGGAGCTGCTCCGCCCACACCCCAGCGCTGACCAGCCCTGTTAGGTGGCAGTGACTCGTCCTGTCCAGCCGGAGCCCACACCTGGGGCTGGACGGTGCCGAGCCTGCAGGGGGTCCTCACAGCCAGCCTGGCGCTCGCCCCGCCCAGACTTGGGTAGCGCTCACCCCCCAGCCCTGGTCAGGGACCTGCGCCCTCGGAGCTAGGGGCACGGCCTCGCTCAGCACCAAGCCAGTCTGGCCACTCGTCCCGCAGGCCCTTTGCGCTGGACGACCTGGATGACTACGAGAAGCATTTCACCGTCATGAACTATGACCCGGAGGTGGTGCTGAAGCAGGTAGGCCTGGGGGCCTGGGGGCCTGGGGGCTGGTGATGGGGTCACACAAGGCCGGCACAGACCGCTGGCCATCCTGGACCCTCCGGCCCTTCTGGACGCTCTGGACACGTCTCCTTTTTCTCTGGGTCTCGCATCGCTCAGCGCCTCTGCAGGACACTCGTTGGTTCACTGATGAATCGATACACGTGTAGGTCACTCTGGCTTCCCACCTCCCTGAGCCGGCCGTGTCAAAGGTCTCACTGCGCCACGTCCGGAGGGCAGGGGCAGGCCCGGGCAGGGGCAGGCTGGCTGTCCCCGGTGCCCCCGGCAGGGTGTCTCCTCCAGGCCGTTCCGGTCCCGAGCTGGCCGGAGGCTGTGCCCGGGTCTGCGCCCTCGCAGGGCCCCAGGGTGTTGGGAATCATCCATGAGGCACTGGGAGCCTCCGCGCGGCATCGGGAGGGCGTCACCCGGGGTCACGGTCCCCAGAGCCCCTGCGTCTGGCATGTCACCAGGGCGTGAGCGCAGGGCTTCCCCAGGGGCCCGCCTGGAATCTCTGGCTAAGAGAGCGGCCGTCCCAGGGGTGCTTTGAATCGTCCACGGCCCCGGGCTGTGCGTCTGCAGGCAGGTGGCGGTGCCGAGCTGTGAGCAGGCGCCTCCGGGACAGATGTAGGGTAGCCGGCCTGCGCCTCGGAATTCCCCGCTCCCGCGAGCTCAGCGGCCCTGCCGGCTGAGACCAAGTTTGCTGGACAGGGGCACCTCACAGATGAGGAAACCGAGTTCCAGCAGGGAAATCGCTTGTCCGGAGTCATGCAGTGGTGTCCAGCACTGGGGCCGGCTCCTGCCTCCTGCTTGCGCCGAGGGGGTGGGCCTGACTCTTACCAGCCCTGGCCAGGGGGCGCTCCCCACCAGAGGAGCCAGGCCGGTGCGATGGGCTGTGTCTGCCGCAGGTGCACTGCAACGAGTTCATCCCAGAGTTCGAGAAGCAGTACCCCGAGTTTCCCTGGAGTGGTGTCCAGGTGAGCCCTGGGCAAAGCTGGGGAGGCTCCCCCCAGGGGCATGTGGAGGGCAGGGTCTTCGTCTCCCTGGATGGTCCTACGAGGCTGGTGAAGGAAGCTGGGTGGGCGGAGACCCCGTTCCCACTCTGGCCATGTGGGGTGCTCTGGAGGGGCACGTGGGCAGCAGGGGATGGACCCTAGGACAAGAGGTACTGCTCTGCACCCCTGGGGACAGGGGGGCCCCAAGGCAGGGGACACAGGCTAATTTGGGGGACGCTGCCTGGAGGGGTGCAAGTGGGGTTGAGTGAGTGGAGCAAGTGGGGGACAGAGTGGCCTCAGCCAAGAGGAGAAGGGGACTGAGGCCCTCTGGGGACTGGGACCCAGGAAGGGACAGTGAATGCCATTTGGGGAGGCTGTGCCGGGGCCGGCCGTCCAGACCCCCTGACCCCGCCTCCCGGCCCCCAGGCCGAAATCTTCCAGGCCTTCAAGGAGCTGTTCCAAGCGGCTTGCGCCCGGCCGCCGCCCCTGGGCCTCTGCGACTACCCCTCGTCCCGGGCCGTGTACGCCGTGGACCTCATGCTGAAGTGGGACAGCCGTCCGGACGGTGAGCCCCGCCAGCCCCACGCACGCCTCCAGAGCCGGTCATCCAGACCCACCCCAGCCAGGGCAGAGAGGGCTCCCCGCTCCCCTGCCCCCTGGTCAGCCATGCGCTGGGTCTAGGGGGCCTTCACCAGGTGCACCTTCAGGACAAAGTGAGATAGAAGTGGGGTGGATGGGTGTGAGGGCCCCCACGAAGACACCCACGCGAAGGGCAGAGGGAGGGGGCAGCCCACCCACCCCACTGGGCCCTGCAGCTCTCCTCCCTCTTTTCCACCAAACCGAACATCTGCACCCCGGCGGGGCTCACACCACCCCGAGGCAGCGCCACCTTCTCCCAAGCACCCCGAGAGCCTGCTGCTGGGCCTGCTGGCCCCGGCACCAGCCCCTCCCTCCAGCTCCCTGTCTCTGGGCCCACAGGAAAGCAGGTGATGCAGCCCCAGATCCTGGAGGTGAACTTCAACCCTGACTGCGAGCGAGCCTGCAAGTACCACCCGACCTTCTTCAACGATGTCTTCAGCACCCTCTACCTGGACGAGCCCCAGGGCCACCACGTCACCGCCCTCCTCTAGCGCCCGCTGGCCTCCCGGGCCGTCTCCCAGCTCTCCTGCGAGGCCCTCGCCTTCCTCCTCCACCCCTGCATTCCTCTCCCAGCTTCGCCCCTGGAGGCAGTGTCCTCTCCACAGGGGCCAGAAGCAGGGCCAGCCACCGCATCCAGGCAAGGGCCGGGCCCTGCCACACTCCCTCGCCAGCCTCAGCTCAACCAAGGCCTTCATTCCAGAGAGTAACTTCCTGGCTGCCGCGTTGCGCTGGGAGGAGCGACAAGAGGGCATCTGGGGTGCGTGAGGTGTGTCCCCAGAATCAGGCTTCCCTGGGAGGGCCTGCAGAGCCCAAGCGCCGTCTGGGCCAGGCCCGGAGCTTCCAGCGTCTGCTGGTGAGCTGCCCGACTCCCACAGCAGGTCAGGGCCCCGCCACACCCCACTGCCCTCCAGGCCCTGCCTTCTGGCTCGGCTCGGCCAGCCCCTTCGCCAGGAGCCACCCGGGAGGCCCCAGGGCAGGACGGCCACTCAGCCACCTTTGCCTTCCCGCAATGGATGGGCCGGCCGCCTGGCCCTGCTGTCCTGGGCTCCCTGCTCCTGGCCCTGCCTCCTGGGATGGGGGGGAACCCAGGGAGCCCGGGAGAGTGTGGGCAGCTGAGACGGTGGAGTCACAGATGGACTCCATGCCCATTGCCCACCAGCATCCAGCGTCAAAATGTCTTGAGTCCAGTTCCATTTGAATTCATGGGAGGAAAATGGAACATTCTGAGTCTTTCCTCACTCTTGTTTCTGACCTTCGGACTGTGAGACCGGGCTCTGGGCAGGGGGTACCTGCCGGCTGCTGTGTGTGTGAGGTGGGGCGAGGCGGGTCCCATTTGGGAACCCAAATGGCCCTTGGAGCCAGACTGGACTGGCCCTCTGTCTGTCTGTCTGTCTATCCGTCCGGGTGATCTGTCTTTTCTATTAACTGGAATCTCAGTCCTCTGCAGGGGAGAACCCCATGAGGGGGGCGCCTCTCAGGTGCTGTCCTGACGTGGCCAGGTCACCGCCCCCCACAGTTCTCACCACAATAAAATATGCCTTCCTGACACGCCAAGCTGTCGGCTGCTTTGCTACTGTTGGAGAAAACCTCAAAGACGGAGCTGCCTGGGTTCGCCCCTGCACTCGAGCTGCTGTGCACCGCAGTGTCAGCAGGCAGCCACTTGCGCCCGGGGAACCGGCCAGGAGCCCCTGCGCCAGTGTTCTGAGCCCCGGCCACCATCAAGGCGCCGGCAGACGCTGCCGGCTTCCCCGAGGGCATCTGCCGGGCAGGGCGCTCCCTGGGGCCTCCTACCCGGAGCCTGGACTCGTCCAGGGAGCCCCACCCTTGCGACCTAACCTCCCAGAGGTGCAACTGACACCCCTGCATTTCAGGGGTGGGGTTTCAACATGGATTCGGGGAGCACACACTTGGACCAGAGCACTTTTGAAGTCTCCCTGGGGGCCCTGAGTCGGGGTTCCAACGCCCACATCTGCTGTCTGCGGGGACTAGAAGGTCTCTGCCTGGTTCCTCGCACCTGGCAGGGATCCTCACTGCTCAGGGGGGTCCTGGTGGGGCTGCAGGGAGGGCACTGCTGGCCGGCACGGTGGCGCCCCCTGTAGGTTGGGAGGTTAAAGTACGCTAACTGCCGAGGACCCTGCCGGGCGGGGCGGGGCGCCTGGACCCCACAGGCTGGGAGCTGCCTCCCTGGGGCCTCAGCGCGCCCCTCCAGGCGGTGCTCACGAGACCACACGTCTGCTTGCCTCCCCGCGACGGCACCTGCCCGTCCCCTTCACTGAAACCCGACGGCCCGGACCCTATCATGGCCACCACACCAGACTTCCCTCAACTACACGTGCTCTCCCCACTTCTGGGTGTCCTTGGGGCCACGGTCGGTGACCATCAGACGACCCGCCAAGGCCATCAAGCGGAGCCTCCACTGGGCAGTCCGCTGCACCCTCTAGCAGTCCCGGGACGCCACTCTCTCTGGGCGAAGAATTCGCCAAAAGCCAGCCCTGTCACCGTGGGTTATTTGGAGCTTACAGGCCAGCAACAATATTAACTGCACCAAAGAAGAATCCCAAAGGTGAGGTTTGAGTTTCCCGGGGAGGCGCTCACATCCCGCGCAGGAGACGCTCCCCAGTGGCCCAGGAGTGCAGTGCGCCTGCACGCTGGGGACCAGCCAGGGGGCCCGCCCCTCGGGGAGCGCCTTCTCCCCCTTCATTAAGGGGAAGAGGTGCGGGGCTCAGTGCCCACAGCCCGGCAGGAGGCATGTCAGGGCGTCAGATGAGCCGGGTGGCGCAAGGGCCCAGGATGGCCTGCGCACAGGACGTCGGCCGTCGGGGCCTCAGCCCCGCGCGCACAGGGCAGCGTCTGCGCGCATCCTCACCGCGCATCGTCTACCGAGCACCGCCGGCCAGGGGCAGCACGTCTGGGGCTCCAAGCGCCCCCACGTCTGGGGCTCCCAGCGCCCCAAACCCTCTGAGTGAACTTTAGATGAATTACCAAGCAGGATGGGCAAAGGCCCCATCCCACACCCCCCGCAGCTAGTCAACTGCTGTCTTACACCCCCTCCCACCGGCTGGGTTGTTGGGGGGCTGCCCCTGACAGGTTAAGGCTAACTTGCAGCCCAGGGGTCAGGTCAGATGTCACAGGCTCTGGGCCCAGGCCAGCTGAGGACCCCCTCGGGGTCTGGCTGGAGCCTGGACCAGGCTGAGCTTCTGGAAGTGGTGGGAGACCGGCAGGTCCTTGACCTGTGCACACCTGAGGTCTCACCTGGCCAAGCCGCTGAGCAGCAGGACAGGTAGGTCCAAGGTGAACCTCCTCCCAGTCTCCCACTGCCCCACCCGGCAGCCACAGCTCTCCCGCAGGCTCTTGGGAGGGCCCGGAGAAGCACAGCAGTGACGCAGGCCAAGTCCTACAGTCCAGAAGGCTCCAGCATCGAGCAGGCCCCCCCAACCCCCCACTAAGTGAAAAGGCCACCGCCGAAGGTTAAAAACTTTATTTGGCTTATAGAATTCCACGTTCTAAGACCGTGCTTCAAGCATTATAGAAAGCGCCCAATGCCGGTCCCAGTGGGCCCCAGCCTGGACCACCTGTGAAGCTGCGGGTGACCCCCCAGACTGAGAACCAGACGGACCGGCCCGCCCAGTGGCCGTGAAAGCACGAGGGCCACCCCCTCAGCCTGACAGGCAGGGGCTGCAGTCCTGCGAGGCCCCTCACTCGTGGAGCCGGCGGCCCCCACGCCAGCCACGGTTGTCTCTCCACACGCAGTAGTTGAGCGCGGCTGCAAAGGCCAGCCAGGCCAGGTACGGGTAGAGCAGGCGGGCGGCCGGCGGACTCACCCGGTGCCAGGAGACGGCCGTGGCAGCCGCCACCCCACTGGTCAGCAGGAGGTCCACCAGGGCCTGCAGAGACATGGGGACAGGGACAGGGAGGCCTGAGGACCCACGGCCCTAGGGTGGGGTCCCAGCTGGCCGCCCCCCACTGCACTCCAGGGACCCCCATCCCATGCCCGAGGGACCCAGCCCAGTGCGTCCCCTGGTCGCTGCCCCAGTTTCCTCATCTATGAAATGGGAACAGTCAGCCCCGCCTGACGCAGGCCCTGTGGGGTGTGCAGGTGTAATGTGGGGTTCCCTGCACAGTGGCCCCTAAGCCAAGCCAGCAACCCCATCCGGCTCCAGTTAGAGAATGTGGGGTTCCCTGCACAGTGGCCCCTAAGCCAAGCCAGCAACCCCATCCGGCTCCAGTTAGAGCCCCACAAAGCTTCCCTCCCTGCAGAATAACCAGTCGGGGACTCTCCTGAGGGGCTCCTTGGAGTGCCTGAGGAGACACACGTGGGCCATGGGCCTCCCCAACAGAGGGCCGCCCCCCAACTCAGCTCATCTCTAGGAACCAAGGAGACAAACCAAGGCCGCACTTACCCAACCCATTTGTCGGTTGCCAAAGAAGATGGGAGGCCACGCCCAGTTCAGGGCCAGCTGCCCCGTGTAGAGGCCCAGGGGGACCACCGCCTCCTCCGAGAAGCCCCCCAACTCTTTCCAGATCATGTAGGAGCCATATCTAAAACAGAAACTGCTGTCAGGGCACCAACAGGGAGGAGGCCAGGTCAAGGCAGGGTGCCACGCTTGCCTCTGGGACAACACCGCGCTGGCTCAGGCACCCCCTCCACTGACTGCTGGGTGACCTCGGGGAGGTTGCTGGACCTCTCTGAGCCTTCATCTCTCACAGGGCTGCTACAGACATGGGTAGTAACTAGGGCAGTGCCTGGTACACGGGACACTCAACAGACCCCATGTTTTGTGAAAGGGGAAGCACGAGAGGTGTGTGAGTAAAGAGAAGTAACCTACCCCAGCTGCTGCACAGCATCATGGGACATTTGGGGTGGGCCTTGGAGGATGAATAGGAGTTCACCAAGGGGAAGAAAACAAGGATCAGGGGAGGTGTGAGACCCTGAATCAGTCCCTGTGCTGGAGGGAGAGGTGGGGCCACGAGGGCTTTATCAGGACGAGCACCTGGGGGTGGAGGACAGCCAAGGGGTGGGGGAGGAGGGAGCTGGGGGCTGGGACAAGTTGAGGCAGAGACAGTGGTCCCTGGGTCAGAATGGGGGAGGGGAGAGCAGGACACGGATTTCTGGGAGCCTTTTGGCATGGCCTGGGGCTGGCAGGGGTGACCCCTGATTTGAGAGACTGTCTTATTGCCATTAGAAGCCTGGAGCACCCGGCCTGATCTCTTATGTGCTGGTGCCTGCCCACCCTGCGCTGGGCTGATAGACCAGATACTGAGAACATTCCGGAAGAAGGGCTGGGTACTGACCGCACCTCCTGGGTGCTGTTCCTATTGTAAACATCAGGGGGCGACCTCCCCACCCCCAGCACTTTCCTCTCTGACCACTGTGAGGTCCAGCCCAAGGGGTGCCTGTGGCTTAGACTAGGCTGGGGAGTCCTGGGGAGACTCTCCCTGTCAAATAGGGGGCTCTGGCAGTCAACCCAGTTAAAACTGGTGCAGAGCAGGTGCCAGGCGAACGGGGCAGCTTCTGTTAATTTGCTGTTGCTTCCACTGCTATTGATCTGGAAGCATCCACACCGCCCACATCTGAACTTTGCACACGGAGCCTGTCTCACCCTGCAGTTGTGAAAACAGTCGGATGCCAGTGTGGGCTGGAGCCCGCCCCTCCCGCAGGCACCAGAGGAAAAAGTTCAGTTGTGCAACCAACACATCCCGAAGCTTTCTCCATCCTCACTTGCCAAACTAGCCCTGGGAAACAGCGCTGCTAACCACGAGGCACCTTGGAACTGGACCCGGAGGAACAGCTCTGCCCCGGGGCCCTACCCACCCGCTCGGCGGGAGGGCGTGCCCACCTACCCCATGGCCGAGTACAGCGTGCCCCAGATGGGGCCCAGCGTCCAGTGCGGCGGGTGCCAGGAGGGCTTCTGCAGGCCAGCATACCAGCGGAGGCCCTCTCCACGCACATAGTGGGAGCCCAGGAAGCCCCCCAGGCTGGGCACCAGTGTGAAGCCCACGGCGGGCACCCAAGGCGGGGCCATCACTGCTGCAGCCGCTGTTCGTGCAAGCTCTGAAAGTGAAGAAAGACTGGGGTGAGGGGCCGCCCTGGTGGTGCAGTGGGTTGAGGGCCGCACTGTGAAGCAGCTGTGGCACAGCATCACGAGTTCGATCCCCGGCCAGGGAGGAGAACCACAGGGCGCAGCAGACCTCTCCTGTCTCCCCGCTGCTCCCCTCAGCAGTGTGCTTCAGTGGATCTGCCTGTTCTGCTCCCTGCTCTGTCTCTGGTGACTCCTCTCAGCCCCATACCTCTGACCTGTACCCCAGTTCTTGTGTGCGTAAATAAATAAATCTTTAAAAAAAAAAAAAAGACAGCAAGGGGATGGGGCCCAGACTGGGTATCTGAACCCAGATCTGTTTGGACCTGACCGTACTTTGGACAGGAGGTAGGCTTCTGTCTGCATTGCCCCCCGGGGTTTCGTGTCACCCCATCACAGTGCCTGGCCATTGACCAGAAGTCCCACACAGGACTCTGTGTCTGGGGCCTAAGAGCCCCCCAAATCCCCAGCTGCACAGAGAGCAAATCAAATGACACAAGGAGGTGTGAGGCCGTCCCCCCCCCCACAGAAGCCCCCCTTCTCGGGCACAGCTGTGCTTGGCCTCAGCTGGGCGGAGGGAACTGGAGGGTGGCCCAGCCGCCAGGGGAAGCGGGTCGGTTGGATGCCCCAAGTTGAAAGCCGTTGGGAGCCTCCAAAGACTGCGCAGCTCTTGAGTCACCGGCCGGGGCACCCCCAAGTTGAGTCACGCTGCCCTGGCTGGGCGGGGTGCCTGGCCCAGGCAGGCCTGAGAGGTCCGCTCTGGGGTGGAGCACCAGGGAGGGCTGGGCAGAACAGGGTGACCCCATGGCCAAGAGGAGGCCAAATCGCCCACCACCCCTATTTTTATCTCCCATAGAAAGTGACTAAGAACCAAACCGTAGCTTCGCCTCCAGTGTGGCTGGCTCCATCAGGCCAAAGTCTGTGCCTGGGCCTCGGTTTCCACCGTCTGCCCAGTGCCAGAAGGTTCTCTTAGGGCCAACACCCTCTCTGCAGCCCCAGAGCAAACGCCCCGGCCTCATACCCCACAGAGGCCCCCCTCCACTGCAGGGGGACCTCACCTCCCAGGCATCTCTTCCCTCTGTACAGTGGGGCCTGAGCCCATGGGTCTCTGAGAGGTCTTCCCATTCACTGAGACCTCCCTACACAACTTAACAGAAATGCTGTCCAGAAGTAGGGAGTCTTGCCCTGGCTCCACCCTCCCTGCACTGTGCTAGCTCCCCCTGCCTTCAGCTCTGCCCAGAAGCCACCATCATCCGGAGGCTTTGTTTTAAAAGCAGACTCCCAGGGCCTCCCCGGTGGCACAGTGGGTTGAGCACCGCACTGTGAAGCAGCCGCAGCCACTGCAGCGCGAGTTCGATCCCTGGCCAGGGAGGGGACCCACATGGCGCAGCAGACCTCTCCTGCCTCTCCTGCTGCTCCCCTCAGCAGTGTGTTTTGGTCCATCTGCCTGTTCTGCTCCCCACTCTGTCTCTGGGGAGTCCTCTCACCTCCCACACCTCTGGCCTGCACCCCAGTTCTTATATGCATAAATAAATAAATCTTGGGGGGAAAAAAAAGCAGACCCCCAGATACACACGTGCAACCACATCACATACATCCTACCAGACACACCACACCACACACAGTATACACACCGCACACACATCCCCCAAACACACACCACACTACACCTCTCACACACACCACACACCAGGCAGGGGCAGTGGCCGGGGCTCGGGGATGAAGCAAGGGGGGGCGGGGATCACAGGGCTCTGCACGCCCCGCCCGCGAAGCCCTGTGACACTGGGCAAAGTTCCTGCCGAGCCTCCCACCATCCCCCTGCTCAAATGGTTTCCAGGCGCCCAGGACCCCCCCAGCCATCCTCCGGGGTGCTGAGCGGCGTGCTGCTGCTCCCCAAGAGCTCGCTACGCCCACCTGCCACGGCCTTGGCACAGCCAGTACGCCGGGCAGCCTGCCCTGCTGGGGGCCCCACTCCGCCCCCCAGAGGCGCCTGGCCCACATCCTGGCGCGGCCTTGGCGAGGGCCTGCCAGGGCCGGGCACGCAGGCAGTCCCGCTGACAGTTCCCAGCTGCGGGCCCAGGACCCTTTAGTGCCTCAGCCACTGGCCCCAGAGCAGGCTCAAGTCCTCCCCTCTGGCCCTCCATTGAAGAGCCAGGCGGCCGCGGCATGTGCAGGCCAGCCGGGCACCCAGCGCCGCCCCCCGGGGAAGCCCCGCGACCCCTCCACCGCTCGGCGCTCGTCCTGGGGCTCGCAGGCCCAGAGGCCGCTCTGCCCACAGGGCAGTCCCGGCTCCGGTGCACCTGAGCCGGGACTGCGCCCCTGGAGCTGCGTCCTAAGGCCCGGTGGGGCCGCAGTTGGGCAAGCAACTTCCCATCTGGCTTGGGTTTCCCGTGCCAAAACGGGGTGTCTCCAGGGGCAAAGAGGCCAGGCTCGGCATTCCGCCCTCTCCAGCTTGCTCATCCGCCCAACGGGCAACGGGCGGCAGACGCGTCTGGCTCCACCCCCCTGTCCCCGCGGTGGGGTGCGGAGGGTGGGGTGGAGAGGGCGGCGCCGAGAGGCGCCCAGTTTCCCCCTCCCAGCGCCCCCAACGGCGTCCTCCGCTCAGGAGCCCGGTCCGGGGCCAGGAAGGGGCCGCCCGCCGCGACCCAGCAGCCGCGACCCAGCAGCCGCGCGCCACTGCAGCCCCGCGGCCGCCCCCTCGGGTCCCGCCCCGGCTCGGCCACCAGCCCCGCCTGCCTCAGTCTCCCCGGGCCCGCGCCGGTGGGGGGGGCGCCGTCGGGGGCGCACGTCGCGGAGCCCTGGCCCGCCAGCCCTCCACGCGCCGTCCACTCACCCGCGACGAGGACGGTCTCCGCGAGGGGCTCCGGCCGCTGGAGGTGGCGGCCGAGGGAGGTCCCGCCTCGGCCGCGAGGCCCCGCCCCGCCCCGCCCCGCCTGGCTGGACGCCCGGGGGCGCCGCCCGCAGCCCAGAGACGCGAGCCGACGCCACTCGGGGCAGGACAAACGCGCTCCTGGCGCCCGGCGGGGAGCCGGTGTCCCTGCCCTCCGCCCGCAGCCAGCTGCTCTTGCCCGGCCTCACTGTCCCGGCTGTAAAGCGCGCGAGGGCAGCGGGAGGGAGGCGTGCAGTCCGCAGAGCCCTGGGCATCCTCCGCCATAGCAATCCCGGCCCCTCTGCGGGAGGTGGGGGGCGCTGGGGGTGGGGGGCGCCCTGCTCCTTTAGCTGTTGCCCAGGGTGCTTCGTCCTACACAATCCCCTGTGACTGCTCGGCCGCCACCTCCCCACCTGTAACTGGGCGCAGCATACCCAATGAGGATGCTACGGGAGGTGCAGGCAGGCCCCCACGCGCATGCTGGCATTGGAGAATAAAGGTGGTGACCGTCAGAGCCCAGAGGTCGCCCTGGTTTGCTCCCGCTGATGGGACAGCAGCGTCCAGCCCCAGGCCATGAGCAATTTGCCTCCTCCTCTGCACCTACTTACCTACTTTTTTTTTTTTTAAGATTTTTATTTATTTATTTATGCATACCAGAACTGGGGTGCAGGCCAGAGTCCAGGGAGGTGAGAGGAGTCACCAGAGACAGAGTGGGGAGCAGAACAGGCAGATCCACTGAAGCACACTGCTGAGGGGAGCAGCTGGGAGACAGGTGAGGTCTGCTGCGCCCTGTGGGTCCCCTCTCAGGCTGGCAGCAGGAATCAAACTTGTGCTGCAGTGGCTGCGGAAGCCCCACAGTGCAGAGCTGAACCCCTGCGCCACCCGGGAGGCCCTGCACCTGCACCTACCTCTTTGTGACTGCACCAGGGCCTCTGCTGGCCAACCGCTTATGGCTGACTTGGCCTGGCAGTGGCCCTCAGCAAGTGCCCGAACTGGTCCTCCCTGGGCCACGGTGAGCTGCGGCTACATCTCCCCAGGGACAGCGACCTGGCACCTCCCCGGGTAGCTAGCTGTTGGTTCCCAGGCCTGGCTGGTTTGCTGCCCTGGGCCTCACTGGCCTATGCTCGTAACAACACAGGTGTCATCCAGCCTGGATTTGAGGCATCCTTTCCCCTGGTTTTATTTTATTTTTTTAAAATATTTTATTCATCATAAAAGAGCGGGGAGCTGGGGTACAGGCCAGAGGTGTGGGGGGAGGTGAGAGGACTCACCAGAGACAGAGCAGTGAGCAGAACAGGCAGATCGACTGCAGCACACTGCTGAGGGGAGTAGCGGGAGGCAGGAGAGGGCTGCTCTGCCCTATGGGTTCCCTCCCTGGCTGGGGATCAAACTCGTGCTGCAGTGGCTGCCAATGCTTCACAGTCCAGCACTCAACCCCTTGCACCACCAGGGAGGCCCACCACCCTGATTGTAAAAGAAAGTGACATTCCACTGGTCCCTGAAAGGTTTGTGGCCCTGGGCACTGGGCCTGCAGCATAGACAGTGAAGCCACACCCAGCTCCCACGTTTGGCAGCCGCCAACCATCAGCTCTTCCTGTCAGAAGGAGCTGGGGCTGGCCCCAGTAGCTGGCAGCTTCCTGGAAGACCCACAGGAAGGAGGCTGTGCAACTTCCCTCTGGCCTCACCCCTAGAGGCTCCCAGGGTTTTAGACCCTCGGAAGTCACCCTGGCAGTGGAGACTCATCCCCAAGTACCTGCTGCCTGCTGGGGCCCAAGGGAGGGCCTGAGGACACGCCCAGGCCCCAGGCCCCCGCGCCCCCCCCTTCCCGTGTGCCTGGCCTCCCTTAACTTTGGCTTCCCTCCTGTGCCAGGCACTCACCCCACTGAGCCTGGAGTAGCCTCCCTTCCTCCTTCCTCCCCTGAGCAGCAGCCACTGCCCCCCACTGGCCCCCAGGCCCCTCTGGTCTGCTCCACCCCCGTTCTGCTCAGGTCCCATCCCAGCCTTTTACCTGGCCCTGGAGATCCTGCCAGGTGGGGCTCAAGCAGACTACGCCCCCTGACCCACCTCTGTGTCTCTGCACGTGCTCCCCCCTGCCTAGAGCACCCCTAACCTGGGACATCACCACACGTCCCAAGTCTGCTTTCCAGCATCACCCCAGGAAGCTGCACCAGAACCCCAACTCTGTACCACCCCACTCTAAGTGGGCTGCTCCCCCAACTCCACAGCTCAGAGCTTGGTGTTTGGCAGGTGCCAACCTCCAGGGGGCACACATGAGCCCGAGGGGATAGGAGGCCAGCCAAGCCCCCACCTGGTCCTTGCAGAAGGCATGGACAACAGCCCCCCTCCCTACCCACCTGACCCCATGAGAGGGGCCACCCCCAGGTCACTGAGCACCTCGGCCACAGAGTCAGAGCTCAAACCAGGCAGTCTGGTGACCCCCGAGTCACCTGATGTCCCATGTCCAAGTGTGATTGCAAAGGGAGTGCAGCATCTCCTTGTGTTTTATCTGTATGTTTAGTACCTGAGTGATTCATAGCTCTTGTAAAGGAACTGGAAATGCAGACACAGAAGAACAAATCATTCTCCCAGTCCCCTCCCCAGAGTCAGCCCTGACTGCCTGCCTTTTCTCAGCGGGAGACACCGCCTTTGCCTCCAGGCTATAAACAGCTCCCCTTCATCTATTTCCCCCTAAAATAAACCTGAAACCTTCTACAGTAAGGAACACCAGCTACTTGTTTTTCTGCATTGTAAAATGCTCCAGGCAGAAATGTACATGAACACGGATGCACACTTTGCAAAGCTAATTGAAAGAATGCCCTGGGTCTAGGTTAAGTCTAGAAATTTCCCATGCCCGGGGAGGCTCCCAGCACCCTCCTAACATTCTTTCCTTTGGCCAGAGGTCATCTCTACCTTGACTCTGGGCTCCAGCCTGCCCTTGCTATCCTTTTGAGCTTTACTGATAACTTCAGGTATGTTTTCCCGTGAACTAAATTGAGTCACGTTAAGTAGCCGGGGGCAGCCCATGCGTGACTGGACAAGAATGGCAGGGTGGCCAGGCCAGGACCCTTGGGAAGGACAGCCTGAGCAGAGCCTCTGGGGCAGAGGCAGCCTCGACCTCCCTGAGCACTGATAAGGGGCAACCAGGGTCTCCATCAGGGAGAGGGAGGCCCCCTCAACACCAGCCCCGGGCAGTGGCATGGACTCTTCTGTCTTGCTTCTGAGCTCACTGCATCGACCTTTAGATCGAAGGGACGGGGTTGTAACAGGGGGGGACCCCAGGAAAAGGGGACGTTCCAGGAGCCCAGCCCTACCCTAGGAGGGTGGCGCTGAGCAGGCATCAGAAGATGCTGGAGAGGAGGCTGCAGGAAGAGGAAGGAGGAAGGAAGAAAGAGGAAGGAAGAAGGAAGGAAGCAGGAGGGAGAGCAGCAAGGAGACCAGGAGCAGGCACGTGGAGCAGAGAGACATGTGAAGAAGCTGCACCTGCTTCTTGGTCCTGGACTGGTTGCAACAGATGCCGTGAGAGGCCCATGGGGAGGTTAACAATGGCAGTTTTCATCTTGATTTTATTTTTTTGTTTTTTTTTAAGATTTATTTATTTATGCATACAAGAGCTAGGGTACAGGACAGAGTCCAGGGAGGTGAGAAGATTCACCAGAGACAGAGCGGGGAGCAGAACAGGCAGATCAACAGAAGTACACTGCTGAGGGGGGCAGCGGGCACAGCAGGAGAGGTCTGCCGCGCCATGTGGGTCCCTTCCCTGGCTGGCAGCAGGGATCGAACTCGTGCTGCAGCAGCTGTGGTTTGCTTCATAGTGTGTTGCTTAACCCACTGCGCCACCAGGGAGGCCCTCATCTTGATTTTGATTTTGCTCTTTTCCTCCCAGTTTTGTCTCTTTCTGACCCTTTTCTATGGGTCTCCTCCAAAAGGTACTTTAGACTGTGGCAGCTTTTGGGCCTTGCTTTGGGCTAATCCTGTTTGGCTGGACTTTTACCCACGAGGGGATGGTAATTTTGGATGCTTGATGTAGTAACTATATTCTTTGTCTTTTTCCTATTGTTCACTAATTGTATGAAAGTTCCTTTCCTGGCCTTCCTGGTGGCGCAGCAGGTTGAGCGCTGTGCTATGAAGCATCTACTGCACTGCAGTGTGAGTTCGATCCCCGGCCAGGGAGGGGACCCACAGGGCACAGCAGACCCCTCCTGCCTCCCCGCTGCTCCCCTCAGCAGTGTGTTTCATTCCATCCACCTGTTCTGCTCCCTGCTCTGTCTCTGGTGCATCCTTTCACCTCCCGCAACTCTGGCCTGCACCCCAGCTCTTGTGTGCATAAATAAATACATCTTTAAGAAAAAAGACCACTATTTTCGTCTCTCTCATAGCCTCTGAGTTGTATATTCTGGGGTTTGGTTTTGTTTTTCTTTGGCCAATGCTCAAAATTAGAAGAATGGAAGAACATAAACCTGGGTGGCGTTTGCTGGCTTGGCTCACTGTAAGTTGAAGTGGTGGCACCTTTGTCTAGGAACTCCCAGACTGTCAACATCTTTGGGGCTTCATTTTTGGACTGCTCAGTTCCCCTAAGATCCTCCAGTGCCTGCCTGGAGGCAAGGGTCCTGGCTGCAGATTTGTGGGAGCTCGTTGACAGAACACTGGGGGTACATACATTCAGTAGCCACCTGCCCCTGGCATGCCCAATCCTCCCTTTCCAGACCTAAACCCCACATGTTGCCAGATGGGGAAGGGGCATCTAACAGTGGCTAAAAAGAAAGTGGGGAATCTGAAGATCTAACTCTTCTCCCAAAGACACCCTCAAACAGTCCTCTTTACCCCTCTTTCAGCCTTAGATCCTGAAGCAGCAAGTACTGCCAGGTCCAAAGCTTTTGAGGATTCTATCATATGATGAAGGGTTGGGTCTCAGCTTTCCCTGCTGCTGGGAGGGATATGACCATCTGGTCTACCCGCTTTCCAGCTGCCAGGGGTTCCTGTTCTCCCTGTGCTGTGGCTTGATGTCTTTTAAAGATCCTTTACTGTGGGTTTATGGGCTTCTCGGGGCAGGGCGTGCTCTGCTCATGTCGTAACCTGGAAATCCCCCTGGTTTTATGACCATGGCAGTGTCAAGATTTGCCCCAAGTCATCTAGTCCCCTAGAGTGGGACATGCAGGTTATTTCCATTTTTTCCTTGTCAAAAGGAAGGCTGCTGTGAATGTGTTTAGCCTTAGTTGGGTCTATAATCCTTTGGTTCTTTTCTAGGACTAACCCTTTTAAGTAGATTTGCTGCTATGATTCATCCTGGTGAAAACCAGTCTTCTCATTATGAAGTAATGTGTGCCTGTGTGCCCTAGGCTCCTTAGAAGAGGCAGCAGGAAATGAGACAGGAGCAGAGGAGAAGGGAGGGTGTATTTAGGGGTGAGGTCAGAGTTAGACTGACCCAGGCTCACACTGCAACAGGGGGGGTCCCCAGGAAAAGGGGAAGTTCCAGGTTCCCTGCCGCACCCAAAGGAGGGTGGAGCTGAGCAGGTTGGAGAAGCTGGAGAGGAGACTGGAGGAGGAAGGAAGCAGGAGGGAGAGCAGCCAGGAGACCTGGAGGAGGCACGTGGAGCAGAGGGACATGTGAAGAAGCTGCACCTGCTTCTTGGGCCTGGACTGGTTGGAACAGACGTGGGTGAGAGACCCGTGAGAGACCCGTAGGGAGGTTAACGATGTAGCTTTTATCTTGGTTTTGATTTTGCTCTTTCCCTCCCAGACTTGTCCGACTCTTTCTGACCCTTTTCCATGGGTCTCCACCAAAAGGTGCTTTAGAACTGTGGCGGGCTTTCAGGCCTTGCTTTGGGCCAATCCTGTTTGGCTGGACTTTTACCCAAGAGGAGATGGGTAACTTTGGGTGCTTAATTTACTAACTATATTCTTTGTCTTTTCTGTATTGTTCCCTAAATATATTAAAGTTCTTTTCCATTCAAGGTCTTATATGTGTTGTTTTGATGCAGCAGATGGCAAAATCTATTTAGAGAGGGCAGGTTTGGGGGTGATGGGGTGCCCCTCTCCCTGTCCTGTAACACCACCACCACCACCACCCCCTCACGACCACCCTAATTTCCACACGCCCCCCTGCCTTTAACCACCTGTCATTCGATCTCTGAGGCTTTGCCTACTTTTCTGTAAGTTGAGAATAGTAACACCTCTCCTCTCCATCACAGTGCTCCTGGGCGAAATTAAGCCAATGTCTGAAAAATATTTGTTCACCAGAACAAATATTTATTGGACGCCTATGATGTGCTGGGCTCTGTTTTAAAGAGAGCTGTTCATCTTGCTCCCCCCAGAGTGTTTCGAAGACTGGAAGATCAGAAAGAACGTGGAGGCACCTTCCACGGGCTGGGTAGAAAGGGGACTGACTACTGCACTGCGTTGCGTCGTTTATTTAGTCACATCCCCTAGGGCTCGCCGTGGCGTGGGGTCAGGCCTTACTCTTTCCCGTGGAGGTTTAAGTCAGTGCGACCGGCACGGTAACGGTCAGCTCCCGGCCCCAGTGCGCAGCCGCGAAGGTCCGGGATTGGGGACGGAACCATTCTTTCCGCCCCGGTCTGGATTGTCGGGGCCTGCCCGGGAGGAAGTGCGTCAGGACCGCGCTGGGCTGCGCAGCCGCAGTCGAGATTCGGTCGCCCCGGTAACGCGCGCCGGCGGGTGTCTCCACCATGAGCGTCCGGGTGGCGCGGGCTGCAAGGACTGCGAGGGCCTGGGCTTGGGGCTGGGACGCCGGCCACCGCCGCGGTGCCTCCAACTCCTCGCTGCCTCCACCGGGCGTCGTGGATGTGGCGGAGCTGCTGCGAGATGCCACCACGGAGGAGGAAGGGCCCTGCGGGGCCACGGCGCGGCGACTGCCGGGCCAGTGCTCGGTGCTGCTCTTCCCGGGCCAGGGCAGCCAGGTGGTGGGCATGGGCCGCGGCCTGCTCCGCTACCCGCGCGTCCGCGAGCTCTACGCCGCCGCCCGCCGCGTGCTGGGCTACGACCTGCTGGAGCTGAGCCTGCACGGGCCGCAGGAGGCCCTGGACCGCACCGCCTACTGCCAGCCGGCTGTCTTCGTGGCCTCGCTGGGCGCCGTGGAGAAGCTCCATCACCTGCAGCCCGAGGTGAGGCCCCAGGGCAGGCCGGGGAAGGAGGGCTGTGTCCGAGCTCTCACCGCCGGCCGCACGCCAGGCGCCCCCTGCCAGGCCAGGAGGTACTGAGTTCCCTGCCTGTGCCAGGCACTGTTCTAGGCGCTTTGGATGCAGCCCAGACTAAACGAAGATCCCTGCCCTGAGGGAGCTTGCATCGTAGGGTGGGAGACAATCATGCAGAATAATATAGTATACAGTGACAGTTAGGTAGTGTGTTAGAGATGTTAGTGTTAGAGAAAAAGCGGAGCAGGAAAAGGGCCTGTGGAGTCCAGGCCGTTTTAAATGATCCTTGATCATTTAACGATTACTAGGAGACTTTCAAAGGAATAAACTCCATCTTTTTTTTTTTTTAAGGTTATGCATAAGAACTGGGGTACAGACCAGAGGTTCAGGGGATGGTAGGGGCGGGGGATGTGGTGTGAGGAGTTACCAGAGACAGAGTGGGGAGCAGAACAGGCAGATCCACTGAAATACACTGCCCGGAGGCAGGAGAGGTCTGCTGCGCCATGTGGGTCCACGCCGGGCTGGAGATCATTCCAACTGCAGTGGCTGCTTATAGCTTTAAAGTGCAGTGCTTTAATCCCTTGCACCACCAGGGAGGCCCTAAACTCCATCTTTAAATGAAGGCTCCTTGAGAAGAAGGTGTAGGAGAGTGCCACTTCACCTGAAGCTGTGACTTGATTGCTATTAATTTAGTAATGGCAAAGCAGTAAATGTTAAGCTAGTGCTTTAAACCCTTTACCCTCTCGGCAAGCTTGTGAGGTAGATGCCACTATTTTGTGGAACACGAAAGGAAACTCAGAGATTGTAAAGGGATTTGCTAAATTATCTTCACGTAATTCTCTTGGGGGTCGATGAGGTAGATCCTGTTCTTCCCCCCATGTCACAGAGAGAGGTAAGGGACCTCACCCAAGTCAGGACTTCTGTTCAGCTCCCCACCCCCACGCCAGGGGCTTCCACGGGCTCACCTGCCGTGCCAGAGAGGTTGCTGGTCAGTGAAGGGGACAGAGGCCTCCCTGGTGGTGCAGCGGGTTGCGCTCTACACGGTGAAGCTTCCTTGGCACAGCAGCGTGAGTTTGATCCCCGGCCAGGAAGTGACCCACATGGCGCAGCAGACCTCTCCTGTCTCCCCACTGCTCCCCCCCTCAGCAGTGTGTTTCAGTCCATGTGCCTGCTCTGTTCCCCACTCTGTCTCTGGTGAATCCTCTCACCTCCCGTATCTCTGGCCTGTACCCCAGCTCTTATTTGCATAAGTAAATCAATCTTTAAAAAAAGAAAAAGTAAAGGGGACCAATCGCTGATTCCCAAGGCCGCTTTGTGTCCTCTTCTAGCTGGAACATCGGCCAGCGGAGCCCATCCTGCTGAGTTGGCGAACACGCTGCCGGCTCCCAAGCGCGGAGCCCCTGGACAGCCGGGCCTCACCCTCTGCATCTGTCACTGCAGGTCGTTGAGAACTGCGTTGCTGCCGCTGGTTTCAGTGTGGGGGAGTTTGCAGCGCTGGTGTTTGCTGGAGCCATGGACTTCTCCGAAGGTACACAGGACGGGTCTGGATTTGTGCAGGTGTGTGGTGCTCGACTCGCTGGGGGCCACGAACTTGCCGACATGCTGGTGGAGCCGCTCGGGTGATGGAGAAGGAGCAGGTGGGTGGGGTGACGTTGAACCCGAGGACCAGGCTTTACCTTGGTTCCCTTTTAAGCCTGACAGGCTTACCGGGGACCCCTTTCTTTTTTAATCTCAAGAACGCGGCCTGCTTGCCCGTCTCCCACTACCCTGTGCATCTCGGCCCCTCCCTACCCCCGGGCCTGTCACACGGTGGGTGCTTGGCAGACATGCAGAAAAGAGCCAAGGGACGTTTGACCTGATGCTGTATTCCTGTTACTTCTTAAGGATTTTGCTTATAGTTAAAGCAGTTCGGCATCTTTGCTTGCAGTTAAAATGCAAGCAAAGAACTTGAGTAGACACTCCCCAAAGACGTACGGGAACACGCAGAGTGCTCTGCCACACTCATGGGGAAATGCTGCTCTCACAACAGTGAGATGCCACTTCACCCCCACTAAGCGACTCTAATCCGGAAAAAGGAAGAGGGCCTCCCTGGTGGCACAAGGGGTCAAGCACCGCACTATGAAGCAAACCGCAGCCACTGCAGCACGAGTCGATCCCTGCTGCCGGCCAGGGAGGGGACCCACAGGGCGCAGCAGACCTCTCCTGCTGTGCCCGCTGCTCCCCTCAGCAGTGTGTTTCAGTCCATCTGCCTGTTCTGCTCCCCGCTCTGTCTCTGGTGAGTCCTCTCACCTTCCGTGACTCTGGCCTGCACCCCAGTTCTTGTACGCATAAATATTTTTAAAAATAACAGGAAACTAATAGGTGCTGGCGTGGATGTGGAAAACAGGCGCCCTCACGCCCTGCTGGCCAGAACATCAAATCATAAGAGGCCGGGCTGTTGTGCAGGGGGACCGCCACCACCAGACCCAGCAGCGCGGCTCATGGTGCAGGCCTCAGAGGTGCAGTCCACACGGCAGTACTGGCCCCCGGGCGCTCACGGCCACGGTCTTCACAGGGGGAGAGGGGCACACCCCATGCGCGTCGCCAGGAGCCTGATCGTGCGTCCAGACAGCGGGACGCTTCCACCCATAAAAGTAACTCGTGTCGTTCCCTGCGCCGCACGGCGGGGCCTGAGAGAGGGTTATGTCCATGAGGCCACGCACTGACTGAACTTCACGCCGTGGGCTGTCCAGAGCAAAGCCATGGGGACACAGGGAAAAGGCTATCAGAGGGGAGGAAGCAGGGCAACAGGTCACCGCTGAGTGGGGAGGGGGCGTTTACATGGGGTGTGGAGAGTTTCCAACGAGAGATTGCTGGTGGCTGTACCTGAAGAATGAGAAACACCACTGAGTCATGCCCCTTAACCTGACTTGCTTTTTTTTTTTCTTTTTAAGGATTTATTTATTCATGTATGCAAGAGCTGGGGTACAGGCCAGAGGTGCAGGGCTTGAGAGGAGTCACCAGAGACAGAGCGGGGAGCAGAACAGGCAGAGCCACTGAAACACACGGCTGAGGGAAGCAGCGGGGAGGCAGGAGAGGTCTGCTGCACCCTGTGGGTCCCCCCTGGCCGGGACCGAACTCACACTGCAGAAGCCCCACAGTGGGGCACTCAGCCCCTCGTGCCACCAGGGAGGCCGTTTTAGCTCCCCTTGCCATTGGCAGCCCCTGCTGTTACTGCCGGCCGCAGGTGCTGGGTTCACAGGGTACTCTTCACAGACTGTGGTCCTTGGCGAGGGCCCCCGCCTGACTAGGCCCAGCTGACCAGCAAGAACTCGGGACCGAGACAAGATCCCTGAGAGCTAGGAGGGCCAGGGGTCACAGAGGGCCCTCCCTGTTGACCCGCCCAACGCTGAGAGGGTCCCTTAACCTCCTCAGGGTCCCCTCACCCCAGGAGCTGAGCGGGACCAGGAGGAGCTGTCCTGTAGTTCCAGCCGCTCTGCCAGGGCCCCGGGGCTGCCGGGTGTGTGAGTCACGTGTTGCGAGGCCCTTGGGCTTGTTTCTGGTCTGCGCGGCAGCCCGGGCGCCAGGGGCTCTTCCTTGGTTTTCTTCCGTTTCCTCTTCACAAACGATTCCCAGTTTTCAGCAACAGTCAGGCAGACTAGAGGTTCCTGTTAACCGCGACTGAGCTGGAAGGAGGCCGCGGCCTGCTGAGTCCCACGGCTCGGTGTCCACACGCCGGGCGCCGGGCCTTCCCCTCCGCAGCCTCGCTGTTTTGTCTGGATGGCTCTCTGCTCCGGGTCCCACGGGATGCTGAGGGGCGCCCCTGACCGCCACCCGCGGGGGCAGCAGCACAGCCCCCAGCCCCACCCGTGTGACACTTTAAACACGTCCAGACCCGGGCGGGAGCTCCAGGGCTGGTGCACGGTGCCAGCAGCCCCGGGGGCGCGGCGGCTCCGGCTCCTTCTGTGCCCGACCCCCAGCCGTGCTTCTCTCCCGACAGGGCTGCACGCAGTGAAGGTCCGAGCCGAGGCCATGCAGGAGGCCTCGGAAGCCGTGCCCAGTGGGATGCTGTCCGTGCTCGGCCAGCCGCAGTCCAAGCTCGCTGCCGCCTGCTGGGACGCCCGGGAGCACTGCAGGTCCCTGGGCATAGAGGACCCCGTGTGCGAGGTGGCCAACTACCTGTTCCCCGACGGCAGGGTAGTCTCCGGACACCTAGAGGTGGGTGTTGGGGGGCGCCGTCGGAGCTGGCCCGTGCCCTCTGGGAGCCCCTGGTGGGTGGGGCTCTGCTGACCGGTCTCTGCAGAGTACGTGAGCGCTGGGGAGACGGGTCAGCGACCCTGCAGAGGGCTGTGGCCCAGCCCAGTAGCAAGCAGAGGGGTGACGCCCCTGATCTTGGGCCTCTGCCCCTGGGCTTCTCCCAGTCTCCCCCTTTGGAGAAGCCGCTCCCCTGGTTACTGCCCGCCGCCCGCGTTCCTAGGTGTCTGATCTCGCAGTTCTTTTCCCTCTGTCCTTCCCCTCACTGCTCCCCCAGTGTCATGATCGCGTGGTTTCTGCGTCGCAAGCACCGGAGGGCACACACTGGCGCCCAGGGCTCCGGACACGCTCCTGCAAGGCGGGCCCAGTGGAGAGCAGGCGACCGCCAGCCTGACCTCCTGCCCGGAATGGCTCTGCAGGGACGGCCGGGCTGGGCGCCCCAGACAGCAGCTGCCAACCCGCACTGAGCTCAGCTGAGCATGCTTCTGCACCCCGCCCACCTGTATCCCTGTGCGGGTGAGGGGCAGCGCAGTGAGGTGCAGCAGTGTCAGGCCGTGCAGCCGCCCATCGGGTCTTCCCTTCTTCCCAGGGCGCGGCATCCAGGCCAGGTGGGCCGGGCAGCGTGGGGTGGGACACGGGGCCCCCGCCGACCCCGTGGAGGGCAGGTCCGGGGCCCTGCGGACTCTGGGAGCAGGACGCGACAAGCGCCCAGGAGGTTTGTAGGTGAAGGAGACGAGCACAGGCTGGCGCCGGCCCTGCGGCTGCATGCGGCCCTGCCTGCTCCTCCCAGGTGCGCACGGCCCAGACGGTCCTTCCCTTGCAGGCGCTGCGCTTTCTCCAGAAGAACTCCTCCAAGTACCGCTTCAGACGCACCAAGATGCTGCCGGTGAGCGGGGCCTTCCACACGCGCCTCATGGAGCCGGCCCTGGAGCCCCTGGCACGGGCCTTGAAGGCCATCGAGGTGAGGCAGCCCCTGGTCTCCGTGCACTCCAACGTCGACGCCAACAGGTACGCGCACCCCGCGCACATCCAGAGGCTGCTGGTGCAGCAGGTGGTCTCCCCGGTGCGGTGGGAGCAGACCATGCACGCCATCTACGAGCGCAAGAGGGGCGTCGGCTTCCCCAGGACCTTCGAGGTGGGGCCCGGGAGGCAGCTGGGCAGCATCCTGAAGAGCTGCAACCTGCAGGCCTGGAAGGCCTACAGCCACGTGGATGTGCTGGGCGCCGACGAGGACCCGGGCCTGGACCCCGCCCTGTAGCGGCCCCCACGGCCTCTGCCGCCCGCCCGCCCCCGGCCGCCTCCCAGTGACTGGAAGATATTACGAAGGCTTTGATTTCATGTGAAAAGCACAAAACCACGACTTCCTCGGTGTGGCGCTGACGTCCTTTGGAGTGTGTGGTCTGGAGAGCGGGGTCCCTGGGTTCACGCTGGGAGGTTTCGCCGGAGCGCCCATCCAGCTGCACAGCGAGCCCCCGGCGAGCTTCTCCACGAGGCAGAGCGGTGGGGTGTTCTCGAGAGCAGGCGTACTAGAGAAGAGACAGGCGTGACGGGCTGGCACGGATGCGGCGGGTGGGAAGAGCTGCCCTTTGTGGGCCGCGTGGGCCCGGCCTCTCTGGCCGGGAGGGGCTCGTCTCCGCGAGTGGTAGGTCGCGCCAGTCTCGGACGACTGCACGGAAGCAGGACAGGCCGCAGGGTCCACGGGGCATGTCTGTCTGTCCCCTCAGGTCTGTTCTCCCGACACTCCCCACAGCCCTGCCGCCTACTGCGGGCTTAGGCCTGCGACGAGGCGCCGGTGCCGGGGTCTTGTCTCCAGAGCTGGGTTTCCGCTCCTGTGGTCCCGCTGCCCCATCTCCTGTGGGTTACAGTCTCGTGGGGCCTCCTTTAGGGTTTCTGTTCTTTGCCTCCACTAAGTCCGACGCTGGGTGAGAGATGCCCGCCGCACCGCCCCGGGCCTGCCCGCTCTCCCCTCCTCCCCCAGCCGCAGCCGGCAGGTACGTGCTGGGCACACCGCTGCCTGCGGCGTGTGCGGGGAGGCCAGGCAAATGCGGGCCAGGCCGCGTGTCACGCCGCTGACGGGCCCAGGACCTGCCTGCCCCGGGTCCTTTCAGGCTGGGCCTCCGCAGGGCCGCAGGGTGGAGCTTGCCCCCGACTGTCCCGCCAGGCTGAAGCACCCCCCCTCCCAGTGCCCCAGGCGTCTGCCCTTGAGGGGTGAAATCTCCAGGCTGGTCTTGAGTCCTGCCGAGCCCTGGGTCAGCCTTGGGCCTGGGGCAGAGCTGTGTTCACGGGACGGGTGTCCCCCAGGCCTGTGCCCTGCGCCCCACGGGCCGGGAGCCTGTTGTCACCAGCCACGTGCTGCGAGGACAGTGCCCCTTTAAGCCTGGCCTCAGAGCACCCAAGCATCCACCAGGCCTTGTGAGCGGGTGCAGGTGGCTTCGCGCCCCCGTCCCAGGCACTGAGCGCCGGTGCTTGGGAGACGGCTCTGTGGTCCAGCCCATCTACTGGGTCACGTCCAGCAGAGGCACATGGAGTGGCGTGAGGCAGGCGGCCTCGCTGTGGGCTGTCACCACGTCCCTTCCCTCGGGGTCTGGTGACGCAGACTCCACCCACAGGAGGTGGGAGAGCGAGCACAGGGCGTGCGGCGCCTCACGGGAAATCCTAGAGGAGACACCCTAGAGGAAGGCGGCTCAGTCCTCGCGGAGGAAACAGCTGGGCGCATTAGCCAAGCCCCGTCTCCCCGGCCGCACCCGTGCTGCCCGCCTGTGTGCGGAGGGGAAGGTTCCCTCTAGCCCCGGGCCGGATGGCTCTGCCCTTGCCCACAGGGGTCCTGTGCCCCCACACGCACCCCAGCCCCCACGCCATATTCCCCAACATGTAGACTGCCTCGTGGTGGCCAGGCGATCCCTCATGCCGGTCCCCTCGGTCTCACACCCTTGCCTCGGTCTCGCGCCCTTGCTGTCGCAGGGAGCTGGGCCGATGACGGCCAATAGGGTCCCGTCGGACCCACGGCGCTCGGGTCAAGTGCTGGGCCCAGATGCTGGTCTTCAGCCCGGGAGGTCAAGGGGCTGTTGTCCCGTGCGTGCGTGCGGTGTGTGTGGGTGGGTGTGTGTATGTGTGCACACTCACGCCAAAGCCAGAAACTCAAGGCCCAAGCTGACTGGGAACAAGAGACACAAGCTAGGTGGTGGGGGAGCTTCCTGGAAGAAGTGGCGCTAAACTTGTCACATCTCCCAGGATGTGGGGTGAGGGCCCCAGCACACACAGGCGTCTGCAGGTCTCTCCACAGAGCCCCCGCCAGGACCCAGGCCGCAGTGGCCAGGGAAGCTGGGGATTCTGGGCCTGCCCTAGGTCACACGGGTCTGGCCCTAAGGGAAAGCAGCGGCCAACACGCACCAGCAAGGGTTCACTCAGCCCTCCAAGCCACGAAGGCTAGCCCCCAGGAGCTGAGGCTGGTGGTGGGAGGGGCCCCGGTCATGAGGCCCAGGGTGGGCACATATGCCGGGCCTGCTCTGGGGCTGGGTGGAGAGAAGGCCCTGGCCAGGCAGCAGACGAGCTGCAGTGAGGAGCCAGGGCCCGCGGGAGAGGCTCACCCAGCCCAGGTCTGGCAAGGCAGGGCCCTGGGGTGGGAGGAGACTGCCCGAGCTGGAGGGGCAGCGGGGGTCAGAAACAGCACCACACCTGGATCGGGCAGGCGGGCAGGCCGAGCGAAGCCTCACGCCCATCCCGTGGCCCCTTCTCCCTGCCTCTCCACAAGCAGCTGCACAAACCGCTGTCCGGCGGGAAGCGCTGGATGTGCACACCGGGGAAGCGCAGCCCCAGCGGCAGCCCTGGCAGCCAAAGGAAAGAATCCCTCGTGGTGGGCCCTGGCAGCCAAAGGAAAGAATCCCTCGTGGTGGACCTCAGGCCGGAGGAGCTGTGCGAACCAGCGGCTGGTGAAAGCGGAGACGGCACTGGGGGAAGCTGTGGCTGCTCAGGTGCCAGGCACAAGCCCCACCCTCCTCCCCCCGTGGCCCCACCACCTCCAAGACGGCCCTCCCTCGAGAGACCCCCAGAGAGGACCAGAGACCGGCTGGAAACCAACATTTTATTGCGCTCTCCTTGCCCCTTGAGAAACCTAGCCCAGTAGACCCTCTCTGCCGGGAGCACCACAGACACAGGGGTGCAGCCTGCGCTCCCCCTGCCCTGCCTCACAGTCGTGCCCGGGGAGGAGGGCCCCCCAGAGGGCGAGCCAGGAGAGCAGGCCCCGTAAGGCAGTTAACCAGTAACAAACCCAGAGGTATGACGAATTCATGTGTCTTACAAAATAAACAAGAAAAAACTAGTATCAAACCTCAGTAGTGTCCCAGCACTCAGAGTTTAAATATAAAAAAGATCAGAAAACAATTAAAAAGACAACAAAACCAATGGAGCCACCTCCAGGGTGGTGGGGAGGGGGAGGGGGCCAGCCCCGCCCCCACGCCCGGTGGGCGTCACTGCAGGACGTACAGCCCCCAGCAGAGCAGCAGCAGCACCAAGGACAGCACCAGCTCACGGCCCAGGTTGGGGGGCACCTGAGGACAGAAGTGGACGGGAGTGAGCACCCCTGCCGGGAAGGGGCCCCCCCTCACACCCCAGCACACTTCCTGTGCACGCTCTGTGGACATAAGGATGGGAGTAAGAGTGGGGTACCCAGGAGATCCGGTAAGGAGGACACTGGAGCTGCAGGGGTCTGGGATGAGGTGACCAGAAAGATGAGCCATGGGGAAAAGGAAAGGCCACCCACCCAGAGCCTCGCCTGCGGGGAGAAGGTCAGGGGGGCCATCAGCTATGCTGGGAGAGGAGGTGGAGGCGGCAGGGAAGCCGCCTGTCTGATGAAGGCACTGCTGGCCAGGTGCAGCCAGGCGGGGCAGGGGAGCAGGCAGGCGCCCCCTGGGCACTGGAGGACCCACCATCCTGTCACAGGTCAGGACTCAAACCGCAAGGCTTCGGGGTCCGAGGGCAGGCAAGTGAGGCAATAGGGACGGGTGGGGTCTGAGGCAAGCAAGCAGCAAGGGTCGCCTCTTCAACGGCTGTTCCGCAGCGCCCAGTGCGGGAATGGAGTCCAAGTCACAACATCGCGAGGCTCTTACCCGGTCCCTGAAGATCAGGAAGCTCCAGAACCTGATGTTCTCCCTGAGGTTAAGGAGACCACTGATGAAACTTCTCAAAACCCCCCTCAGGCCCGTCTGGTTGTACGTGAAGGTCAGGCTGTAAGGCAGTTGGGAGGGGGGTGGGGGTGAGGCCACACAGGAACAAGGCAGAGATGCTCTTCGTTTTCCACAACAGCTGTGGGGAGGAGGCCCGGCCCCTCCCCCCCACTGCCACCTGGTGGCTCCCGCAAGGGTGTCTCTCCAGGAGCTGCCCCTCCCAGTGGCTGCCCACCGCCCGCAGGCCCAGGGCCAGCTGAGAGGAGAGGGCTGCAGCTGGCCCTGACTCCCACGGGCAGGTGCTCCCTCGGTCCTTGGGACTGAGACCACGTCACCTTTCCTCAGGCCTCCCTGCCCTGAGCAATTCTGTGAAGCTCTAGAAACCTGCAGGGAGTTTTGCAAATGGAGCAGTCATAGGCAGGGGGGCCGCCCCCCAGGGAGGGGCCCCCTCCCCCAGCCTGCTCAGCATCTCCTGTCAAAGTCCAAGCCCCTTCTGGCAGTGGGCTACCTGGGTCTGGTGAGGGAAGGAGAAGGGGCTTGGGTGAGTCTCTTGCCCCGGCAGGAAAGCAGGGGGCCCTCCGGGGCAGGTCTGCCTGGGATGGAGCCCCTCACCTGTGCACCGCCATCCCGGGCAGCTGGGCAATGTGCGGCAGCGTCCATCTCACTTCCATCTCGTCCCCGATGAAGGCCAGCCGCATGGCCACGTCGTCTGGGCTGCTGTCCCTGGGGGAGGGCACAGGCTGGGGGCACCGGGCCGGCACAGGCCCCTCTGAGGACGCCCCTGAGCTTCGTGCAGGAGGGAGGGGCCTCGGTCTGAGTCTTCACCCCCAGGGTATTCCCCCCGCCCCCGCAAGGGACGCTGATGCTCTGGAGAATTCCCGGGGTGGTCACCCTGCCCAGCTGTGGGCTTCCTGGGGAAGGTGGGCAAGGGGCTGGACGGGTGGGGGCTGAGCCCCTGGGCAGTGAGGCTGGCTTCCCAGCGGGGTCTCGGCTAACCCGCTCCTGGGGAAGGGCCTGAGACCTCCTCCCTGGCCCCCTCCTGAAACACCTCTTGGAATCACCCCTTTCAGAAAAGAGGGTGAACAGCCTGCCCGCCCCCAGACTCAATAAACAGAGTCTCCGATGGAAACGAAGACCACACATCCCGGACCCCCAAGCCCAAGCCGTCACCCTTGCAGCCTGCCCATCCAGGCATCTGCTCTGGGGGTTGCCCACACATTCCATGCTGGTGACTAGGCAGCTCGGCGGGAAGTCCCAGGCCTGCCGCCTCTCCACCTCAGCTGGGGCTCCACCACCTGCCTCTCTATCTCCCCCCCACCACCACTGGGCGCGCTTCCAGGAGGTAGGGGTGGAGATGGGGGCTGGGGCGAGCAGGCTGGCTGTCGGGGTGCAGATGAGGTTCCGCCTGCATGCCCACACCGTGTGGAACCTCCAGCGAACACCCCGAGTTGAGTATCCCGATGGGGTACACATGGGGCGGGGCCCCAGCTGAGCACCCCAATGGGTACACATGGGGTGGGGGTGGGGGGTGTGCAGGTCCCTCTAGCCCTAACATCCTCCCAGCCCCAGTCCAGGGTCTGATGCCTAAGTGAAACCTGAGGCAGGAGAGAAGCATCCAGAAGCCTGGGGCTGACCCTAAGATGATTCCAGGTTTGTTGGAACAGCCAGGGCCCAGTACCCGGCTGCCCTGATTTCTAGAACCACACCCTTCTCCCTCCCTCCGTCTCTCCCTTGACCGAGGCGAGATGAGGTAGCCACGCCTGAGCCACCAAGCACCAAGCTGTCCTAGGCCACAGCTTATTAGGGCCATCTTGGTGGCCAGCGCCCAAGGTCCACCTCGGACGAAACTCGCCCAGGCCCCCCGAGCTGGCGTCTGTCCCCAAGTGCCCCTCCACGGCCCACGCCGGGAACGTTATCCCTGGCACGCTGCCTCGGGAGTCCAGGCCTGGCCCCCAGCCTCACGCTCCAAGGCATGGCCCAGGCAGGGCGTGGACGGCCACGGGGACCCACCTGCCAGGGGACTCGGGGTCGCTGGACTCCAGGACGTCGGTCATGCCGGGAACCCCCGCAGCGTCCGTGGCCTGCTCATACAGGAGGCTGTCCCAGAAGAGGTTCCTGGAGACCGGTCCCGCTCGAGACATGTCTTCTCTGGGGGAGAAAGCACAGGCTGGCAGAGGCCCAGAGTCTCGCTCTCTGGGGCCCCTCACAAACCAGCTTACCTGCCCCCCCACTCTCCGCTAACATGGTCACCGTTCCAGCCCCCCCCCCGAGAGTGGCTGTGTGCATCAGTAACCGCGCAGAAGCCGGGAATGAAGGGATCCTGCCTCTTCTCTTTGTGAATTAAACCAGTTTAGACAGAAGAGGGGCTTCCCTGGTGGCACAGGGGTTAAGCACCGCACTAAGAGGTTAAGCCGCAGCCACGGCAGCACGAGTTCGATCCCCGGCCAGGGAGGGGACCCACAAGGCGCAGCAGACCTCTCCTGCCTCCCGCTGCTCCCCTCAGCAGTGTGTTTCAGTCCGTCTGCCTGTTCTGCTCCCCGCTCTGTCTCTGGTGAGTCCTCTCACCCCCCACAGCACTGGCCTGCACCCCAGTTCTCGTGTGCATAAATAAATCTTTAAAAAAACAAAGTCAGCTACAATGCCACCACCCAGAGGGACCTCCACAGCCAGTCCTTCCGGTCTGGGCTCTAAACACACGTGCACACGGTGCAGTTCCAGAGCGCTTCCCCTGCTGCACAGGGCTTCATGCCCTCCAGCCTCACCCAAGCACCCTGGCAAGGCTGGCATGCACCTCTCCACGTGCCCCAGTTCCTTGCGAAGAGTTCATTCTTAGGGGTGAGCAAGGGAGCCCTGCTTGTGCCTGTCTAAGCCAGTAGCTCCCTTTTTGCCGCCTTCAGCACAGGCGCGAGGGCCGGCACTCCAGCAGCACTTCTGTGACAGCGAGGCACTGAGCACATGCATCTTCAACCTACCAAGCTCGAAGATCGCAGAGCAGAGAGGTAGGTAGGAAGTTTGGTCCTCGGGTTACTGAACAACTGCAAAACCAAAAGCCGCCACCTGCCCATTCGCCTCAGCAAAATAAAGCCCATTTATTCCAATCACCACCACGGAGCTTGCAGCTCCTCACTCTCAGGCTTCCCAACTGTCCCCACGGTGAACTCCCACGCCAGACGTGTTCCTGCGCCACTGAGGAGCTGGGCAGAGTCACTGGACCTCGCTCATCGGGATTCACCCACTCCGTGCCCAACAGCCTCTCATCCAGACTATGACAAAGAATGTGGCTCTGGAGCCAGAGGCCCAGCAGCCTTTGCTGCTGCAGCATCCTCGGCCGCCAGGGCCTCCCCTCAAGCACGCTGCAGCGAGCCGGAGCCGTGTAGCCAGGCTCTCGTCCCGCCTCGTGATCCAGCCCATCGTTTCTGTTAACACATAGTTCCCCACTTTGCTGCACTGAGCTGCCGGACTCTCCTGGTTCTCTCGTCAGCTACTTAGCCTGCAGGAGGCAGCTGCGAGAAGTGTACAGTGCAGTCAAGAAGGGGTAACAGGGCCTCCCTGGTGGCGCAGCGGGCTGAGCACCACACTGTGAAGCATCTGCAGTTGCTGCAGCACGAGTTCGATCCCTGGCCAGGGAGGGGGCCCACAGGGCGCAGCAGACCTCTCCTGCCTCCCCACTGCTCCCCTCAGCAGTGTGTTTCAGTCCATCTGCCTGTTCTGCTCCCGCTCTGTCTCTGGTGAATCCTCTTACCCAAGGCATGGTGAATCCTCACGCCTCTGGCCTGTACCCCCATTATTGTGTGCATAAATAAGTAAATCTTGAGAAAAAGGGGGGGGTAATAACCCAACCTCCCTGCTCCCAGTGCAGGGACCCCGTGTTCACCCTTGGAGGGCGTCGACGCCTACAGGCACCCCAGCACGGACAGGGAGCCCAGGGAGGTGCTGACGCCGCCAGGGCAGGCAGGGGCCGGGGCCTGACCTCCAGGTGTCCCCAGTGGCGCACCCCAAACACGTGGCCAGGGAGCCGGCTCACGATGACGTCAGCTGGGGTGCGGACAGGCCGCTGGAGCCTTTCAGCAGAGACACACACAAGGACAGCTTTGTGCTGGAGAGTACGGCCCAGAATCGAGCTTCAAGGAGAGACGGCTGTTCCGGTTTCCTAAGCGCAAACAGAGGCTCCACGCCAGCCCCGGGGAGGGGCGGCTCACAGGAGTCGGGGGTCCCAGTGTCAATGGGGCCACGGCATATGCTTCGCACACCTGTCAGCCAGCACCTTCCCCCGGGGTCTGGAGTTGGCAGGTCTCATCTGTGGGTGAGGCGCACCTGGGGTGGGAGGCGGGGTGCCACCCCCTTTGGGCCAAGGGTTCAAAGCCTCAGGCCCACAAACTGGAGGGTCACAGAGGTGTTCCTAGAACCCTCAAAGGGGGCCTCCCTGGTGGTGCAGTGGGTTAAGCAACGCCCTATGAGGCAGACCGCAGCCACTGCAGTGCGAGTTCAATCCTTGCCGCCAGCCAGGGTGGGGGTGGTGGGGGGTGGTGTGACCCACAGGACACAGCAGACCTCTCCTGTCTCCCCGCTGCTCCCCTCAGCCCTGTGTTTCAATTTGCCTGTTCTGCTCCCCACTCTGTCTCTGGGGACTCCTCTCACCACCCCCGACACCTCTGGCCTGTACCCCAGCTCTTGTGCATAAATGAATAAATCTTTATAAAAAAAAAAGAACCCTGGAAAGCTGGTAAATACCCCCTGGAAAGCTGGTAAATACCCCCAAGCACAGGTGGGCGAGGCGGGCACCCACGAAGCGGTGAGGCTAAAAGCACCTGCAACGGCTCCGCGTAATTCGACAGCAAGTTAGGAAAAGCCTGAGGACGAGCCCGCTCCCAGGCCCCGCTGCCCAGCCCGCCGCCCGTGTCTGCTCAGGCCCATTCCGCCCTGCGCCCGCCGGTGAAGGCACGAGGCAGCGTGGGAAGGGGCGCCAGCAGGAGGATGGCAGCGGGACTTGGGAGGAAAGCCAGCAGGTGAGCCTGCGCCGGTCAGGGGGAAGTGCCGAGAACGAGCAGGTGCCTCAGGCCGAGGCCAGCAGAGCCTGGCCGCTTTCTCTGAGCGGAAAGGAGGGGGTTCACGGGGGGCGCAGGCCGGGGACCAGCGGGAGGGCCCTGCACCCACGGCTACCTGTGACTGTGACGGGGGTGGGGTGGGGGGGAGTGGGTGGGAGTCCACCCACCCATGGGTCAGGAATCCTGAAAGGACCGTGACATCTTAGAGGAAAGAATGCAAATTGTTAAAGGATGTTCAAGTGGGG
This sequence comes from Galemys pyrenaicus, assembly GCA_019455555.1. Classification (NCBI taxonomy): domain Eukaryota; kingdom Metazoa; phylum Chordata; class Mammalia; order Eulipotyphla; family Talpidae; genus Galemys; species Galemys pyrenaicus. The sequence goes on along the minus strand of JAGFMF010011642.1, from coordinate 1,130,140 downwards.
GCCTCCCTGATGGTGCAGCAGGTTGAGGGCCGCACTGTGAAGCATCCGCGGCCACTGCAGCACGAGTTCGATTCCCGGCCAGGGAGGGACCCACAGGGCGCAGCAGACCTCTCCTGCCTCCCCGCTGCTCCCCTCAGCAGGGTGTTTCAGTCCATCTGCCTGTTCTGCTCCCCGCTCTGGTGAATCCTCTCACCTCCCACACCTCTGGCCTGTACCCCAGTTCTTGTACGCATGAATAAATTGAAATAAAAACAATGTTAAAGTGCAGAAGGCCGCTTTCTAGATGTTCCCATGTGGACTGTGCTTGTGATTCCGGCCTTGAGGGGCCCCAAAGGAGCCCCTGGCTGCCCCCATGTCCAGGCCCCAGGGGGCTGGGCGTTCATGCAAATGGCCATTTCCCTGGGAAAGCAGCCCTGTCTGGCATTTGCATCAGCCTCCCTGGCCCCTCCCCTCAGCCCCTCACCACTGCACTTCTGCAGGGGTGACCCGGGGCGGGGTCTCTGGGGCTCCCCCAGCCCACTGTCCGTGCAGTAGCCGGCCGCCAGCCCCAGAACGTGCTGATGGGAGAGGGGCAGCTAACTGACCAGGGTCGGGCCACTGGCAGCTGGGCCCGGTTGGGCGGAGCCTGAGTGTCTGAGCAGCTCCAGGGGTGGGTCAGTGGGGGGGCTGCCCCAGCAGATTGAGCCTCTGTGGGTTCCCCGCCCTTCGCTCGACCTCCCCTTCTGAGCTAGTCTGGGAGGACATCCCACTGCCCCTGAGCCGGGGCCCCTGCGCGGACCCTCGAGATGGCAGGGGCCAGGGGGCTAGCGTCGGAGCCCGCCACGCGCCGCAGCGCCATCCATGGCCAAAACGCCGTCTCTACGGGCCTCCCTGGTGGCGCAGAGGGCTGAGCGCTGCACTGTACAGCATCCGCGGCACAGCAGCGCGAGTTCGATCCCCCACCAGGGAGGGGACCCATAGGGCGCAGCAGACCTCCTGTCTCCCGCTACTCCCCACTCTGTCTCTGGTGCATCCTCTCACCGCCTGCACCCCAGCTCCTGCATGCATAAATTAGTCTTTAAGAAAAAAACACAGAAAAACACTGTCTTCGCTGTTAAATGGGGTAACGGACCTGGGGTAGTGGAATGCTTGTTGAAGGTCTCAACAAAACCAAGTACTGACCCAGGAGCCAGTGGGACTGGCTTTTAGCATCTATTTTCTTCCCAGGGGATTTGCAAAAAATAGTTAAAAACCTGTCTTTGGTGAAAGGAAAGCAGAGGAGCACTGGGTCTCCACCTGGCCGCAGCCCACATGCTCAGCCTCCCACATGCTCAGTGGAAAAACCAGCCAGAAGCCCATCTCCCCCAAGGGGTCAGGATGCAAATCTTGCATCTGTGCAGAAAAGTGAGCCGCCCCCACAGCCGCAAGGACCCCTGTGGGCTCGAGGGGGGGGGGGGGCAGCTGGCTCCAACACCCTCAGCTCCAGATCCTGAGCCCAATCAGATCACCACCGTCTACATAGGCATCAAAGCAGAGACCTGCAACATCTTGGGGGTGGTGGGGGGAAAGTCCTGCAGGTCCCTGGGACCCCAGAAAAGCAGCAGGGCCTGGAAGGTGGGGTTCCTGGACAGGGGGAGGGGGGCAAAGCGGAGGGGGAGAGCTGCAGCCTGTAACTGTTGCTGCCTGTGTAAACACAGAGAGACAACAAGCCTCTCTGTGCATGCACCCTGAGGGGGAACCCAGCAAAGGGGGTGTTCTGGGGCAGGAGCGCAACTGTTTACTAGAGATGTTTACTGCTAGAGGCTGTAAATGCTGTGCAAGTTTTACTACCTTGTGGGCTGATGCTGGATTCAAAGAATGATTGTGTCAAGTGGAAATGGAGGCGTTTGTCTTGAAAGTGGGTTTTCAGGAATCAAGCCACCCCTCCCCCTACCCCCCCACCATTCCCTCCCCATCCCCCACCTGGCAGGGGAAGTCCAGCTCCTGCCTCCACATGAACTAAATAAACCCACTAGTGGGGTCTGCTGGGTGGGGTTCACTTCCTTAAGTGATGGAGAAATAAGGGGGGTGGAGGGAGCTGGAAACGGAAGCGGGGGACAGGAAAGTAAGGGAAAATGCAAAGTTGATCTCAAGCAAAACGAAACTGTAAATGTACCTGTAGGGGTGGGAGACAGGGCCCCACCTGCCCACCTGCCCTGCAGGCCTCCACCTGCCCCATCTCGGTCACCTCAATCTGCTGGGACAGGCCCCCCTGCCCACCCTGGGCCCTGGCACGATGCTCTTGGGGGACCCCGTGTCTTTTGTACTTGCCTCTGCTGAGTCTAACCCTAGCTCAGACGTTCGCCCATTTCACAGACAGGGTGGGGGCACTGAGAATGGAAATTCAGCCCGCGATGGCGCCACCCACCCTGCGCTCCCCAAATAGCTCTGACGGTAAAGCTTAGCTCCCAGTGGGAGAGGCCAGTGTCCACCGAACCCAGCCATGGGTGGACGCTCCTGGGGCCCTGGGGGCGGGGACATCGCAGGGCCCTTTGGGGCCCCACCGCACACATGGCTGAGAACCATAGGCCTGTATGAGGCACTGTCCTCTCGGGCAACAGTCCCTGTCGCTACAGCCCTGGGTTCTCGTGTGGGGCTCTGGGGGCTCTCCGGTCCCAGAGCCCTCTCTGCTGCCCCTGTTTCACTCCGGGGGACACTCTCGGGCAAGGGTGGGCAGGAGGCAGCTCCAGGGCATCCTGGGTCAGCAGCTGGGCAGGTGGGCAAAGCCGGGGGGAGGGGGAAGGATCCCTTCTTCCAGGGAGGGGGGCTCTGCAGTGAGGTGATGTGCAGGTGAGGAACTGCCCAACGCCCCACACAGTCGTCCACACCGCACTGGGGAGGGCGTCTCTACGGCTGGAAGGGGCGTGCCAGGCTGGCAGTGTGTAGGGGCCGGCCCATGGGGTGACGGGTGAGCACGGAGGGCCAGACTGGCTCTGTCTGACACGGTCAGAGAGACGTCCTGATGGAAGCCGGCCGAACGCGAAGTACATCAAGATTCAGCCGGTCTTTGTGCCCCCACGCCCAAACATCGGCTGACTTACCAGAGTATGTGCGGGGTGACCTGTCTGCGCCCCCATTTCCACAGGTGCACACAGTAGTGGCAGGGACCCAACCCTCAGGGCTGCCCTGAGCACTAACGATGTCAGATGGGAAATGACGAGGGCCTCAGAGGCTGGCCAGCAGCTACGGTCCTGGGCCTGGGCCCGGTCCTATCTCGGGCTCACCTGAGTGAGAGAACCAGATCTCAAGCAGGCCACAGGGGAAGGGCCAAGCTGAGAAACACGCCTTGGTGCTCCTTTTTTGTCAGCTCTATGGGAAGAGAGATGGGCCGAAGCCGGGGTGTCTGCCTGTTGCCCTTCACCCCATGCAGACCCAGGCAATGTATGTGTGTGTGTGTGTGTGTGGGGGGGGGTGACGTAAAAGGAAACCTCTACCCAGACGGATTTCAGATACAGAGGAAGTGTAACAGGTTAGTCACTCTCTCTGCGCTGGTGTTGGAATTATTCTGAAACCCAGGCCTCCCCAGTGGCGCAGTGGGTTAAGCGGGTTAAGCAACGCACTATGAAGCAAACCACTACAGCGAGTTCGATCCCTGCTGCCGGCCGGGGGGTGACCCACAGGGCACAGCAGACCTGTCCTGCCTCACCTGCTGCTCCCCTCAGGAGTGTGTTTCAGTCAGTCTGCATGTTCTGCTCCCCGCACTGTCTCTGGTGACTCCTCTCACCCCCGCACCTCTGGCCTGCACCCCAGTTCTTGCGTGCATAAATAAATCTTAAAGAAATGAGTCTGAGGGCCTCCCCTGGTGGCGCAGTGGGTTAAGCAGCGCACTACGAAGCAAATCGCAGCCACTGCAGCACGAGTTCAATCCCTGCTGCCGGCCAGGCGGGGGGGGGGGGACCCACATGGTGTGGCAGACCTCTCCTGCTGTGCCCGCTGCTCCCCTCAGCAGTGTACTTCTGTTGATCTGCCTGTTCTGCTCCCAGCTCTCTGTGGTGAATCCTCTCACCCCCCCACACCTCTGGCCTGTGCCCCAGTGCTTGTATGCATAAATAAATAAATCTTAAAAAAAAAAAAAGAAAAGAGTCTGAAACCCACTGCTGGGCCAGGAACTGTTCTGCTGTGCTTCTAAGTTGAATACCTACTATGTGCCCACAGGAGGGCTCGGCTGCCAGGCGGGGCCCTCTTCCGAAAGGTCCCAGAGGGCATGCTCCCCACTGTGGTCGGCAGTGCCTGCCTTGGACGTGAGCGCCCAGAAGCGTCGTGACACCACGTGTGGTACCCTTGGGGTGCTCAGGCCGGTGACGTCAATGGGAGACTTCTGAGGACACGGGGCAGGGAGCACCCAGAAGATGACATTCTCTTGGTGGAAGGGGGTCCCCGTCAACCTAGTCCTCGTGGACACCAAGGAGGGCCCGCTTTGTTGCTATCACCAATGTAAAGGACACGAGGTGCCAGGCTGACCCTGAGGTCGTAGCTTTTAACCTTAGAAAGATGATGTTGAGATAAGTTCTGGGCCTCCCTGGTGGCACAGGGGTTAAGTCTCAGCACTATGAAGCATTCACACGCCCAAGTTCAATCCCCCCCAGGGAGCGGACCCACAGGGCGCAGCAGACCTCTCCTGTCTCCCTGCTGCCCCCCTCAGCAGTGTGTTTCAGTGGATCTGCCTGTTCCGCTTCCCGCTTTGCCTGATGAATCCTCTCACCCCCACACCTCTGGCCTGCACCCCAGTTCTTGTAAGCGTAAATAAATAAATCCTAAAAAAAAAAACTTCTGAGTAAAACACGCCCGTCACCTCCAATCAGCACTCTTAAGGGCTCCCCCTTCCTCTCCAGGACAAAGTCCTCAGCCTTATGAGGCCCAGACCCCCTCTGTCCAGTTCAGGCTCACCCCATTTCACACGCACAGCCCCACTTTACATTCTCCCCTCTGTACGCCACCCCCCCCCCCCCCCCCCCGGGCTTGGGGGACCTGCTTCTTCCTGTAGGCCTGGCCCAGAACCCACTCCTCCCCACTCTCCCAGGACAGAATTAATTGCTCCTCATCTGCATTGTCCCCTCGCCTTGGGTAAACAGACCTGGATTGGGCACTTAGCCCATTCTGGGCTCATTAAATGTTTACCTGTCTGTCTCTGTCTGCCAGGGCCCAGAGCAGGGACCGGGAATGGAGACGGGCTGCAGGTGGGGGAGGGCGGTACAGAGTCCCCCGAAGACCCGGCAGGACAACCTGGGCCCACGGTGACAGGCTAGGGCTTCCTGAGGCTGGGGACACAGGGTGCTCTGGGCTGGACACAGCCTTGCCTTTGGGAGCCCAGTGGGGAGGGCGGCCGTAAAAAGGAAGCAGCTGCTGTCCGCATGGTATACAGCAAGTGCTCACTAACTGCACCTCACGTATACAGCAAGTGCTCACTAACTGTACCTCGGGTATACAGCAAGTGCTCATTAACTGGACTTCAAGGAGCCTGGAGCCCAGGCCGTGCTGCCCATGCAGTTGGACATGGGGTTTTCCAACCCATTCTGCCTGTACGCTGGAAATCCTCCAGTAACCGCCCCCCACTCCGGCCTTGAGCCGCAGACACATGAGTCTCCATCTTAACTACCCAGTGAATGCCCCTCCCAGACAACCAGGTGGATTTCTCCTTGCCCGCACTCGCCCTTCCTCTTGGACAGCCTGGCCGACCAGGGACTTTTCCCACCTGCAGAAAAACAGGTTTACCTTGTGGTGGCCAGCAAGGCCCAGCGGGTGTTTGGAGTTGTCACATCCTAATATTGACACTAGGAAAATCAGCTGCCCTCCCTGAGCCGCCCGGGGCCCTGACCACCAGGCCAGGCCTCTCTCCTGCCCGTCTCTGGCCAACTGGGGGCTGGAGGCTGATTTGCTTATGGCCCGTGTTCTCCCAGCGGACCTAGCCAGGCAGCAGCAGGACAAAGAGCCGGGGCAGCGACTGCGCATGTCCACGCCAGGCCCACAGCAGGCTTCCTGGTGGCTGCAAGGAGCAGCCCTGAGTGTGCCGGGAACTTCCTCGAAACCTCTTGGAATTGTTCTGGGCAGAGAGAAAAACAGCTGAACTCTCGGGGGAGCTGCCACCACCTCCTGGAGAAGTCAGAAACCATTAATTGTCTACAAACTTAATGGTCACTAAAAACAGGATGCTTTCCAGGGAGAGGGCAAAGAGTGGAGGTCAGCCAGGAGGAGACTTCCCCGGGCGCCCCGAAGCGGAGTGGAGGACGGTCAGCGCTTTCTCCGTGCCCTGGCTGCTCCCAGTCTTGCTCCTCCTGGCCACCTACTACTGTTACCAACCTGCCAGCTGCCTCCATCCAGCCTCTGCCCTGTGTGCCCGGTCTGTGGCCAGGACTGGGGGGACCCCAATAAGCGTGGCATTTGGCTCTCCTGTCCTCGTGGACTGCAGGCTAGTGCTCCCCTAAGGGAGCACCAAGGCATGAGCTCAGACTGATATCCTGAAGACGGCTCCAGAACAAAAGAACAAGGAGGTAGTCAGGGAAGACTGCTCGGAGGAGGTGGTCACTGAGCTGCAAAGGTCTGACACCGACAGGGGTGGATTAACCATGTCATTCCACTCACCTGTCAGGCCTCACCCCACCCACGGAGAGCCTGACAGGTCTTCCCAAGACATTTTAAACCAAAACCAGGCAAAAATAAAACGTGCACAACCTAACATGGGCAAGGCTGGAAAAGCCACAGATGAGCCACCCAGCAGCAGTCTGTGACCTTGAGCTTCAGATGGCAGGAAATCCCCGAATCCTGGAGTGAGACGGGACGTGGAGACGGGAAAAGGGTTGGATGGCCCTAAATGCTCACCCAGCTTCCGCCTCAGACACACACCATTCAGCAAACAACTGTGAAATCGGATCAGCAAACACCAAAATGGTGTGAAACCTTGTGAATCCACTTCACGGAAGGAGAAACTGAGGCTGAGGGTGGAGCTGCCGGTCTACACACAGCTGGACCCTGGCGTCCAGAAGGTTCTGGGCTTTCAGCGGGACAGCCTTTCTGTAGCCTCCTGGGGCTTAGGTCTCAGCACCTCCTTCCGTAAAGGGGGGGGCCTCCTGTCCTGGGACATAGCCCAGAGCTCACAGGTCTGCCCCTTCCGAGCCTATTGGCCGCCCTTTCCTGGAGAGCTGGCGCAGGACCTGGGAAAACCCCACCGAGCTCCTGGGCACCTCAGAAACAAGAAAAATGTTGCAGCAGCAGCGGCGGCGGGAACGACAACGTCCCGCCCCCCGCGGGCAGATTCGAGCAAAATTACAGTAACAGTTAACGGTTTAGAAAGCGATTCGCCCCAGGAGGTCGCGGCGCACCGCGAAGTGTAACCAGCCCCGACCCCCCAGGGCTGGGCACGCACCCTCGCGGGGCACCGGATGGAACGCGGCCCTCGGGCTGAGAGCGCGCGGCCGCCTCCGGGTTTACAAAACAAGGGGCGCCAGCGCCGCCCCGCCCGGGACGCACCTGTGCAGGGGCGAGGGCAGGTGCGGGTCGGCGGCCGCGCCCGGCGCCGCGCCGCGCAGGTTCCAGTTCCCGACTCCCCCGCGTCCCACCATCAAGCCCCCTCCGCCCGCCCCCCCGCAGGTGCGCCGCGCCTCGGGGCGCCTCGGGGCCTGGCGGGCACGGGTGCCCGTCGCCATCTTTCCTCTCGTAGTGCCGTCGCGGGCCGCGCCTGGCAATCAGGCGCTCTGGCCCGCCCGGCCCCCCGCGCGCGGATGGGGGCGCCCGCCCCGGGAGGCGCGCGGAGGGGCGTTGCGGGGCGCTGGGCTGGCCGGCCCTCGGGCGGGGCGCAGGGGAGTCACCCCACTGCACGGATGCGGAGACTGAGGCCCGCAGGCACCGCGGCCGGCACGATGGCACCATCGCCCGCGGGGGCCCGGGGCGCCCCCCGGAGAGGGGCCATTTCGGAGCCAGGGGGTCCGGGACGTGGCCCCCCAGCGACCCTCGCGCAGCTGCCCGGCACACACACCTGGCCGCGGGTCCCCAGCTTTCCGGACGCTGGGCGGCCAGGGCCCGGGCGCTCACCTGCCGGGCTCGAGCTGGGACGACAGGGGACCGCGGGTGACGGAGGGCTCGGACTCACCTCGCGTCCGCGGCGGGGGTGGTGGCGGCGTCCGGAGCGCTCGGGCCGGAGGCGCAGAGTCTGCAGCGCGGCGGGCGGGCGCGCGACCTTTTATGGAAACCGTCGGGCTCCACCCCCAGCCCGTGCCCTCGCCCCGCCCCCGCCCCGGGCGCCCCAGAGCGCGATCGCCGGGTCTGAACCGTCACCCCACGGCGGCCGGGAAAGGCTTTCCCAGTTGCTGCCTCCGGCCGCCTGCAAGTTGACGCGGTCACGTGCGCTGCGCGGGAGACGCCGAGATGTGTTTGTGGGTGAAGCCACAGGCTGAATTTGGGCATAAAGTCCAGGAGGCTGCCTCTCTTGCTTCTTCAGCCCTCAGTCTTGGCCCAGTTGGTCCAAGAGGAAGCTGACTTCCTAGGGGGTAGCTTTAAGATTTAGATGTGTTGTTTGTTTTCAGTCTGTGGGTTTTTTTTTTTTTTTTAAAGATTTCTTTACTGATGCATACCAGAGCTGGGGTACAGGACAGAGTTGTGGAGAGTGAGAGGATCCACCAGAGACAGAGTGGGGAGCAGAACAGGCAGATGGACTGAAACACACTGCTGAGGGGAGCAACGGGTGAGGCAGGAGAGGTCTGCTGGGCCCTGTGGGTCCCCTCCCTGGCCGGGTCGCTGCGGATGCTTCACAGTGCAGTGCTTAACGCCTTGTGCCAGCAGAGAGGCCCCTGTTTTCAGTTTTTTTATGGTGGTGAAATACACAGAAATTTAGCGTCTTGGCCGTTTTTAAGTCTACTGTCCAGTGATACGAAAAACATTCCTGATGTTGGGCAGCTGTCACCACCATCCATTTCCAGAACTTTCCATCTGGTGAAACAAATTCTACACTCAATAAACAGCTCCCCATCCCTCCTCCCCCACCCCAGGCCCTGTTAACCCCTGAAAGCCAGGTATTTTAAGCCTGTTTCACAAGTGTGAACACTCAGACACCTGCTGGGCTTTCCTGCCGTCATCCTTCCCAATGCACTGCCCAGTGCACCCCCTTTCCCTGCCTCCCATAGTGGGGGCAGCCATCCTGCCCTGTGGCTCCTGACCTAGGGGTGAATGGGGCCCAGAGACAGCCCCCCACTTCTCCTGAGGAGGTGGAGAAATCTAAGTTTTCTCCCAGCCCTGGAGCCCTGGAGCCCTGGAGCCCCGAGGGCAGAGGTGAGCTGATTACAAAGTAACTATTGTCCCACAACAACAAGGTTGTTTACCTGGGTCCTGGGGTGTCTGGGCCAGGGGAGTCTCCCCTCCCCCATTCCGCCCTTTGCAAGCTGTTGGAGCCCCCTGGCCTCTGGAGAGACCGAGGCGGTACCTGTGTTCTTGTCCTTTGCCGAATGGGATGAGAGTGAGAGCCAGGCAATCCAGGGCTCTAGAGCATCAGCGGCCATCCTCAGCCAGAGTTCAGTAAGCTCAGCAGAGGTTCAGCTCTGAGGCCCCTCCCTCCCCTCTGCCCACTCCCCTCTCCCTGGGAGCTTCTTTCTGCCCACCCCACAATGTCTGAATGCCCATGACCAGCTGCTGCAGCCACAGGGTGCCTTATGGGCTGCAGTGGGGAGCCCTGCTCTCTGGGGTTCTCTTTCAAATGCATCCTGTAGGTGGAAACAACTGAGACTCAACGAAAAGAAGTAGTGCCTGTCCCCTGTGCCAAAGTCTGCCGGGTGCTGTATGGGGGGTGCCTTGGGCTGGAGGAGCTGTGCAGGAAAGTAGGTGTGGTGTGGCGTGAACCCCAGCAGCTAGATGGAGGAAGGAGGGCACTTGGGGGCAGGTGGGGCATAGAAGTGCCCCAAGGGAAGCCGGGAAGGAGGGATGGAATATTGGCCTTACCAGCTCCCAAGGTGGTATGTGGATCCAGTGCACAGGGGGTGCGACACCCTTTTGATTAAAATGGGCCTCAGCGTCCTTGGGGTCCAGAAAAGGCACCGGATTAGCTGGCAAGTGCCACGCACTAGCAGCAGCCATGGCAGGGCCGCCAGCTCTTCAGGCCCCAACCCCAGGGCTGCCGGCTTCCCGTGTGGCCTGTGACACTCCGGGGACAGGCGCCAGGCACCTATGGAGGGTCCCTGCCAGCCACTTGACTCGCAGAAACTAAGTCTCTGCAAAGGGGGCACTTACTAGACACCATCCACCCGGCAGCAGGGGTCTCCCAACTCTGCCTTTAGCACCCCTCCCCGCTCCGCTCCTCCCCATCCCTCAAGCTGCACCCAGACCTCGTGGGCCTCCTTTTCTCCCTTTCAAAGGGTCCCAGAGCACCGGCAGGGATTTGGTTTTCTCTCTCTCTCTTTTGTTTTTTTTTTTTTAAAGATTATATTTACATAGGAGAACTGGGGTACAGGCCAGAGGTGCAGGGCTGAGAGGACCCAGAGAGACAGAGTGGGGAGCAGAACAGGCAGATCCAGTGAAACACACTGCTGAGGGGAGCAGCAGGAGGCAGAAGAGGTCTGCTGTGCCATGGGGGTCCCTCCCTGGCCGGGGATCGAACTCGCGCTGCAGTGGCTGCGGATGCTTCACAGTGCGGTGCTTGACCCCTTGCGCCACCAGGGAAGCCCCCATGAGATGGTTTTTGAAAGTCAAGGCTGGTCCTTAGCAACCTGAGTGACATCTCAGAGCCCCAGAGAGCCACGGTGAGTCACCCCAGCTGCCGCACCCCTCGAGCCTACCCCCGGCTCTGCCGGCAGCCCCCCTCCCACTCACACGCGCGGTCACCTGCCCATTGGACTTCGGGAACCCTCCGCTCGTTGCCAGCCCTGGCAGCTGAGCCCCTGAGCCCCTGCCAGCGTCCTGTAGTTCCACTCATCCAGGGCCCAGAGTCTGAGAGACAGGAGCTGGTGGGCACGCTGCAGGCAGGGCGCCGAGCCCAGGCCCGGGAGGGCAGCCGCAGCCTGGCTAGAGCTACCCCAGCCCAGAGCTGCACGCAGGTGCCAGGCCCGGCAGGGCGAGAGAACAGGAGTGGGCAGCCAGCAGTCTTCAAAAAGGCCGTCCAGGGGCCTCCCTGGTGGCGCAGTGGGTTAAGCAATGCACTGTGAAGCAAACTGCAGCCCCTGCAGCATGAGTTCGATCCCTGCTGCTGGCCAGGGAGGGGACCCACATGGCGCAGCAGACCTCTCCTGCTGTGCCCGCTGCTCCCCTCAGCAGTGTACTTCTGTTGATCAGCCCGTTCTGCTCCCCGCTCTCTGTGGTGAATCCTCTCAGCGCCCACACCTCTGTCCTGTACCCCAGTACTTGTATGCATAAATAAATAAGTTTAAAAAAAAAACAAAAAAAAAACAAAAAGGCCGTCCAGTGCTCACCCACGCGTGCTGCCTCCGGCTTACTTACGCCTCCCGCTCTTCCCATCTCAGCGGGATGGCTTCTCCTTCCACTGCTCAGGCCGGAGACCTCAGCCCTCGAGCTGGGCGGGTGCCCTTTCCAGGATTGTGGCCTGGGGACGCACTGCCAAAGGCTAGAATGTGCTGGAGGCAATGCCTCAGGACTTCTGGTTTGGGTTTTTTTGTTTCTTGTTTTTTTAAAATACACTGTTGAGGGGAGCAGCAGGCAAGGCAGGAGAGGTCTGCTGTGCCCTCTGTGTCCCCTCCTTGGCCGGGGATCGAACTCACGCCACAGTGGCTGCAGATTCTCCACAGTGCAGTACTCAACCCACTGTGCCATCAGGGAGGCCCCGTGGTTTGGGGTTTTTTTCTCCCTTTTTCTTGTCTTTTTTTCTCTCCCCACCCCACTTTTGCTCCTCCCCCTCTTCCTTTGCTCCTCCCCTGCCCCATCTCCTCCTCTTTTCCTTGATGCTGCTGAATATTTGAGGACAGACCCTCAGGGATGGCTCTGGCCTGGTCATTGTTCCCTTGGGCCACTCGGGCACAGCGCCAGCTGCAGGCAGAAACTGAGGTCTCTGGCCAACAGCCACCCCATGCGGGTCCACAGCCCAGGAAGTGGGCTCCCCAGTCCCAGAGCATCCCGCGGGTGCCAAGACCTCAAAGGGCCCTACGTCAGAGCCGCCCAGCGAGGGCCCCCCCAGTTCCCGATTCACCCCAACTGAGCGAGGTCATGGACGAGGAGGCTTTGCTGCTCCAAGTCACTCGATTTTGCCCTTATTTGTTGTGTGGTCAAGGAAAATGATTATTGCTGATTCGCCAGCAAACCCTGTTGCTATTATCTTTAAAAACTACCCAGAATCCGAGCATTTCCTACCCACTTTCACCTGGGTCTTTGCCATGGCCCCCTCACTGGTCTTCCTGCTGCCGCCCCTGTGCCCCCACTGTCCGCACACAGCTCCCGGTGGTGGTGTGCAAATGAGGCTCAGACTCTGCTCTGCCATCAGGGTCCTCCAGGGCTCTCTGTTTTGTTTTGGTGTTTTGTTTTTTTAATTCAGGTTTATTTATTTATGCATACAAGAACAGAGGTACAGGCCAGAGGGATGTGGGGGGTGGGGTGAGAGGATCCACCAGAGACAGAGCAGGGAGCAGAACAGGCAGATGGACTGAAACACACTGCTGAGGGGAGCAGCGGGGAGGCAGGAGAAGTCTGCTGTGCCCTGTGGTTCCCCTCCCTGGCCGGGGATCGAACTCGCGCTGCAGTGGCTGTGGATGCTTCATAGAGCAGTGCTTAACCCCTTGGTTAAGGCACCTTAACCAGGGAGGCCCCCAGGGCTCTGTGTCTTACGCAGGGTAGAAGCCAGCGTGCTCGAAGACCTACGTGATCCAGCCTGACCTTAGCGCTGGGGCCTCATTTTCTGCTACTGTGCCCGTTGCTCATTCTGCGCCAGCCCCGCTGGCCTCACGCCAGGCCCTGTCACACCCTCCTGCCTGCTCGGGCCCTGGTGCCTGTGGCATCCTCCGCCCGGGGTGCCTGCCGTCCCACACCCGCAGATCTGTCCTCTCCGGTGAGTCTTGGCTGGAATGTCACCTTCCCAGGGAGTACCCCCAACAACCCACTTAACGCACTCCTCCGATTCCAGGGTTCTTTATCATTCTTGTTGCATCTGCTACACTGTCACTAACTCCTTGATGTCTGCCTGTCTCCTCCACATCTGCAATATGAGCCCCTGAGGGCAGAGATCTCTGTTTATCTTTGCTCCCCTTTTTCATGCTCTGGTCCTGGAATCTAGATGTGGAGCAGGCATCCAAAAGACTATGTGCAGGGCCTCCCTGGGGGCGCAGCGGGTCGAGCACCGCACTGTGAAGCATCCGCAGCCACTGCAGCACGAGTTCAATCCCCGGCCAGGGAGGGAACCCACAGGGCGCAGCAGACCTCACCTGTCTCACCCGCTGCTCCCCTCAGCAGTGTATTTCATTGGATCTGCCTGTTCTGCTCCCCACTCTGTCTCTGGTGGATCCTCTCACACCTGCACCCCTGGCTGTCCCCCAGCTCTTGTGTGCATAAATAAATAAATCTGAAAAAAGAAAAAAGAAAACAGGACCAGTGCATTTCAGAGCCGTTGACGGCGGTCATGGCCGGGACGATCTCACAGACACGCGTTTGGGCCAAAAAACAAGTGTGTGCTCAGCCGGTGTGCCCAAAATAACCTAATCTCGTGCGGCCTGTCAAGGGGATGGAGAACAGGTCTCCCCTCGGGCAGACAATTCCAGGAATCCAGGGGGACAGAGGAGGTGATGTCCGCTCGGAGGGCCCTGGGGTGACCGGCGTGGCGGTCAGAGCGGTGTCTGCCAGGAGCGGGCTCGAGACCCCAGGCTATCGCCCCAGCCAGGCAGGGGGTCCGGGCCCAAGCGAGAGCAGGCAGGAAGGAGCCCCAGACCTGTAGAATCTCTTTTCCCCCAGAAATAACACCCCTTCTGACAGCTGGGCTTATCAGCGTGAGGGCAGCTTTTGCTGAACAATAAGAGCAGCCTCACAGCTGACGCGGCCACACTCGGCGAGGGTGGGCTGCCACGGTGTCCGCTTAGTGTCCACGCCTCGGCTGGGGGCGTCCTGGGGAGCGCCTCTCCTGAGCTGTGCACCCCAGGAGGCAGGGCTGGCGGGCACCTTCTCGCCGCTGCACCCTGAGCCCACACGGTGGCCCCTCTGTACCCGCCTTTCTGTCCTCCAGGGACAGTGTGCGGTTCCAACTTACAGGGAGGAGCTAAGGCCGTGAGGACATAAATCTGAGTCTTTTTTTAAAAAAATATTTATTTATTTATGCATACAAGAGCTGGGGTACAGGCCAGAGACGCGGTGTGAGGATTCACCAGAGACAGAGTGGGGAGCAGAACAGGCAGATGGACTGAAACACACTGCTGAGGGGAGCAGCGGGGAGGCAGGAGAGGTCTGCTGCGCCATGTGGGGCCCCTCCCTGGCCTGCGGCAGGGATCGAACTTGCGTTGCAGTGGCTGCGGTTTGCTTCATAGTGCATTGCTTAACTGACTATGCTGCCACAGAGGCCCAAATCTGAGTCTTTTGTTATCATCCTTCATCCCCCCTGTGATTGCACACCTACTCAGCTTACCTGGCCAAGGGTCTCAGCACCTGGGAACCCCCAAGGCAAGGGTGGGGTGGGGGGGTGGGTAGGGGGGAGGGGTAGCAGCTGCTCAGCAAGAGGGCAGAGGGGCCTGGCCCTTGAACACAGAGATGGGTGAGAAGGGAGCGTGGGAGAGAGGGGATGGAAAGCTGCCCGCCCCCCCAGGACAGCACCTGCTGGCTAGTGAGGGGTCGGCCTGCCACCCAGACAGCCACAGTGGCTGCCATTGGGCGTGGCGTGTGCTTGGCTCTGGGTGGGGACAGGCAGGGTGTAGTTTCTGCACCCCAGGGCAGTGTGGGAGCAGCGCCCGGGGCAGGCAGACGCACCAGCTGGATGGATGGATGAGTCAGCTCTGGCGTCTTCAGGAGTCATTTGCTGTCCTCAAGCCCCCGCTTCCATGTGTGAAACACAGGGACACCCTACCCACAGTAGGGAAGTAAGGAGGACAATGTGGAGCGCCTGGGAGCCCCATGGCCTTAGGCGTGTGAAGGGCGAGGCTGACACCAGCTCGGCCAGTTTGTCAACAGGTAGGCATAGAATTAACTTTCAAAAAAGTCTGATTTTTAAAACTCTTTTAATATTTACTTTTTTAGCCTTTTCTTAATATTTATTTTTTAAACTTTTTTTTTTAAGATTTATTTATGTATGCATACAAGCACTAGGGTACAGGCCAGAGGTGTGGGGAGCGAGAGGATTTACCACAGAGAGCGGGAGCAGAACAGGCAGATCAACAGAAGTACACTGCTGAGGGGAGCAGCGGGCACAGCAGAAGAGGTCTGCCGTGCCATGTGGGTCCCCTCCCTGGCCTGCAGCAGGAATCGAACTCATGCTGCAGGGGCTGCGGTTTGCTTCATAGTGCATTGCCTGCGCCACCAGGGAGGGCCTAAACTTTTTTTTTTAAAGATGTATTTATTGATGCACACAAGAGCTGGGGTACAGACGAGAGGTGCAAGGGTGAGAGGAGTCACCAGAGACAGAGCGGGGAGCAGAACAGGCAGATCCACTGAAACACACTGCTGAGGGGAGCAGCGGGTGAGACAGGAGAGGTCTGCTGCGCCCTGTGGGTCCCTCCCAGGCCGGGGATGGAATTCACACTGCAGTGGCTGCGGATGCTCAACCCGCTGTGCCACCAGGGAGGCCCCTACTGTTATTATTTTTACCCCTGATCCCTTGTTTGGCTCCCCTATATTCCTCCTATAAGTGAAACCTTCCGGTATTTTTCTTTTTCCTTCTGACTTATTTCTCTGAGCATCCTCCCTTCTAGCTCCATCCACGTTGCTGCGAATGGCATGAGTTTATCCTTTTCCGTTGCAGGCGCCAACTCTTACCGAGTGCCCACTGCGGGCCAGCGGTGCCAGCCCTGCAGCGCCTCACCTGTCGAGTTCTCCTGTTCCCAGTCATTTCCTGGGGTTGAGGTGAGCAAACAGGGCAGGCAGGGGGTGGGGTGGACCTGGCAGGAGCCAGAGAGAACTTGGAGGGTCAAGCCCCAGGTAAGAGTTGCTGCCACTAGATGGCGCTAAACGGAAATGCAGCCGGACGAAATTTGCACCTGCCCAGGGTCCCTCGGAGAGGATGGTGCCATGCTGCGGGAGCACACAGCATGGCCTAGAACCTGCACCAGTCCCTCCTGAAGGCGCCTCCTTTGCAGGGAAGCACCAGTGAGAAGGGCCACAGACGCTTGGCTTCAGCCTAAATGCCAACGACTGTCCGCTTCAAAGGAGACAGGAGGGTGCTAATTCAGTTTCTGTCCATGCGTGTCCATTATCACAGGGTAATGCCAAATTGTTCCACCCTCCAGGAAGAAGGGATCACCCCAAAGCGTTCACTCCATTCAGAAAACACAGCTTGGGGACATCTCCCTTCGCTGGACAGGGAGTATTTGTCCTCAATTTTGTTGAGGTCACCCCATTTGTCTGTTCTCACCTCCTTCCAGGAATTCCTCACTGTTTGGTCAATGGGGAAATCTCCCCTAGTTTTCCAGCTGTGACACAGGAATTTAGCAGATGGTCACTTATACAGAAAACCAAATCTGGAAACATTAGTCTTGGTTAACACTCTTTTTTTTTTTTAAAGATTTATTTGTTTATGCATACAAGCACTGGGGTACAGGCCAGAAGTGTGTGGAGGGGTGAGAGGATTCACCACAGAGAGCAGGGAACAGAACAGGCAGATCAATGGAAGAACACTGCTGAGGGGAGCAGTGGGTGGGTGAGGCAAGAGAGGTCTGCCCTGCCATGTGGGTCCCCTCCCTGGCCGGCAGCAGGGATCGAACTCGTGCTGCAGTGGCTGTGGTTTGCTTCATAGTGCGTTGCTTAACCCACTGTGCCATCAGGGAGGCCCAACACTCTTTCTTTTTAAAAAGATTTATTTATTTGTGTATACAAGAATTGGGGTACAGGCCAGAAGTGCGGGTGGTATGAAGATCCACCAGAGATGGAGTGGAGAACAGAACAGGCAGATTAACTGAAATACACTACTGAGGGAAACAGCAGGGAGGCAGGAGAGGTCTGCTGTACCATGTGGGTCCCCTCCCTGGCCAGGGATTGAACTTGTGCTGCAGTGGCTGCAGCTTGCTTCATAGTGTGGTGCTTAATCCATTGCACCACCAGGGAGGCCCCTTTTTCTTTTTCTTTTTTTTAAAATAAATATTTACCTATTTATGCACACAAGAACTGGGGTGAGGCCAGAAGTGTGGAGGGTGAGAGGACTCACCAGAGACAGAGTTGGAAGCAGAACAGGCAGATCCACTGAAACACACTGCTGAGGGGAGCAGCGGGCGAGACAGGAGAGGTCTGCTGCGCCACGTGGGTCACTCCCTGGTCAGGGATCGAACTTGTGCTACAGATAGCTTCATCGTGCTGAGCCTTAACCCCTTTGCCCACCAGGGATTAAGCCCCAAGGGCTAAGGCTATTTTTATAGTTTGTCTTAGCATCAAAAGTGAGTAGTCTTTGAAAAGAACCTAATTACTGATATGCTCATGATAGTGATTCCGTACTTTATACAACTGTCATCCTTCAAAACATGAAACTGGGAACTGCCCTAACTGGTGCTGTGATGTCACTGGGTGATCTCCACTGTACCCCAAGTTGTTCCATTTTGCCCTTCCCCCAAAGGTCTACGGTACCAGTGATAAAGTTGTAGTATTAATTTCAGTTATAATCAATCCTCAGTGATGACAGAATCATGGCTTAGAAAGAGACACTCTTAAAACCTGTTAGAGTTATTCCTTTATTTGGATGCTTTTGGTAGATGCCTGGACAATACATTCCCTATCAAACTCATGTTGCAGTAGCTGGTGATAACTCGAGAGTGCTGAGAATTTAACCCCTGCACCACCAGGGAAGCACAAAGCATTGCAAATTTTTATTAGAAATAATACTGTAACAGGGTGGTCCCAGGAAAAAGGGAAGTTCCATAAATCCTGGTTCCACCCTAAGTGGGTGGAGCTGAGGAGGATAAGAAGATTTCTGCAGAGAAGAGAGGAGGAAGAAAGGAAGATGGAGAACAGCAAGGAGACCT
>JAGFMF010011642.1:1083936-1111601 GCA_019455555.1 Galemys pyrenaicus | reverse complement strand
AAGGTTTTATATGTTTGTCTTAATGCGGCGGATGGCAAAACCCATTCAAAGAGGGCAGGCTTGGGGGTTCTGGGGTGCTCCTCTCCCTGCCCTGTAACAATACTACTCTACCTCTACATATTCTTGCATATATCTTTGTTTACCTGTATTTCTATAAATTCCTAAAATTGGAATTTCTAGGTCAAAGAGTATCTAATTTCATATATATTAAAATTCCAACAAGTACTGCCAAATTGCCAGTCTTCCACAAGCTATACTAGTATTCACTTCTACCAATATTGGATGTGGTTTTTTCCCTCATATTCTAACATGGGTTGTAGCTGTATTTTATTTTATTTATTTTTTAAAATTTATTTATTTATGCATACAAGCACTGGGGTACAGGCCAGAGGTATGGGGGGTGGTGAGAGGATTCACCACAGAGAGCGGGGAGCAGAACAGGCAGATGGACTGAAACACACTGCTGAGGGGAGCAGCAGGCGAGGCAGGAGAGGTCTGCTGCGCCATGTGGGTCCCCTCCCTGGCCAGGGATCGAACTCGCGTTACTGCGGCTGTGGATGCTTCACAGTGTGGTGCTTAACCCACTGTGCCACTGGGGAGACCCTGAAAGGTTAACACATTTTAAAGAGATTAAAACTAATAGCACAGTGAAGAGTCTGGTTGTTATCTTGAGAACTGGAAAGCACTTGAAGACTTTAAACTAGACCTATTGATTAGATTAGCACCCAGTTGGCTCTCCTGGGATTACCTAGCTCACAGTTAATTCACACAGGTCAGAGCGTTTCCTCCCGCAGTCTATAGCTGTGCTGGCGATTGTCCTTGGAATGGCTGTGTCTGCTACACAAGGAAGGGAGGACGTGGCAGAACATGCTGAACGCCTTTGTTCAGAAAGGAAAGGCCAGGCCCCAAATGGAGGTGTTTGTGCTAAACCCACCAGGGTTTTTTTTTAAAGATTTATTTATTTATGCATGGAAGAACTGGGGTACAGGCCAGAGTTGCAGGGAGTAAGAGGAGTCACCAGAGACACAGCGGGGAGCAGAACAGGCAGATCGATTGAAATCCACTGCTAAGGGGAGCAGCGGGGAGACAGGAGAGGCCTGCTGTGCCACGTGGGTCCCCTCCCTTGCTCCAGGATGGAACCCTCTCTGCAGTGGCTGCGGAAGTCCCACAGTGCCCCACAGTGCGGTGCTCAACCTGTGGCGCCACCAAGGAAGCTCCTATACCCGCCAAGAACCCGCCAAGATTAATACTAAACCTGATTGCTGGTTTCACCCCCTGAGGTTTCAACCTTCCCCAGGAATGTTGTCGCAACTGGTTAGCGGGCAATTTCTGGTCACCATCAGTGAGATCATCTTTTCCACTCCCCAAAAGAAAAAGCCCTTATCCAGTCCCCACAGGTAGGTTTACCCAAGCCTGGAATAATCCTCTTTCCTTATCTTGCTCTTTGTCTCTAAAAGCCTTTTGAGCATTTTGGGGAAAGAACCTTTCTACTCACTAGATGGGATGCTGGTGACTCACGGATGAATGAAGTCAACTAGATCTTTGCAATGAAATCGACTGGACTTTTGTTATTTAATCCCATCCTGGGAATTCATCACCAGGAATTGAAGATTTTTTTCCAGCCCTGAGAGATGATGACCATTATTCCTCCTTTTCTGTTCAGAAACTGTGAGCGGCAAGATTAACAGAAAGTATCAGAGCCGGGGTGGAAATTGCTTCTCATCTTTGCTGCTGGCTCTAAGGGCGCTTTTAAATAAACAGCTGACAGATGTCTGGGACACAGGCTCTTTTATTATTAATCAATTCAACGAGGATTCGAGCAATTATGTGCTAGCCGAGTGCCTTACTTTCAGAACCCTGTTTCGATCACCTAATAACCCGTCACCGTGGGGGCTGTTACAATGCAGACAGGGAAAGGGGCTGGGGCAGTGAGGAGGCCTCTCGCAGCCACAGAGGGCCGGGGAGCCAGCACTCAACCCGGGTCCAGCTGCAGCTCTAAGGCTCTCATGAGGCCCAGCTTCCCGATAGTTTGT
This sequence comes from Galemys pyrenaicus, assembly GCA_019455555.1. Lineage (NCBI taxonomy): Eukaryota > Metazoa > Chordata > Mammalia > Eulipotyphla > Talpidae > Galemys > Galemys pyrenaicus. The sequence goes on along the minus strand of JAGFMF010011642.1, from coordinate 1,109,568 downwards.
ATTTTGAAGACTCCGGCCTGCCCGAGGTGCCTACAGGCCCCACCTCCTGTTATCCCCAGGACAGCCCTAAGGGGTAGGGTCCATGTCGGGTAGCTAATTTCTAAAAAAGTGGCGATTTTACAGAAATAGCAACGGCCGTGCCGCTCTGCCTTTTACGGCCGCGCGGCACCCGGGCTTCATGCAGGTCCGCTGCCCGATCGCTGCCCCCAAAGCCTAGCCGGCGGGCACCCACGCAAGGACCCGCCCAGGACTCGCCCCGGAAGAAGTCGCGGTGCCGGCGGGCGCGTCCTTGGTTGCCAAGGCACCGCCCCGGAAGTGGAGCGCTCGCGCGGCGGGGCGGCTCCCGGGGTTGCGGGCGCTGTCCTCCTGCGAGCATCGGAGCGGAGCTGCGGGCGCGGCCGGGTCGGGGCTGCAGGCGGGGCTGCAGGCGGGCCTCCCGCCGCGCGCTCTCGGGGCTGCTCCGCGCTCGGCGCCCACAGGTGAGGCCCGCGCCGAGGCTGCCGGCCGAGGGCGTGGCGGGCGTGGGCGGCTTGACCGGCGGCCGCTGCTGGACCTGCACCCCGGGTGAGCCCCACTGAGCGCCGCGCCCCCTTCCTCCCGAGAGACCCTGGGACTTATCCTGCACCGCCCGGCCCCTGTTTTTACGCTGCTCTTTGCATTGCCTGTTCCAGAACTGCAGTGCCCGGGCCTCTCCCCGTTAGTTGCAGCGTGTATTGTGCCGTGGGCACCTTGTATAGGAGCTGGGATGAGAGACTCCTGGGGCGCAAGCCAGGCTCTCCTCCCCCGGGGCCGGGACCTGGGCTTTCCTCGCCCTATTTCCCCATCAGTGAAGCGGGTGCGGCTGAGCCACTCCTCATTGAGTTGCTGGGGCTCTACAGGGTAGAACTAGAAGTGCCTTATCCTTAATGAATCATTTGGGCTTTTAGTTCATACGTTTTGGGGACACAGTTCCACGCCATGGACATCTCTAGGGAAGCAGGTACTTGAGGGTTAGCCCTTGGTCCCGTGCAGGGATCACTGGGTTGGGCAGGTGATCTGGGAGTTTTACTGGATTATACTCGAACCCAGAAAAAATGAGTGGGATGAGCAGAAGTCAGGAAGTGCCTTCCTGCTTTTACTTCCGGAAGAAATGTCTGGAAGAGCTGGGGAAGGGGGGGATGCCTGCTGATGGAGCAGGCAGGAGAGGTGCAGGGGGTGAGGGCGGGCATGGGAAGTGATGGGTGGGAGGCTGCTAGGGAGTGGTGGGGTATGGTGTCATCCGTGTGCTGGCTTTGTTTCAGGCGAGAGCCAGAGGCAGGAGTCGCTGAAGCGGAGGAGCTGCTGCAGGTGCAGGCCGGCTCCATAAGTGCCTATGGTAGGTGCAGCCCCAGGAGTCTTCAAAGGGTCCTCGGGGGTAGGTTCTCCCCCCAAGTCAGCTCCAGGGCCCCCTGCTCAGTGCTGCCTCCTGCCGCCTCTCTCAGCTCAGGTATGTCTCCCTGTGGCTTCGGTCACAGTTGGGATGGAACATTTGTGGTGATTTTTTTTTTCTTTTATTTATGCATACAAGCACTGGGGTACAGGCCAGAGGTGTAGGGGGGTGAGAGGATTCACCACAGAGAAGCAGGGAGCAGAACAGGCAGATCGACGGAAGCACACTGCTGAGGGGAGCAGCGGGCCAGGCAGGAGAGGTCTGCCACACCATGTGGGTCCCCACCCCGGCCGGCAGCAGGGATCGAACTCGTGCTGCAGTGGCTGCGATTTGCTTCATAGTGCGTTGCTTAACCCACTGCGCCACCAGGGGAGGCCCTGTGGTGATTTTTTTTTAAAGACATATATTTATGCATACAAGAGCTGGGGTACAGGTCAGAGGCATGGGGGGGGTGGGGTGAGAGGATCCACCAAAGACAGAGTGGGGAGCAGAACAGGCAGATCCACTGAAACACACTGCTGAGGGGAGCAGTGGGCACAGCAGGAGAGGTCTGCGCCATGTGGGTCCCCTCCCTGGCCGGTGGCAGGGATTGAACTCGTGCTACAGTGGCTGCGGATGCTTCATAGTGCTGTGCTTAACCCACTGTGCCACCAGGGAGGGCTCATGGTGATGAGTTAATTGCTGTCTTTATCTCTCGCTTGGCAAGACTTCTGGATCTTGGAGGTGTTGCTGTTTCAGGCAGGGTAACTTGTGAGGCCATCCTGTGTGCTGGGGACACCCTGTGTGTTGTGGCTTCACCTTGTGTGTTGTGGGATATTGAGCAGCATCGGTGGCCTCAACCCGCTACCTTCCAGAAGGCCCCACTCCCAGTTGTGACAAAACACCCCCCAGACATTGGCAGATGGCCACAGACAGGGGAGCTTGGCTGGGGGGGTCTCTGGTTGGGGGTCGTGAAACTCGTGGTGTGTGAAAGATTCCTTTGTGTGAGGGAAGGCTGGTTGTCGAAGGTTCTGGGCTCTGAGAACCAGCTCTCCTGCAGGATTATGGCGGGAAAAGTGAAGTGGGTCACTGACATTGAGAAGTCGGTGCTGATCAACAACTTTGAAAAGAGAGGATGGGTCCAGGTGACAGAAAACGAGGACTGGAACTTCTACTGGTGAGTATTTCTGCAGAGCGGTGTCCAACGCACAGGACAGCCCCTGCTCTCCCTTAGAAGGACCCGTTTTTCCTCCTGTTCCATCAGGGCAGCCCCGTTTGGCTGGCCTGTCAGAGATCTCTCCAGAATGACCCTGGGCCTGCAAGGACCTCAGGCGGGTCTGGTCTTAGAGGGCTTCTGCCTGACTGTGGGCCAGCGTCAGTCCCCTTCAGGGCCTGGGAACAGCCTGTCTTGGGGCTACCCTCATTCCCGGAGTTCCGGGGGATCAGCTGCTACTGGGTCTGCTCCGCGCCAGGGACTGAATCGTTCAGGGCCCCGATCCGATTGGAGCGGCTCCTGCCGGCTCAGGCCCCTGGGCATGTTCTCCGTGCTGCTTGGCCAGGCACCTCCTGGCTCAGGCGCGGGGTGGGGGGACAGGGCGGTGCCCAGAGTGCCTCCTGGCCCGGAGACCCAGGCCCCCGAGGACATGCTGCAGGCTTTCTTGTGCACGCCCTGTCTTCCAGGATGAGTGTGCAAACCATCCGGAACGTTTTCAGCGTGGAGACGGGGTACCGCCTCTCGGACGACCAGATCGTCAACCACTTCCCCAATCACTACGAGCTGACCCGGAAGGACCTGATGGTGAAGAATATTAAGAGATACAGGAAAGAGCTGGAAAAAGAAGGGAGTCCCCTGGCAGAAAAGGATGAAAACGGGAAATACCTCTACCTGGGTTCGTGCCTCCCGTTGCCTCCTGTTTAGATGAGCCGTTGAGCTGGGGGCCCTGGGGGTGCCTTGCAAGGATGGGTGTGCCTTGCAAGGTGTGGGTGTTCCTCTTCCCACTGCAGAAAACAGGGGGCCCTCGCATTTGGAACCTGAGTTCCAGTGGGTGTCTTGGGATGCACTGCGCGTGGTGGGGAGAAAGTCCTCAGTGCCGGTGTGCGGTGCACGGCCGTGAGGGGCTGTGATGGGGTCAGCCCCTGTCCTGTGCGTCCCTGTCCTGCCTGGTGTGACCGTTTGGACTGTGGGACAGTTCTAGAATCTCTGTACATCTCAGGGCAAAAAGTACGTGACTGACCTCTCGGGTCTCTTCTGAAAAATGGGGGTGGTATGATCACCCCAGAGGTTGCTGTGGGGACATGTGCTCGCATGTAAGGGGCAAGTAAGGCAACCTCTCGCCTCGCAGAGAGACCCCTGTGGCGCGGGTGCTGGCCCGTGGAGGGCCCCAGAAAGGTCCTGTGTCCTGTGGGCGGCCGCCACAAGCCGTCTCCCGCTGCCCCCTTCCTGCCTTGCAGACTTCGTCCCGGTCACCTACATGCTGCCGGCTGACTACAACCTGTTCGTGGAGGAGTTCAGGAAGAGCCCCTCCAGCACCTGGATCATGAAGCCGTGCGGCAAAGCCCAGGGCAAGGGCATCTTTCTTATCAACAAGCTCTCACAGATCAAAAAGTGGTCCCGAGACAGCAAAACGTCTTCGTAAGTGGGGAAAGGCGCCCTCTGCCCGTGTCCTGTGGGCCTCAGGCTGGGGTCTGGGTGTGCTGGGTTATGGAGCGTGAGGCAGGCTCCCTGCCCCCTGAGGGCAGCTGGTCCCAGCCGGCATTGGGCCACCTTCTCTTCTGAATGTCGGAGACTGTTGGGCCGCGATGATTCTGAGGCCGCGAGACGGAGCTGAACCCCCAGACCGAGTGTCTGGGTTTGAATCCCTGGTGGGAATCTGGGTCAAGTTTTTGTGTAGACGCTTAGATTTCCCCTCTGGGTAACCTGGGGACACTCCTAGCATGGCCCGTGGGGGCCCAGTGGGGTGGACGGAGCCCACCTGCCCAGCGCTGGTCAGTGTGGCGCTTGGTGGTGGCGGCGGCGGCCGGCCAGGCGTCTCCCGGGGCCCACGGCCTTGCTTCTGGGCTGGGGCTCACTCTGACTCTGCAGAACCGTTACTGCTTGCGTGCCTGAGGTCGCGGGAGACTGTAGGGGCTGTGGGCTGTGGGCTGACCCCTCGGGTAGCAGGGACACCCGCTCGTGTGCCAGCCTTCAGATCTGATTCCCGCTGCGAGCCCAGGGCCTGGGCAGCTGTCCTCCCGCTGACCAGCTGGGCTCAGACGCATGCCTGGCCGCGCCCTGGCCCTGGCCCTGGCCTGGGTGCGACTGCCCCGCCGCCCCTAGGTTCGTGTCTCAGTCCACGAAGGAGGCCTACGTGATCTCCCTCTACATCAACAACCCGCTGCTCATCGGCGGGAGGAAGTTCGACCTGCGCCTGTACGTGCTGGTGTCCACCTACCGCCCGCTGCGCTGCTACATGTGAGCTGGGTTCTCGTGCCTTCTCAGCCTGCGCCCTGGGCCCTGCCCGGCTCCCCACGGCCCCGCAGTGCGGCAGCCCAGATGCACCGCTGAGACCCCGCACGCTGGCCAGCAGCTGTCTGACCTGGCTGACCGGGGCTGCCTCGTCTGGCCCCAGGAGTGTGATGCCCCGGGCGGGCAGCTCTCCGCGGATGGACAGGAGCTGCTGGCCGGGCTCCATGGGGCTGGCTTTTCCCGTCAGCCACAGGCACCCTGCATGGGCCAATGAGGTGCCGGCACACTGGGGTGGTGGGCACGGCCCAGCTCTGCCTCCTGTGCTGAGCGGCCAGGCTGGGGGGCGTGTGCATCACAATCAGGGAGGCTGTCGGGAAAAGATGAACACTAAAAAATTAGCAATCCTAGGAGCGTGAAACGCAAGTAGCAGCTCTTTATTTTTTTAAAGATTATTTATTTAGGCAGACAAGAGCTGGGGTACAGGCCAGAGATGGTGGGGGGGTGAGAGGAGTCACCAGAGACAGAGCAGGGAGCAGAGCAGGCAGACGGACTGAAGCACACTGTTGAGGGGGCAACGGGGAGGCAGGAGAGGTCTGCTGTGCCATGTGGGTCCCCTCCCTGGCTGGCAGCAGGGATCGAACTCGTGCTGCAGTGGCTGCGGTTTGCTCCATAGTGCAGTGCTCAACCCGCTGCGCCACCAGGGAGGCCCAGTAGCAGCTTTTCTAAGGGAACTGTGTGGCTCGTGTCCAGTGTTCTTGACATGCCACCTCGAGCACTCAGCGGTCTGCATTCCCGCCTAGGTACAAGCTCGGGTTCTGCCGCTTCTGCACGGTCAAGTACACCCCCAGCACCAGCGAGCTGGACAACATGTTCGTCCATCTCACCAACGTGGCCATTCAGAAACACGGGGTACGTGCCCCCCTGGTCCAGGGACATGGACGGGCCTTACCTCCTTTTGTCTTTGGGCAGTGGCGTGGGTGGAGGGGTGTTCAGGGGCCCCATGTGCCTGTCCAGGTCCCTCAGGTGACCCCGCCCAAGGGTGGGGTGCCCGGACACGGGAAGACCCAGGTCGGGCCCTGCCTGTTTGGCTTTGGGTGAGTCATTTTGCCCCAGAGCTTCACTTTCTCATCTGTAAAAGCTGACGTCCCCTTTCAGCTTGCTAGAGGGTTATTTGAGAGGACGTGTGCTCAGTCGCTTATTCTTTTTTTTTTTTTTAAAGGTTTATTTATTTATGCATACAAGCACTGGGGTACAGGCCAGAGGTGAGGGGGGTGAGAGGATTCACCACAGACAGAGCACGGAGCAGAACAGTCAGATCAACAGAAGCACACTGCTGAGGGGAGCAGCGGGCACAGCAGGAGAGGGCTGCTGAGCCATGTGGGTCCTCTCCCTGGCCAGCAGCAGGGATCGAACTCGTGCTGCAGTGCTTCATAGTGTGTTGCTTAATCCACTGCGCCACCAGGGAGGCCCCAGTCGCTTATTCTTATTTTACTTTTTATATTTAAAAGAGCAGGTTTATTATGAAAAGGGGTGGGAAAGTAAAGGACACTTGCAGGGACACAGCGGGCAGGAAGAGCTGCCCCGAGAGGGACAGGTCTACTGAGAGGGGCTGCGTGGCTGTAGGCGGCGGCCTTGAGGGAGTGGCCTCCGCTGAGGGGTCAGTGCAGAGAAGCCCCAGGAGGGGCAGGTCACGGGCAGGCAGGAGGCCACTGCCCTGCAGAGGAGAGTCGGTACAGAGAAGCCCCTGCACGGCACAGGTGGGCACGAGGACGGCTGCCTCAGTCGCTTACTCAGCCAACACTCCCTGAGCGCCTGTCCGGTGGGTCCCTGCCGAGTGCTGGGGCTCAGCGAGGGCAGAGCGACCTGGCTCCCTCCTCCGATGAGCCTCAGCCTGCGGGAGGGCTGACCAGCTGACCATAGCGGAGTGTGCGGTCACAGCCTGGGGTACACGCTCTTGGAGGAACACCGATCTGGGAGAGCAGCGACGGCGAGTCCCCTCGTCCAGGGCCAGAGAGGGCGAGGGCTTCCAGAAGCACAAGTGCCAGAGCCGAGGCCTGAAGTGAGGGCAGGGGCTGCGGGTGGAGGCGGAGAGTGCTCAGCAGAGGTGCGGCAGGTGCCAAGGCCCTGCGGCAGGAGGGAGCTGCGTAGGCGCTGGGAGGAGGTCCTGGCAGAGCCCGGAGTGAGCGCAGGGAGGGAGAGGTGTCTGGAGAGGCCACAGGGCCAGGACACGGGACGCTGCTGGTGCGCAGGCCTGGCCAGGCTCGAGCTAGTCCTCACGGGAAACTCGGGGCCTCCTGTTTTTATTTAATTTTTTAAAGATGTGTTTATTTATGCACACAAGAGCTGGGGTGCAGGCCAGAGGTGTGGGGGTGAAAGGAGTCACCAGACACAGAGCGGGGAGCAGAACAGGCAGATGTACTGAAACGCACTGCTAAGGGGAGTAGCGGGCCAGGCAGGAGAGGTCTGCTGCGCCCTGTGGGTCCCTCCCTGGCCAGGGATTGAACTCGCGCTGCAGTCACTTCATAGTGCGGTACTTGACCCCTTGTGCCACCGGGGAGGCCCGAGGTCTTGTAGTTTTAAATTGAAGCTGCTTCCATTTGCGTCTGCTGAGTGGAGGCCTTGCTGGCCCTGGCTTTGCTGTCCTTGGACTCAGAGAAGGGTGAGTGTTGACACACTCAGGCTTTTGTGGGGGCCTGCGGAAGAGCGAGGCCCAGCCGCCCTGGACGTGGGCCCTCGGCACTCGCTCACACTCTGTGACTTGAGCAAGGCACCCGGATCGCCTCACCGCAGACGGGGCCTGGGTTCATCACACGGCTTTGAAGTGATGCTGGGGCGAGCGAGAGCTGCTGCTGTCTCCTGGTGCGGGCGCCCCGTCCCCTGTTGAGGGTGTCACTGAGGCAGTGTTCAGGGCATGGCTGGGGCGGTCAGTGAGAACTGGGCAATGACCCCTCAGGTGACCGGGCATGAGACTCCCCTCCGGAGGCCAAGCTGGGCAGACCCCGCGAAGCCAGGGAGCACCTGGGTGATGGCTGGCCGCGGAGACACCCCCAGTCTACTGGGTGCCCGGAGGGCCGTGCCCAGCTGCACCCACCTGGGGTGGCAGAGGGACCCCTGGCGGCCACTGGCCACCGTTTGCATCAGTAAGACTCCACCACGGGTGGCGGGCCACCTGCCTCTGCTTTCTTCCCCCTCTTCACCACCGGCTTTTTTGCGGGTGCCGTGGCCGTAGCAGAGACAGTTTGCTGTGGGAACCCGCAGACTGGGTGTGGCATTTGTGAACATGGGTGGACAGGAGGCACGGCCCCCGTGGGGCAGGCGCTCGTGGCCAGGGCACCCCACCCCCCGCAGGAGGACTACAACCACATTCACGGCGGCAAGTGGACCGTGAACAACCTGCGGCTCTACCTGGAGAGCACCCGCGGCCGGGAGGTGACCAGCAAGCTGTTCGACGAGATCCACTGGATTGTCGTGCAGTCGCTGAAGGCCGTGGCGGTGAGTGCGGCCTTACTGCGCCACAGCTGCCTCGGCTCGAGACCCAGCCCGCCTCTTTCCTTTTTTTTTAGACTTATTTATGGATGCATGTAAGAATTGGGGTACAGGCCGAAGGTGTGGGGGTGAGAGGACTCACCAGAGGCAGAGCGGGGAGCAGAACAGGCAGATGGACCGAAACATACTGCTGAGGGCAGCAGCGGGAGGCAGGAGAGGTCTGCTGCGTCCTGTGGGTCCCTCCCTGGCCGGGGCTCGAACTCGCGCTGCTGTGCCGCGGATGCTTCACAGTGCGGCGCTCACCGCTGCACCACCAGCACCCGCCCTCCTCTCCCAACCTTGGGCCTTCAGTGTGCAGGGTGTTTGGTGTTTGTGCTTGTCTTGCTGTCCTGAGGCAGGTGCACACCGGCTTTCTGGGGGCAGCGGGAATAGGGTGGCCCCCAGGCAGCCACTGTGTGCCTCTTACAGGGCTGAGGGGCCCGTTGCACCTCCTAAGCTAAGACGCTGCCCCATGTGTGGGGCCAGGGAAGCCAGGCCGGGGTCCAGGGACTTGGTGACACATGGGGTGTGCGTGCCCGGTGGGGGTGCATGTTGGGGGCTTCTTACTGGCTGGCAGAGGTGCTTGGGGGGGTCTTGTGGGCTTCGGGAGTCCCCAGGCCGAAGAGCAGAATGCTGGGGCTGACTGCAGCAGGCGCCCCAGCACCCGTGCTCCCTCCACGGGCAAGTCTGTCTGAGGGAGGGACGGGCGTGAGGTCTGGGGCGCCGTGGACACACTCAGGGCCCGCAGTAGACAGAACGGCCGCTTGCCCTGTTGCCCTGGAGCCCCGAGTGTGAGCGGCTCTGTGGAAACAGCTGTGGCAGGACAGTCGGGCACTGGGTGTGGCTGTGTGCCCGGGGCTGGCCTGCTGCTGTGCGTCCCGGCATGGCCGTGCTTCCGTCCTTGTCTTTGGTTTGCAGGAGAGGGCGGGGCAAGGAAGACACGCAGGGTCTAGTTAACCTCGTTAGTAGTTGGGGGCTGCCCCCCGGGTGGGGTCTGTGCCCTCTCGCACCTTGATGTCTGGGGGGTTGCGGCAGCTGGGGGTCAGCAGCCGGGCCGGGCCTGGGAGTCAGCATGGCGAGCACGGGCCTTCCCTGCCGGGAGCACAGTCTGCGGCATGAGGGGGAAATCAGAGAAGACCCGGCACGTTCACGGGAACGGGTTGACGTGTCACAAACAGGGCTTGGGTGCTGGGCGCCCACCCCAGGGCCCTGAGGTGGGGGTGCTGGTGACGAGGCGGCGCTGGCTGCCTCCAGGGGCCAGGTCAGAGCCGGCTGCCGTCCACTCCGGTTGTCTCAGCACGGGGACATCGGTGCTGCTGGCCAAGCCTGCGATGGCCGAGTCCCGAGAGCTGTCACGGCCCCGAAGCCCGTCGGGGCCAAGGACCAGTGTCCATCTCAGGGCCGGGGGCGGGGGCTGGGGCTGGGCGTGGAGGGGGACGCGGCCTCCACTGCTCTGACGTCCACGCCTTGCTGCGGGTCCTTGCCGCCCGGCCGTGACCTGGTCGCCCCGTCACTCCCGCAGCCCGTGATGAACAACGACAAGCACTGCTTTGAGTGCTACGGCTACGACATCATCGTGGACGACAAGCTGAAGCCCTGGCTCATCGAGGTGAGCGCCTGCCCGGCCCAGGCCCCTCCAAGCCCCGTACCCCTCCCCTGCGCTGCCACTCGGATTGGAGCTCACGCCCAAGCCCGGGGAGCCCACTGGTAGAGATGAGGCGCCTCCCACACCTCTGCGTGCAAGAGCGTTGCGTGTGCACGAGTGTGTGTATGCACGTGTGTGCAGACATGCACACATATGCATGTATGTGTGCAAGTATGTGCGTGAGCCAGTGTGCGAGCATGCGCAGACGTGTGCGTAAGTGCACGTGGACTGTTAACGTGGGCATCTGTGAATCACACGTTTCTCTCCATCTCACCACGGTGACTCGCGGCCAGACTTTGCTCATCAGGCAGGGTCTTGGTCTCCCTGACCCCATGGCGGGTTTCCAGGTCCGTGGGGTACGCAGGCCGGTGCGTGCTGCACAGCCATCGCAGGGCCCTAGTCCGCGCGCTCTTCGCGCTGCGCTGACCGACCCCGCTGCGCCTACACACGCCCTGGCCGTTGGGGAGACTCTGAGCGTCACAGGCCTGCTGCCCGGATTCTCCCTGGGCTGAGGACACCGCGGAGCGGGAAGCAGAGTGGGGCGGGGCGAAGGGCCGGGCTGTTGGGGGCAGGGCTGCGGCTAACCGCCCCCCCCACCCCCGCCTCCGCCGTGGCCTGTTCCCCGTGGGGGCCAGGCGCGCCTTGGGGTGGCCTCATGAAGGAAGCGCAGAGGGGCTGCTCCCTTTCCTCGGGCCCGGGACGCCACGGGGTCACGGTCACTGGCTCTTCGGCTCTGCCACGGCCCCGGCGGCCTCCGTGCGCGCACCAGGCTGGGCCAGGCTGGCGGAGCCGGGGTGTGGGGGGCGCTGACTCGGGGACTTGAGGCTGGTTCTGCGTGAGCGTCACCGCAGCGTGCTCCTGCCGGCAGCACTTGCCCGCCCACTCGCCCGCCCAAGCCGGGAGGCCCGGGAGGGGCGTGAGGCCGCGGGCCGGTGTCCCCGCGGGGCGGTGCGAGTGCGGCTGTGCCCCGCGCAGGTGAACGCGTCGCCGTCGCTCACCTCCAGCACCGCCAACGACCGCATCCTCAAGTACAACCTCATCAACGACACCCTCAACATCGCGGTCCCCAACGGCGAGATCCCCGACTGCAAGTGGAACAAGTCGCCCCCCAAGGAGGTGCTCGGCAACTACGAGATCCTGTGAGTGGGGCAGGAGCCGGGACCCCGGCCCTCGCGGGTTCGCCATCTCATTGCGGGCTGCAGCACGGGGCCGCCTTGGCCTCTGTCCGGCTTCTGCTGAGTGTGCATGCGCGGCAGTGAGTGGGGCCCCCCCCCACACACACACCTGCCTGGCGCCGTGGGGTGGGGCCGTCGGGGTGGGGTAGTGGGGGCTCGGCCGCCCTGAGCTGCTGTTTGGCCTTCTGAGTGGACGTGACCCCACGAAAGACAGTCAGGGAAAGGAGCAGGGCCTGGTGAGAAACCAGCCCTTGTGCCCCGCCCCTCCCCGTGTATCCTTGGGCGCCGTCGGCAGCTGCGAAGCTCAGAGCTCCGCAGGGACAGAAAAGGGGGGGCAGGTCTCCCGGAGCAGCAAGCGGAAGACGAGCGGGGCCTCAGGCCCTGGGTGACAGGTGCTTCCGCGCTGCCTCTGTGGGGGTGACAGCAGGGACCTGTGGCAGGGGATCGGCGCCAGTGCTGCTCCTGCGGGGTACAGAAGAGGAGCCAGAGACAGGAGGGGACTAGGCGGCACCCCCCAAACAGAAGCCTGAGTGTAAGAGTAAATATCTTTTGTTTAAAAAGACACAGACAGGTGAGGCAGTGAACTGAACACAGGCAGCGCGCAGGCCCCCCACTAGGGGCGCTGCTGTGCAGTGTGGGGAGGGCCCAGGCCCCCACCTGAATCTCCTTTCCTGGGGTCCAGCCGCCTGGACCAGGACAGAGTGCCAGAGAGGGCCGGGGCTTGCAGGCTGGGAGTTGGTGAGGGAGAAGGACAGGGGCGGCAAGGCTTTGCCCTGAGGACGTGAGGGTGCAGGCTGCGGAGCATCCTGAGGTCGGACCCTGGGCAGTGAGCTGCAGAGAAGGCAGTGGTCAGGCTGGCGCGGCCAGGGGCCTGGGAGTGGAGGGTGTCCTGGGAGGGTGAAGGGTCTGGAGGTGCTCCCGTGGGCTAGGGCAGTGCCCTCGTTAACGCCAGCAAGCCGGGGGCCTGAGCCTGCAGGACCCCCGTGGCTCTGGGGCTGGAGGTGCGCACGGAGGGCCCTACGGGGAGGCAAGGAGGAGACAGCTCCTTCCGTGCAGCAGAGTGGGGGCCTTGGAGGGCCAGGAGGGGCCTGGGGAGTCTGAGATAGAGTCTGCAGCCTCACAAGGTGACCCCTCCCCAGTCTGCCTGGCCACCCCCGCACCCGTGGGGCCTGAGGCTGGCTGAGCTTCCCGCTGCAGGCCGCTGCAGGTGGCTCACCTGCCCGCCAGGGGCCCATTCAGCGCAGCCCAGGCTCCCACGGCAGGAGGCGGGGTGTGCCAGCGCTCAGGAACGGGTACACCTCCCTTCCCTTTGCTCAGCACCCCACGAGCGCGGTGATGGGGCCGCTGGGAAGCTGGCCTGCAGGCCGTTCGGGCCCTCGGTCGTGACAGGCGGACCAGGCCAAGGAGTGACGACATGGACGCCCGGGGCCCTAGGGCTTCCTGGGACAGCCCCCCACAGACCGCCTCCAGTGTCCCCCGGGCCGTGTGTCCAACTGGCCTTCACTCCTGGGGGAGCCAGCATGCACAGGAGGCCCTGACACCTCCCCGGTGGGGGGCACCCTCCCCCTAGTCTGTGCTGGGCTTCCTCCCTTGGGGGTGCACCAGGACCTCAGGCTCCCCTCCAGCCCACCCTCCTCAGTCTGCAGCTTCTGACTCTGGGGACGTCAGCTCAGAACAGAGTCGCGGCTTCCAGGAGCCGGTGCCGCGCAGCGCCGCAGCCCAGCGGCTTGGTGTGGGTTTGACAACGGTGCTGACAAGGCAGCGTCCCCGCCCCTCGGCCAGGCAGCACGGCGCATTGCCTGTCTGCAGGCTGGGTGTTCCGAGCTGGGTTCACAGCCCTGGTCTTCCTGAGTCCTAGCTCTGAGGGTGGCCTCGAGGACACCCCGGAAACCTCTCCGCGTGTTTCCCCAGACAGGTGGGGTCTTGCTGCCCTCCAGGCGGGAAGGGCGCGGCTTCCCTCAGCTGTGTGCGGAGCCCGCAAGCTCAGGTAGCTGTGCCCGCCTGCACAGGACCCCGAAAGACAGCAGAGATGTCCCCCCAAGCCGTAACTAGTTCTCCCGAGGCTGAGGGCCCCGACGGGCACCCGGCGAGGGCAGACCGGCCCTGGCACCACTGCCGGCGCGCCTGGCGAGGCCTCTGCTTCCAGGTACGACGAGGAGCTGGCGCAGGGTGACGGGGCCGACCGGGAGCTGAGGGGCCGTCCGGGCCAGCCTCTGGGGTCCAGGGGGTTCCGGTCAAGGGACTCGGGGAGAGCCATCCTCACCACCTGGAAGTGACGTGTGAGGACAGATGGCTGCCCGCCGCCCGGCTTGCCGAAGGCCTGTTCTGGAACTACTTTTTCTAGAGTTTCTTTCCTTTTCCTAAGACCTGTACATAATAAATAAAGGCGTTTCTTCGGAAGGCCACGGAGTCTGTTCCTGGGGAGAGACGCCCCTTGTCACCCCACTCCCACTCAGCTCTCACAGACACACGGTCGCTGTGTCACGGCAGCGCTCGCTCCTCCGGCCGTGGCTGGCGGCTGCGCTGAGCTCACTCTGCCTGGAGAGGCCTCGGGCCCCCAGGGAGGGGCTGCACCCCACAAGGCCGCCCCCTCCAACTGCGCTTCTGGTCTGCCTGCTCTGCATAGGAGCATATGGGGGTCCCCCCACCCACTCCTGCCCTCTTCTCAGCCTCGGGGGCTTTACTAGGGTGCCGCCAGGCCCAGTAAAGCCGAGCTGTTGGCTGCTGTGTGGTGCGGAGGCCAGGTTGGGGTTTCCATCTCCTGGTGCACCCCTGCACCTCCACATGCTCAGCCGCCCGAAAGCTCTTGGAATTGCAGTTTGGGGATATTTGTGTGGCTTTTTGGTCATTGTTTAAAATCATTTAGGGAATCACGTCAGCTTCAGACGTGACTGGTTAACCGATGGGCGACAGACGCCATCCCCAGCCCCTCTCTCCTTCCTGGGGCGGGGGAGGCTGAAATGCAACCCTCTGGTCACTTGGTGGGTTCCCCTGGCAACCGGCCCTTCCACCAGCTGGTCCTGGGCACAAGCGGGTGCGGCGAAGGGGCCCCGCAAGTGATGCCTGGTCTGACGCCCTGCTCACCTTTGTGCTCCAGAGCCAGTTCGGACCTGAGGACCCAACTGTCTGTCCCAAAGATGGCGCTGTCACTTGAGGAAGGAAGTGGCCTGGGCTTGGGGGGCCTCCGCATGCCTCAGGAGAGGGGTGGGGCCCAGCATGTCTCTCCTTATGCATCCCACTCCACCCCCCTCCCCAGTTCACATTAGAGAGAATGGACTGGGGGCCTCCCTGGTGGCGCAAGGAGTTAAGCACCCACTATAAAGCATCCGTGGCCACCGCAGCACGAGTTCGATCCCCGGCCAGGGAGGGGACCCACAGGGCGCAGCAGACCTCTGCTGTTTCCCCGCTGCTCCCCTCAGCAGTGTGTTTCAGTCGATCCACCTGTTCTGCTCCCCATTCTGGTGAATCTCTCACTCTCCACACCTCTGGCCTGCACCCCAGTTCTTGTATGCATAAATAAATACATTTTTTTAAAAAAATAAAGAACTGAGTAGCAAACATTTAACCCCATCAGGGACTCACACCCCCTTCCTGAGAACTCCCAACTGGGGCAAGCCCTGCCTCCTCAGACGCCCAGATCTCCCAGCACAAGCCCTGCCCCTACTAACCCTCTCCATTGCCCTCTTACCAACCGCCCAGCTCATGCAGTGGGGTACCTCTTGCAGTCTTGGGGGACCACTGAGCATAGGAGAATGTTTTAGTTAGCTTTGGCATGGCTGGATTTAAGCCAGGTTGAACTCTTCTCCCAGGTCAGCAGAGCTGGCTTATTCCTGCTGTAGCCGTGAGTGGTGGTGCACAGGGCCAGGCGGCTCCCTTACTGCGAGGTTGGAGTTTGGGGCAGTACTGGACAGGCAGGGCCCCGCTGGGTCAGCTTGTAGTTGTGTGTCTTGCACAAATTATATTTCTCCCACAGCCCGAAGTAACAGCAAAATAAAATCCAGCACCTAATTTGAAAGCCACCGGAGGCTGCGCTGTCTTTCCTGGGAGCGGGGGCAGGGCTCCCTAAGGTCAGAGGCCACACTGGGACCTGCTCCCTCCCTCCCTCGGAATAGCAGAGGTTGAGAATGAGGTTGTGCCGGCAGGGAGAGCCCAGGTCTTGCTTTCAGCAGGACTATCTCAAGAACTGACACTTTAACATCAGTGGCCGCAGTCTGGTTTGGGATGTCACAGCTCTGGACTGGGAGTCCTAAGATGCACAGGAAGACCACAGGGGTACCAGAAGCCAGAGGCTCCCCTCCCCGCTCTGCTGCATTGCTTGCTGTGTGGCTGCAAGCAAGGTCCTTTGTGTCTCTGAGCATTACTTCCTCACGTGCCTGCTGGAGCGTATAACCTGCTTCTTGCAAGGTCAGGGCATGCACAACAATTTAAAAGAGTGAAGGCTGAGTGCCAGAAAACACATGCTCTAACTGATGACCTGGGGTGGCTGGGCAATCTGGGGTGGCTTCCTGGAGGAGGAGCAGCTGGAGCTGTGTCTTAAATGAGGGGAAGTCAAATGGGTAATTTCAGAAAGATGTTCCAGGGCGAGGTCATGAAGGATCTTGGATGCAAGATTCAAGAATTTGGACCCATTCCCTAGAAACCAGAAACTACTGAATGTATTTGAGGATTGTTGTTCTTAGAAATGTGTGGGAGGGGGGCTGGAGGGTGATTGAGGTGGAGAAAAGCTGGAGGGAAGCCCAGCAGCAAAGAGCTGAGGTTGAGCAATAGGGGAAAACATAGAGAGTATTGGGGCGTGTGGGGGAGGGGGAGGAGAGGTGGCGCTGGTGTCCACGTATCTGCAGGATGTTCAGATGCAATTCTCGGTTGCCCAGCAGGGGGCACATGTGTAAAAGGCGTTTGAGATTTGAAAGTGGAATAGGTAACGTTGCAAGTTGTATTAAGTATTTTTCAGGAGCTGTTCAGTTGGTCTATTATCTATGGTTATGAAATAATACTGTTTTGATGGAGTTATTGAATAGCAGGAAACTTGGTTTGCTTCAGGCCCTGAATTTTGCACTAGTTAAAATTCAATCAGAATTTTCAGAATACTTAAGTGTATAGGAAACAAACCTATAGAATTTATTGGGGTACAAAGGGATTCCTCCTGTCTTCCCCTGGGTATTTCTAGGCTGGCAAATAATCAAATGAGCATCAGACAGGTCGATAAGAGGGAAAAAGCTAATAAATTTAATAATACATATGTCTTATATGAGGGAGACTAAACATCGCAGAGTAATGCCTAAATTATGCCATTTTATTTTCTTTTTTTAAAAGATTTATTTATTTGGGCCTCCCTGGTGGCGCAGCGGGTTGGGCAACGCACTATGAAGCAAACCACAACCACTGCAGCATGAGTTCGATCCCTGCCTCCGGCCAGGGAGGGGACCCACATGGCGTAGCAGACCTCTCCTGCCTCGCCTGCTGCTGCCCTCGGCAGTGTGTTTTGGTCAGTCTGCCTGTTCTGCTCCCCACTCTGTCTGGTGAATCCTCTCACCTCCCACGACTCTGGCCTGTACCCCAGCTCTTGTATGCATAAATAAATAAATCTTTAAAAAAAAAGAGGGGAGCAGCGGGCGAGGCAGGAGAGGTCTGCTGCGCCATGTGGGTTCCCTCCTTGGCCGGCAGCAGGGATCGAACTCGTGCTGCAGTGGTTGAGGTTTGCTTCATAGTGCGTTGCTTAACCCACTGCGCCACCAGGGAGGCCCGATTTGCCTAAATTATGCCATTTTAAATAGCTTAGCTGAGACCCAAGGACTTTGGAAGGGGGAGAAAAGGAAGATCAGTTAGGGGTTACCTGGGAAGGCAAAGCAGATAAAGGTATTTGGATTAAGTCCTGCCTTTTTTTTTAAGATTTTATTTTATTTATGCATGCGGGAGCTGGGGTACAAGCCAGAGGTATGGGAGGGTGAGCTGTTACACCAGAGACAGAGTGGGGAGCAGAACAGGCAGATGGACTGAAGTACACTGCTGAGGGGAGCAGCGGGGAGGCAAGAGAGGTCTGCTGGGCCCTGTGGGTCCCTCCCTGGCTAGGGATCGAACTTGTGCTGCAGTGGCTGTGGAAGCCCCACAGTGCAGTGTTCAACCCCTTGTGCCACCAGGAGGCCCTTAAGTTCTGCCTTCTTATGAAAAGGGGCATTGATCGTTATCTGAACGGATTTTAATGGGCCTCCTTTATTTTTTTTTACTTTCTAACCCCCTTCCTCCTGCATCATTTCTACCGGGTCAGCAAGGCATCACCTGGTGTGTCTGGTATATAGCTGGCAAGAGAACAGGTAACCGAAGGCACCTGCTGGGGAGTGAAAATCTGCCCCACTGCCCCCCCCAAAATTTATCTTATGGAAAAAACTTGATTTCAGGGAGGGGCTCTGAATGTTGGGTGGAGGTTGCTTTTAATATTTATACGTAAATGTAAATATAAGTAAATTATAAAGGGCACTACACAGACCTCATATACTGGTCTGTTTCCCATAGAGGAGGCAGAACTTCATCTGCATCCTCTTGTTTGCCAAGCTTTCCAGGGCACGCCCGTGTAGGGTCTGAGCAAAGTATCAGGCTTTTCCGCCCTCCTGCCATTGGTATAATGATGGACACCTGCGGTGCTGTGCGCATGCCTAGGTGGGCGTGTGCAGGTGGGTGCACCTAGGTTTGGACACGGGGGTACAAGGGCGGCGTCACAAAGACGCCAGTAGCAGAACAAAGAGCAAGAAAGCAAGAGCAGCAGCAGCAGCAGCAGCAGGAAGAACAGGACGCCGGCAGTAGAAACAGAAGCAGCAAAGCAGGCGAGAGAGTGAGATGCGAGAGAGTAAGATCCGGGAGGCCTGCCAGCCTCCTGGCCCCCCGGCCCCCCTGCCTGCCATGTACCTGGTCACCTCTGACAATAAAAAGTACAAAAGCCACCGAGGGCTCCAAGGCTCCTTTCTTTACCCCATCTGCTAGAACCATCCAGAACTTGCTCTGTGCCGCCCTTCCTGATACCACACCCCCCTAACTGGCCCTTCCTCTCTGCCCCACCCCTGTTTTAGCTAAACTATTTAAGATGAGAATGGAAGCCTTGTGGGTGAGTCACTCAGTTGACCGGGTCTAGCCCTGGAGTACACGTTGTTGTTAAACTTCTTTTTAGCTTTTTGCTCTTATCAATCTGTCTAATGCTTGTTTTTCACTCGCCAGCCTAGGAGAACCCAGAAGGGAATGAGATAATTTCCTCTGCACCCTGAGGAAGCCAAGTTGCCTCTCCTTTGTGCCAGCCGCTGCCTTCTGCCTGCGGCCTCAGAGCCTATGTGTCCCCCCCAGGCTGAGGTCAGATGCTCTGGCTGTTTCCTGCACGCCCGGGGCACTTGCGTGTTACCAGGCAATGGGCTAAAACTCATCAAGGGTCACTTGGAAGCATTTCAGGACCAGGCCCATGCAGCTGGCTCCAGGGGCACTAATAAGCTATAGTGAGACCAGAGAGAATCAAGACCAGGGCCTCCCTGATGGCACAAGGGGTCGAGCACCGCACTGTGAAGCATCCGCAGCCACTGCAGCACGAGTTCGATCCCCGGCCAGGGAGGGACCCACAGGGTGCAGCAGACCTCTCCTGCCTCCCCGTTCTTGTGTGCATAAAATAAATCTTAGAAAATCAAGACCAGAAGATTTAGGGGTGACACAAATCCCTGAAGCACTGTGGGTGAAGACGAAGGCTAGGAGCGGTAGATGCTTCAGGGGGACATGTCAGGGGCAGAGGAAGCGAGAGGTGGGCTTGGGTTCGGCTCAGGAAGCCCTCTCTTGGTGCTGCCTAGGGCTGGCGAGTTCGCCCCACACCTGCAGGAGTGGTGACACCTGCCTGAGGAGGGCCGGGGTGGCAGAGGGCCCTTGGAGGAGAAGGCTGGAACTGGTTGTAGAGGCTTTCCACCTGAGCTGGGAATCTTCAGCTGAAGGAGCAAGCCCTTGCACCCTGACCCCCGGCTGGCCCTGTTCCCTGCCCTGAGTGGGCTTGTTCTCTTAGGGTCCCCTCTCCCCTCCCAGGAGGCCAGGGACTTGTCTTATTCAGGGGGCACGCCCTGCGCCTGCCACATAGTAGGTGCTCAATAAACCCCACTTGTAGCAGCAGGAAGGGGCAGCACAGGAGGCAGGTTCGGGATGGTTCTGGGCAGACGGGTCGGGGAAGGAGAGTCTTGGAGCCCTCGGTGGCTTTTCATGCTTTATTTAGTAGAGGTGGCCAGGTCCATGGCAGGCATGGGCGCCGGGGGGCCAGGAGGCAGCAGGCCTCCCAACCCCCGGCACATCTCGCCCTCTCGGCTGCTTCTTCTCTCTCTGCTGCTGCTGCTGCTGCTGTCGGTTCTGTCGGTCGGCCGGTCGGTTGGTCCTCGCAGTTCTGGCGTCCTCATGATGCCACCCATTTAAGCCCATGTCCAACTCAGGTGCGCCCACTTGAGCATGCGCACCCTGGAATGCTCGCAGCACCGCATGTGTCCATCATCACGGTGGTGGGAGGGTGGAAAGGCCTGATCATTCTCTGATCCTACACCACTTCAAAGCCTGACTCTGGAATCCGAGTGTGTGGGGGATCCTGGGCTGCCCGCTTCCTGGCTGCGTTACTAGCTGCCTGCTTCTTCCCTTGTCTATTTCCTGGTGCCCTGTGTGCCTGGTGGCCTGGGGTGACAGCCGTCCCTGCAGACAGGTGCGCTGCAGCGGGACCCACCTGGGCCCACGCCCTCTTCCTGGCTGCTGTCCTGCTATTCTAAGCAGCGCGATCACGTGGTGATCACGTATCCCTGTGCCCGGGCCGCCTCCTCCGTTCCCACTGTCTCCTGGGAAGGAACCTGCCGGGGGTGGGGGGTGATTGAGACTGATGAGGAACAGTGGGCTCCTGGGGCGGGGTGAAGGCTGTGTCACAGCCCTAAAACTGGGGGGGGTGTCTGGGTGTGACCTGACACTTCCGGCAGGGAGGCTGCTGTGTCCCCCGCGAGCAAGTGAGCCCAGACAGAAAGGCTTTGAGAAAAGAGGCTGGAGGACTCATGGAAAATTTTAGCCTCTGCCAGCTAAATCCCTTCCACCCGGGAGCATCTTTAGGGCACCAGCCCCCCCTCCCCCCACTGGGTCTGCCTGTCTCTTACCCTGGAGTATCTTTTCCCTTTCGCTTTTGCAGACACAGCTGAAATCTTCCCACCCATCCCTGCCACCATCGCTGCCCCACAACGGCAGCTCAGGCTGTGCCCAGAACCTGGCCCAATCTCCTCCCGCTCTGTCTGCTGGCACCCGGCCATTCTGAGACCATTTGCACTCAGTCTTTTGCAGCTTTAAACCGTCCCTGATGCACCACCTGCCGCTCTGCTCAGCCTGCCCTGGGCACTTCAGGGCCGGCTGACCAGGCCCAGCCTCGGGGCCTGTGGGCCTGACCTCTTCCCTCCCCCTACAAACGCGTCCACTTTTCTGCCCCAGCTGGAGTATGGTTCTGGGGCCTCCAACATTTTCACGTAATTCCACACATATTTACCCACACTTCTCATGCCTGCTTTTCCAGCTCTCACTGTTCTCTGAGTCAAGAGTTTGTAAATACAGCGATTGCTCCTGGGTGTTTACCCAAATGCCTGAGAACTTATGTCCACACAGAAACCTGCGCACGAGTGTTGAGTTTTATTCAGAACTGCCAGAACCTGGAAGCCACGAAGCTGTCCTTCAGCCACTGAATGGGTGCACCGCCCGCACAGGCCAGCTCGCCCACACCTGGAAGATTAATTATGTCAGCAACCGGCCACCGCCTGATGGTGGGGGGGAGTAGGGAGAGTCCGGAACTCGCCTGGCCAGGGCTGGCATGGCCACCCCTGCCCTGCCCCCCAGCGAAGTCTGTGACTTCTCTGAGCCTCTTTGTTCTCGTCCATAAATTGTGACTTGGGAGCCTGTGGAGCCAGCAGGGCACAGGGCAGGTTCTCGATGATTCCAGCAGCGGGTCAAGGAGGAGGCCTGGAGCCCTCGGGGGCTTTTTCAGGCTTTTATTGCATCATTATATCAGAGGCGACAGGTCCACGGCAGGCAGGGGCCAGGGGCCAGGAGGCTGGCAGGCTCATAGCCCCTGGTAAATCTCACTCTCTCAGGGCTTTTTTTTTTTTTAAAGATTTATTTATTTATGGATACAAGCACTGGGGTACAGTGCCAGACATATGGGGGGGTGAGAGGATTCACCACAGAGAGTGGAAGCAGAACAGGCAGAGGGACTGAAACACACTGCTGAGGGGAGCAGCGGGCACAGCAGGAGAGGTCTGCTGTGCCATGTGGGTCCCATCCCTGGCCAGCAGCAGGGATCGAACTCGTGCTGCAGTGGCTGTGGTTTGCTTCATAGTGCGATGCTTAACCCGCTGCGCCACCAGAGAGACACCTCTCGGGGCTCTTGTCTCTGCTTCTACATCTCCTTTTTCTCCTCTCTCTGGTCTCTGTGGGCATCTTCGTGACGCCGCCCTTACACCCCGTGTCTCAGCCCAGGCGCGCCCACGTGCGCATGCGCACACCCTCCTCGAGGTGCCGCATCAGGCAGCGCGCAGGACACAGGTGTCCATCATCAACGCCAATGGAGGGAGGGCCGAAGAGCCTGACCGCTTCTCACTGAGTCTGCAGTGACCTTGGACAATCATTTAACCTTTCGAAGCCTCAGTTTTCCCCAAGTGCCAAGTTGGGGGAGGGGACTTATGAAGAAACAGGAGTTGCTACATAGAAAGTGCCATCTGCAGCCCTGGCACCTTGGCTGGGAGAAGCCAGGGCCATTCGCCCCTCGGGCCCTCCCCGGGCACCTGCCCAAATTCTGCCCCAGCATGCTCAGTGGTTCACCGGCCGTCTCCATGAAGGCGTGCAGTCTCCCACACCCTGGCCTGGCTTTGGGTGCCCACTCTGGCACTGGGCAGGACGCCGTGACCTGTAATTAGCCGGGCCGAGCAGCCAGGTAAATGGGCCCTCCCTGAACCCACACGACACTCCCATCCGCCCCAGCAGGAGCACGTGCTGCAATCTGAAACCGGCACTGCTGAACCAGCTGTGCAGAGAATGGCACGTCATGGCAGGAAGGGCGTGTTCGGAGCCTGTGGAAGGGCCCTGCTCCCCGCACCCCAATACCTGCAGGGTGGCTGCTGAGGAGTGCCTGCAGGTAGGAAGCATCAGAGTCCCAGAGCTTGGCCCTGAGTTGTAAAGGGTGGTTTGCTTGAGGCCTTTATTTTTACTTATTTTTAAAATGTTTATTTATTTATGCACACAAGAGCTGGGGTAGAGACGAGAAGTGTGGGGGGTGAGAGGGTTCACCAGAGACAGAATGGGGAGCAGAACAGGCAGATGGACTGAAACACACTGCTGAGGGGAGCAGCAGGGAGGCAGGAGAGGTCTGCTGCGCCCTGTGGCCCCTCCCTGGCCAGGGATCCACTCGTGCTGCAGTGGCTGCATTTTGCTTCACAGTTTGTTGCTTAACCCACTGCACCACCAGGGTGCTGAACCCTACTTGAAAGCAGGGCTCAGGAAGGATGCTTCTGACTTGTACTCAGCAAGAAAGGAGGGGCGGGGCAGGGGGGGAAGTCAGGTCTTGGTTACAAAGTTTCCATGGGCACCACAGCAGGTGGAGCTGTGTCAACAATGAAACAGATTCACAAAAGTGATTTAAAACTTTAGATGAAGACCTAAGGAGGCCCAGACTTTTTGTGATACATTGTAAACTATTTCTCACCACTTGGAAAGATCTCAGCTCCCTGGGGGGTTCCTTCCTGCCATCCCTGAATTCAGCTGCCTGATGGGGGTCCAGGAGCCCAACAGGGAGGCAATCTGCTATCTTTTCTTTTTTTTATTTAAGATGTATTTATTTATGCACACAAGAGCTGGGGCTGCAGGCCAGAGGTGCAGGGAGTGAGAGGAGTCACCAGAGACAGAGTGGGGAGCAGAACAGGCAGATCCACTGAAACACACTGCTGAGGGGAGTAGCGGGCAAGGCAGGAGAGGTCTGCTATGCCCTGTGGGTCCCTCCCTGGCTGGGGATCGAACTTGTGCTGCAGTGGCTGCGGAGGCTTCATAGTGTGGCGCTCAACCCCTTGCACCACCAGAGAGGCTCTGTGCCGAGGCCTTCACGCATGTGCCCCTTGCACTCCCCTGCGGCCTAGAGCTCTCACCCACGGCCCCATCAGCTGACTGGAGCTTGCCCCCCAGTTCCCCCTATCCCGAGGGTCTGCTCAGACTGCACTTTTCTCAGGACCCCTGTCCCCCCCCACCCCGTGCTGTTGCTGGGGGCCCCTTGATGCTTCTCCAGCCTGCCTCCTCTGTCCCCACAGCAGGGGTCTCCAGAAAGTGGGGAACACTCCTGCCCAGTTTGTCCTGCCCAGTTTGGTCCTGCGTGTGTGTTGGAGGAGGCGAGAGGTCAGGTCGGGGAGGGAGACAGGCCAGAGTGAGGAGGCCCAAGCCCGAGAGGCAGCTCTGGCCCGATGGCTGGAATCTCACTGGGCACTTCTGACTTCTGTTCCTCTGCACCTGCCCGGCCTCAGCAGGAGGGCGCACCTGCCACCCTTCCTTCTGGGTCTGACTTTGATCTCCAGGCCCACCCGCTTCCTCCTGCCAGCATGGGCCTCTCCTCTCCGCCTTGCTCCCTGCCCACTGCTGCCGTCGACGGGCATCACCAGCTCTGCCAGCTGCCCCACGGTCCAGGACCTGCTCTGCTCTGCTGTCCCTTTCCCGGAGAGAAGGGATATTCCTCCATCGCACACAGCCTTGAGCACTAGCCACAGGCCTCACAGCCACACCACGTGCTCCACGACCCCCAGAGCTGCCCGCAGCCTCTGCCTGGGCTCGTCCATTTGCCGGCCAGATGCACAGACAGGGTCACTGCCAGGGGGCTGTGTGGCTGGGGGTGGGCCCTGATGGACCTCCACTAGGTTGGAGGCTCCTGCAGAGGGAGAAGCCAGGAGGTGGGTGGGAAAGGAGCAGGGAGGAACTGAGGCCCGTGAGAGTGGGACCAAGAGTGGGACCGCAGGCAGCAGGGTGGGGTGGGCGGCCTGGGAGATGGGGAGATGGTGCCCGCATTCCTCTGCGGGTGATAGCGCCAGTGAGCTGGCACTAACCTCAGTCAGACGGGTCCCCCGCCCCTGAAACTCTGCTCTCGGGAGTGGCAACCCGAGGATCTGCTCCTCTTCAGGTGAGGAGCGTGGGTAAGGAGACCAGGAGGTGGAACTGGCATGGGAGCACCTACTATGTGCTGGACACACTCTGAGGGCTTTTCATTCATTGCTGAATTTAATTCTTCAATGGCCACTCTTGGAGGTGGGGCTGGAGGGTGGGTGGGAGCAGCAGTATAACCCACCAAGGTATTACAAAAGGTCTGGGTGGGGGTCTCCCTGGTGGCACAAGAGGTTAAGTCTCAGCACTGTGAAGCATCCGCAGCCACTGCAGCGCGCGTTCGATCCCCAGCCAGGGAGAGACCCACATGGCACAGCAGACCTCTCCTGCCTTGCCCGCTGCTCCCCACAGCAGTGTGTTTCAGTCAGTCTGCCTGTTCTGCTCCCCACTCTTCGTGGTCAGGCGCCCAAGAAGATGTCACACTTGGGTGGTGCCAGACTTACCCCGTGGTCCCCAAACTTCCTTCCATGATCTCACAGGTACTTTTTTTTTAATTTTTAATTTTTTTAAAAGATTGATTTATTTATGCATACAAGAGCTGGGGTACAGGCCAGAGTTGCGGGAGGTGAGAGGACTCACCAGAGACAGAGTGGGGAGCAGAACAGGCAGATGGACTGAAGCACACTGCTGAGGGGAGCAGCGGGAGGCAGGAGAGGTCTGCTGCGCCCTGTGGGTCCCCTCCCTGGCCCGCAGCAGGGATCGAACTCGTGCTGCAGTGGCTGTGGTTTGCTTCATAGTGTGTTGCTTAACCCATTGTGCTACCAGGGAGGCCCCCTCAGAGGTACATTTTTGCTGTACTTTTATTTTATAATTACATTCTAGATGCATCCTAATAGCATTGCTATAACCTTTTATAAGTTCAAGTTCAAATTTTTTTGACATTTATTGTTATTGAGGACAAGGTAATTTTTTAGATGATGCACATTTTAAGATGACTGCGGTTTAAACCAATCTTAGCTTCAGTATCCAATTTTATTTTGTATCAGGGAAATCTGGACTCACAGAATTGCTGCATGTGATAATGTTCTAAAAGGGAATCTTGTTTTACAATGACAGGATGACCTTCTCTTTATCTGATCCAGGAGTTTGCAAAAGGTAAGATGATACTTTGGATTCAGATTACCTTCACTGGGCCTCCCTGGGGGTGCAGCAGGTTGAGCATCACACTGTGAAGCATCCATGGCACAGATCCCTGGCTAGGGAGGGGACCCACAGGGCATAGCAGACCTCTCCTGCCTTGCCCGCTACTCCCCTCAGCAGTGTGTTTCAGTGGATCTGCCTGTTCTGCTCCCCACTCTGTCTC
>JAGFMF010011642.1:1035691-1075297 GCA_019455555.1 Galemys pyrenaicus | reverse complement strand
TCTCTGTGGTGAATCCTCTCACCCCCCCACACCTCTGGCCTGTACCCCAGTGCTTGTATGCATAAATAAATAAATCTTAAAAAAAAAAAAAAAAAAAAGAAAATGGATGTTTCACCTTAGGTTTATCCCATGATGACATGTTTGTGTTTAATAAAACAGTGTGTAATCTCGTCTTGTGGAATAAGATCTTTGGTTCCTCCCCCCCCAATGAAATATATTTGACATATAACAACTTAATTTCTAAAATATTTTCAATATTAAAAACAATTGATGGGTGGGTCTCCCTGGTGGCGCATGGGGGTACGTCTCAGCGCTGTGAAGCTGTCAGCAGCCACTGCAGCGCAAGTTCGATCCCCAGCCAGAGAGGTGACCACAGGGCGCAGCAGACCTCCCCTGTTTCCCCGCCGCTGCCCTCAGCAGTGTGCTTCAGTCCATCTGCCTGTTCTGAATCCTCTCACGTCCCCGCCCCAACTCTGGCCTACACCCCAGCTCTTGTATGCATAAGTGAATAAATCTTCAAATTGGAGGGTTTCCTGGCCCATCACTGACCTTGTCAGAGAGGCGCCGCAGACGCCGGTGCTGTGGTGTCTCGCAATCAAAGACCGTGGCAAGAAGCCTTGCGGGTGGGATATGCTAGGGCAGAAGCTTTGCTGTGACATCAGAGGCTGCACGAGCGGTGGCCTGCCTGACACGTTCTGTGACGGCATGACAGCGGCGTGGCTTTCCGACATGTGGGAGAGCGTGTGGAGAGAACCAGGAAGAGCCACGGCTCTCGCCAGCCTCTCCCTGACGCCCTGAAGCCTAAGACAACCTCTTCGGGGTTCCGTTTTCATATTTGCAAAATGCAGGCCTCCGAGGTCCTTAACCTTCTGACAGTCTGCTAAGAAACGTGGACTTGGCCCAGAAAGCACCCATGTGGACAGCTTCTGAGGCCTGGACCCCAGGCAGAGCTCCAGTGGAGTCCCTCTCCCCTCTGGTGCCCTGTGACTATTTCCCCAGTCACCTCTGAGCTCATAATAACGATGATTTGTGTCTGCACAGCACAAACTCCACAGCACTTTCACCTCAAAACATTTCCAAGGACCCTCCCTGGTGGCGCAGTGGGTTAAGCAACGCACTATGAAGCAAATCGCAGCCACTGCAGCGCGAGTTCGATCCCTGCTGCCGGCCAGGGAGGGGACCCACATGGCGCAGCAGACCTCTCCTGCCTCGCCCGCTGCTCCCCTCAGCAGTGTGTTTCAGTCAGTCTGCATGTTCTGCTCCACGCTCTGTCTGGTGGATCCTCTCACCTCCCGCAATTCTGGCCTGTACCCCAGTGACTGTATGCATAAATAAATCTTTAAAAAAAAAACCACAAACATTTCTGAGCAGTGTGGGTGGTGATGGGTGTTACTTTCACTGTAAAGAAGGGGTGTGGGGCCTGGCCAGTGCTTTGCCAGGGTCACAGAGTCAGAGGCCTGTGCTGCAGCCAGAGCTGGGCTCCCGGCTGCCAGCTTGGGGTTTTTCCATGGAGCTAGGCCTCCGTGGTGGTTGTCCTTACGGATTATGCTTGGCAGTGTAAATATCCCTGTAGGTGTCCCTTGCAGGGAACCTATTTGTTCACCTGCTGAAAGGACTATTTTATAGTCTGAATTTGGATCACAAGCACATCTCCACCAGACTGTCAAAAGGTTAAACTTATTTGGTCTTTGCTGTTCCTTGCCTTCTTTTTTATAGAGACACACTTGTAAGACTTGTGTGTTCTGAGCAGACTTGTATACTATTTATCGATGGGATTGCGTTGAGATGATTCCTTCTCAGTTGCTTAGCGCTTGTGAAATACATAGTAAGTGAAAATTCCAAATGTTTGATTTGTTCCGCCCAGATATGTCCTCATGGGTGAGACGTTCCCTGTAGCCCGAGGGGCCCCTCCCTGGGCACTTTGAGAGTGGGGTATGGGCTGTGCCACTTTGAGACTGTCCAGTCATGGTTTATGGCCAGGTTCCTAATATTTTAGAGACTGAATTTTTCAGTTTATTTAAAAATTTTTAAAAGTTTTTTTTAAAAAAATTATGCATACAAGAACTGGGGTGCAGGCCACCAGACAGAGTGGGGAGCAGAACAGGCAAATCTGCTGAGGGGAGCAGCGGGGAGACAGGACAGGTCTGCTGCGCCATGTGGGTCCCCTCCCTAGCCAGGAATAGAACTCGCGCTGCAGTGGCTACAGATGCTTCATAGTGCGGCGCTTAACCCACTGTGCCACCAGGGAGGCCCCTGAATTTTTCAGTTTATAAGCAGAGTTTTAGTCATATAAAGAAGTGAAGTTGTGAAAGAACACGAGCTCTGAGGTCTTACAGGTAGGTGGTTCATTACTGGTGGAAAGAATCATATTAAAAGTGGCTGAGTACTCAGGGGCGGAGGGGAGAGGACGCGGTTACTATCACTCAAGGGTGTGTGTCTGTGTGTCTGACCCCTGCGGGGAGACAGAGCGACCTCGCTTGCGTGCAGAGTGGACCGCATCTGTTCTCCCGCCGCGGGTGTTCCCGACAGGCAGACGCACGGGCGTGGGTTCCCGACGTGGAGCCTGAGGCCTGAGGCCCCGTGTCAGCTTCCCGTGAGAACCGCTCGCCCGAGAGAGCCCTCGGTGCTGGCTGAAGTTGGCCGGCGTGTCCCCAGCAGTAGGAACTCTCTGAGGGAAGCCCGGCCCGGAAGTGAGGTGCCGGAGGGCGCGCCCCGGGCTGCGGCCTCTGCAGAGGGCATCCAATTCCCGGCCTCCCACACAGACCCCCTTTTGTTCTCTTGCTGCTGGCCTGGAGACGTGCTTCTGTGGCTGTCCCTTGTCTCCGGTGGCCTCCCGTCCATGATTTAGGATTGATGGGGGGTGAGCTTGGGTGATTCTCAGGCTAAGTGCCTGCTCTTTGCTTGAACTCCATTCCCTGGTTTGAGAGTGTTTCGAGCAGGTGTATATGGTGAGGGCAAGTGGCGTGGTGGAGGGGCAGCCTGTGGTGCCTGGTTCCTGGCTCTGGATTCTGGGTTTGGGGGGCCTGCTCTGTAGAGGCAGCCCCGTCAGGAGGCCTAGAAGTCACTGTGAGAACAGCGGACAGGCGTGTTTAAAGTGGAGCTGCCAGCCGGCCGCTGCAGAGCTGACCTCCAGGAGGTGACTTTGGAGGGCTTGACCGGACCCACCGGCGCCTCCGGGGCCTGTCTCTGGAAGGAGCACCCAGGCCGAGGGTGGGTTGTGGAGAGCGAGGGTGCGGGGAGTCGGTGGGCAGGCTCCGGGTCGTGTGCTGCGCCTCGTGTGCCAGGCGTGGGTCTGGACCGGCTCCTGGAAGTTGGAGAGTGCGGGGCTGTCCCCGGGTAGTCGACACAGACTGGAGCTCTGTAGGGGCGAGACTAGCCGAGAGCCAGAGAAGCCGGGAGGGGGCTGGTCCAGCTAGCAGCAACCAGGCCCTGGAGCCCGGGTGAACGCCTTGGCGCTCCCGTAAGCAGTGGCCAGGCCAGCAGGAGGGGATTCCAGAGCGGCATCGGGGCAGTCTTGACCACTTGGGGACGCATCAGCCTGGGTTCTGCTTCTCTTCCCATGTGCTTTATGCCAGCGAGCCCAGGCCGTCCGTATGGAACATTCGCTCCAGCTCCTGCAGGAAGAGGCCGTCTGCGGTCGGCGGAGGTGCTAACTCGGTTCAGTCTCCCTCCACCACTGGGTCACTCTGTGGTCTCCCTTGGCCAAAGGCCCTTGGTGGGATACTGCAGCCCCCTCCTCATACTGAGGGGCAAGGGGCCCTGGGGGCACAGTGCCCATGGCTGGCCCCCGGGGGCTGGCGCAGTAACTTTGATGTCATTTGAAGTGCAGTGTCTGCTTAAGTGGATCTGCTCATTTAGCTCACGTTAATGTTATGTTGTCCAGGTGTATTGGAAAGTCCTTCTAAGGTGTGCTATCTTTTTCTGTAGCCAAATATGTTAGTATATTTGGGCCTTTCTTGGAGATCTGGGCTCCCAGGGACACTGTCGGGGTTGCTGTGGGGAGGCCAGGGCCCTGCACCCCGTCACTCACAGGCCCGCCTCTGCTGCCCACCTGTGGACGAAGGCTGCGGTGGGTGTGTCCCTCTGAGTGTTGAGGGCAACTCCTTTTGAGTGGGCGATTCTGTGCCAGAGTTGAAGGTTACAGGTTCTAGAAAGCCTGAGCTGGGATGAGATGTCTAGATCCAGGGCCTCCCAGAATCAGAGGTGTGTGTGATGGTGGCAGGAGCTCAAGCTCAAGTGGTGAAAGAACAAATGATAAAGTTTTTCTTACGCTGGTCACAGCGTTAAGTGCGGTGTTGTTCGAGGTATCAAACTGTTATACAGAATGGCGGTTGTAGAGTTAAAGTTTCTTCTTTCTCAAACTAAGCCATTGCTCTTTTACACTTAGACTTACTATGTCAGTGACCACTTGGCTTTATTTTATTTTATTATTTTTTAAAGGTTTATTTATTTATGCACACAAGAGCAGGGGTACAGGCCAGAGGTGCAGGGGGTGAGAGGATTCACCAGAGACAGAGTGGGGAGCAGAACAGGCAGATCCGCTGAAACACTGCTGAGGGAAGCAACGGGGAGACAGGAGAGGTCTGCTGCGCCCTGTGGGTCCCCTCCCTGGCCTGGGATTGAACTCGCGCTGCTGTGCAGCAGATGCTCCACCATGCGGTGCTCAACCCGCTGTGACACCAGGGAGGGCCCCTCTTGGCTTTATAATCAAAGTGAGTATGTGGGAATAACTCGCTCCTGCAGGCTCTTGAGGGTTACAGAGGAGTCGCCCACAGCCCTCGTCTTGTTTCCAGCACAGCCTTGCTGGTTTGCTCCTTTCGTTATCATCTAGGTGAGGAAAAGAGGAGTGAGGAGTGCGGTTCTGTCTGAGGTTGCTGGGCCGGGACCCCACACTGCCTCAGCCCGAGTCCGGAGCTCCCCAGGGGTCTCCTTAGGGGGCTCTGCTGGGTCCTGCAGGGCGACCCTTTACTCCACAGCGAACCCTGTGGCTCACGCCTGAAGTCTCCTACTGAATTAAGTGAAGTGTGTGACCATAAAGTGATGCCCGACCGTAGCTTGTGCACATTTTCATGTTTCAAACTTCACTTGTGTTCGCTGCACCCAATTATGTTGTCGCCAACCCAGCGGGCCAAGTCTGTGGGTTGTGGGCTTGAGAGGAACCACAGAGCAGGCTCCGTGCCCCTCGGGGGCCCAAGCCCGCCATTAGTGGGTTTCAGGGCTGGCTGGCTGCCAAGCTTGGGGCTGGCCGCTGCCGTGATGCTGCTGCAGCGAAGGAGGCGGCCGCGGCCTCCGTCAGCGAGGGCGTCGGGCAGCAGTTTGCGGGTGCTGAGGGGAGCTGGGCGTGGGGTGGGGGGGGCCTCGCCGTCTGGGGACAGCCCCTGTATCCTGGAATCCCAAGAGACCAGACAGGAACCTTCACGTTCCTGCTCCTTCACACTGGCGGCGAGACAACTCGAATTCCACTTACCCACATGTTCACCGGTGCCCTGGGAGGCCCGGTCACCTTCACAGTCAGGTTCAGAGCTGACCGCAGCCGAAGCCAGGTTTGTTCCACTTTATCTCGCTGCCTCGAGTAAGTGGCTTCTGAGTCATCCACCCTCAAATATGAACATAATCTTTAAAACTTAATCTGCCCACCTCTCAGAAGCGTGGAAACCCGGCAGGCCGGTCATGTGATTTGTTGTTTTAAGACTGGGTCTGTGACGCCACCAACTTGGTGAAGATAATTGGAAGGTTTGTGGTAAATAAATAATAATTCACGCGCAGACAGACAGGGCAGAGAAGCAGGGGCTTCTGAACCGCAGCTGGGCTGGTGGTCAGGGCGCGGAGGGAGGGAGCAGGGCCCCTGGGATTCCAGAGCTCCGGCTGAGGTGCCTGCCTGCCTCCCTCGGCCTCCTGGAAGGTGTCACCTGCTTCCCAGAAGCACTTGGGGGGGATCCATTTCTGGTTAGTCCTTTGGCTCTGCTCGCCGTGAGTGGACGTGTCTTCTGCTGGTCGCTCTCCGTGAGTGGACAGGTCTTCTGCTGGTCGCTTGCTGGTGTTGCGCTGGGCACTGGCCGCTGGCCGGTGAAGCGCCCTGCAGGTGAGGGGGCGGGCCGGCCTCTGGGCTCCAGGTGCTCCTCGCTGCTGCACCAGGACTTGCTTTCTGTTCTTTTTTTGCTTCTTGTCTTTGAAAAAGTGAAGGTATGGCATGGAAAGTAGCTTTCTGAGTCGAGGACTCTGTCGTACCTGCCTCCTGTGTTTCACCTGCCTCCCTGTTGCACCTGTCTCACACGAGGGCTTTAGTGTGCCTGGAGGCCGTGGCTGCCAGCCACTCACCGCCTGCTTTCTCCTAGCATCAGGAGGAGGCCATTAGCTTGACCGGGAGGACCTTGTAGTGGGCTCGGTGCTTGGCCCAAGGTCGTGAGTCAGGGAGAGGCGGGCCTGCCCTGGCTGCACTGCCCTCTCCTCTCTTCTCCATCCTCTGCCCCGTGGGACTGTTTTATGCAGATTCACTGAGATATTTTATCAGATATTTTCCATGTTCTCACCACTGTCTATAAAGATTTTAAAGGTTGCATAATCCTGCTGATGTAATGAGATTAAGACATTCCCGTAGCGCTGGACATCTTAGGTTATTTCCAGTGTGCTTTTTTTTTTTGCTGTTGCAGATGCATTTGCAGTTTACAATTTCACTTTTCATCTATCTGAGTGCTTCGTTCCTGGGCATCAATTTCCAGAAATAGAAACACAGGGTTAACGGAGAGGGACACCTCAGCTGTTCCGGGTGTGGGTCCGTCTTTCTGATATTTAGGAGTGAAACATTCTTTTTCTTTTACATGCTTTAGCCCTTACACCTTCCAAGTATCTGAGAGATAAGAAGCTTTTTCGTAAGTGAGTCACATTTCCTTCCTAAGTTTCTGGATATCGCTTTACTGGCATTAGGCACTCTGCTTTCACAAACAAGGAGCTGGCTTTGAAAACGCCAGCCGGCCTGAGCTGGGGCCCGCACCCAGCAGAGAGCGAGGGTGCTGTGCAGGCCGCCTATCCCCACGCTTGGCTCGAGTTCTCCTTCTCGCTTCCTCTCTGGGGAGGACCCACCCACCTGATTCACAGACCAGGGCCCCTGGGACCTGGGACCCCTGCTCCCCCTGGGTCCGTTCCCAGAGACACAGCCCAGAGACCTGGTGGGCTCGCAGGGCTGCCTCCGCCCGCGCTGGCCGCTGGTCTGCTCCCAGTCTGTGGTCCCTGTGTCCTTCTGCTGTGCGCCTGAGCCACAGCCCCGGCTGCCTTTTCCCCTTCCACTGTCCCTTTGTGTCCCCCTCAGACCGGGTGGAGACCTGTTTTCCTGGCACAGTTTCCAGGGTCTGCAAAGGGAAATGTGTTGGGCAGGGTGAGGAGGGGCCAGCCGACCTCAGCGCTGACCTCAGTGCGTCCTCGGGCCCCTCCCTGGGGTCCCTTCTGGGCTAAGGTCATGCCCACTCCCGCCACCTGGGCTGCTTCCCCTGCAGCGCTGCGCTCCCACTGGGAAAGACCCCTTTGCCTTGGTTCCTCTCGCCCTGGCTGGAGGCTGACACTCGCGGGGTAGAAGCGAGAGGAAACGCCGCAGGCCACACGGAAGCCCAGCCAGAGAGCTGCCCCGGCTGGGCGGGTGTTCGTGCCAGCTCTGTGGGGCGGGCGAGCTGCATTGGCTCTGCGGGCACCCGGACTTCCTGCGGGCACCCGGGCTTCCTGCCCCCCAACCCGGTGTTTATTCTGTCAATAAAGCCGAGTTTTAGAACGGCACTTTGCTCTGTGCGTGGCAGTCTGCATTTTTAGCACAAGTGCGGAAGCTGGACTTTGTCCGGTGTCCGCCGACGCGTGTGTTTGGGCCGGCTGCTGCTAGGCGACCGGCGCTGTGGCCGTGTGCTGTGGCCGTGTGCGGTGACGGCCTGGCAGGGCGCGGGAGCCGCGGGCGTCCTCAGGCCTGCAGCCGGGCTGGGCGGCGGGTCCCAGCCTCGGAGGCGTGGGCTGCCCTGGTCCTGGCATGATCTCGTTAGCTCCCGAGAAGTCTCCGCCAGCTGCCCCAGCCCGGCACTGGCGGCCTGGCCGCCCGGCTCCGTGCCTCTGGAGCCGGCCCTGAGGGTGGTTCCCTCGCAGCCCTCTGCCTCGCTCCCAGTCGGAGAGGGTGCGCGGGAGAGGGTGCACGTTGGCGCCCCTTCTCCTGCGTAGAACTGGGGTGGTGGCTGGGGCCGAGCTGACGTTTACAGAGGCGCCCACAGAAACGGGTCCTTGGGGTGGGGTGGGCAGAGGGGCGTCCTGGTGGCCTGGGGAATGCTCAGCTGCGGTCGGTGGGGGAGTGCTCCTTTGAGGAAAGTGGAGTGGAGGGTTGGTCTAGTGAATTCCAGACTCTTGTTATTTATCTTTAAAGCGCTTGCTTTCTTTCGGATTCTTTCTTCTCACTTTCCAAGTGACTCTGTAGTTGCTGGGTTGTTGGGGGGCTATTTAATTTTCTCCCTTTGACACTCAGACAAGTCACCTTCCTTCGAGGTATTTTCAGCCAGCCGGCGTGCAGCCAGTGGCGCGAGGGTCCGTGGCCGCTCATGGGGTCTTGGCCGTTGGTGGTCTCGGCCTGCAGTGGCGGCCCCTCGCAGCCCCGCAGCCCTGCGCATTGGTCACCGCCCCTCTCCAGTGGGGGCGAGGAGAGGGCTGCTGTGGGGACAAGTGACTTGTCTTTAGATTCCACACATTCCTGCCCCCTCCTTCCCCGGGGGTTCTAGTTGCAAAGTAGGTTCTTGCCTCCAAGCTGCGGACCTCAAGGCTGGGTCTGCTGGGCCTGCCGTGGCAGCACTGGCCGCTCTGTGGCCACTGGGAACCTCTCTCCCGGGAAAGCGCGCCTCCTTGCTGAGTTTTCTCTGTGCTGTTGCTGTCCTGCACACACGGCCTCGGCGCTGGTGTTCGGACCCTGGGCGGAGCTCAGCAGTGCTTCCGAGCGTGTATTTGAGGCTCAGACCCCCCTTGGGTTTATAAAATAGACTTGTCTGTGGGCAGTCACGCCGACTGGGGCCGTCGCGGAGGGTCCTAGGCTGGGCGTTACAACGGTGGAGACTCAGGCTGGAGTCGGGTGACGGAGCTTGTGCGGCCGCTGCCCAGGCTTGGGGGGGAGGGAGGCCTGGGGCCTGGGCTTGCGCCCAAATTCCAGTTCCCTTCCAGCCTTTACTTATCAGGACCGGCTTTTTACTGCATCACTAATCATCATGAACTTTACAATTTTAATATTTTTTTAAGATTTATTTATGCAAATAAGAGCTGGGGAACAGACCAGAGATGCGGAAGGAGAGAGGAGTCACTAGACGCAGAGCGGGGAGCAGAACAGGTCCACTGAAACATACTGCTGAAGCAGGAGAGGTCTGCTGCGCCCTCTGGGTCCCTCCCCGGCCTGGGATTGAACTCATGCTGCAGTGGCTGTGGCTGCTTCACAGTGCGGCACTCAATCTGCTGCGCCACGGGGAGGCCCGTTTTTAGTATTTCTTTTAGTATTTCTTAAGGCTTCTTTTGTGCCCGGCTTTCCTTCCTTATACTTCCCTGTGACTGCTATTTTTGCAGAGAGAAAATTTGACCCACACTGAGTGGCGGGTCTCGTAGCTAGGAAATATGGGCGTGCTTGGTCGGCGTAGGGCAGGGCCAGCCTGGGGACACGGCAGAAGTGCCTACGAGACGGGAAGTGGCCATTTTGCCCTGGACCCCTCCATGCACTGCCGCAGGCGGACATCGGCTCAGAGTGGAAACCGAGCGGAATGTGCTTCCGTAGACGCCTGAGGTCTCCGGCGCCTGTGTTAGCCGGGAGCCGGTTGCACGCCCCATGCTGGCGTCGGCGCAGGCGTCCTGCCCAGGGCCGGCTGGGAGGGTCACGTGCGCCCAGACTCCGGGGAGCCCTCGTGCTCGCTGTACGGCGCTGCTCCGGACAGAGCCGTCCCCGCGGGTGGCTTCAAAGGCCTTTCTGTGTCCTCTGCGGAGGGCGGGCTGAGGCTCTGGCGGGGCTCAAGCAGCCCCTGACGTGACCGAACCGTCCGACTGGAGCCTGGGAGCGGCCCACCCCCTGGCATCCACAGCTGTAGCTGTTCAAATATTGACGTTACCGCCTCGCCAGCACTGCCTCCCTCGCGGCTCGCCAGAGCGGCGTGTCGCGTGCAAGCAGGGCGGCATCTCAGGGGTTATTTCGAGCCGTGACAGCAGCTGGGCCGCCCACGGGGTGGGGGCAGCTGCTTGCTGGTTCCACGCCCAGCGTCCCCCGGGCTCGGACCCCACCGGGCTGGAGGGGGAGCCGTCTGCTGTGGGTGGGCCCCAGGGCCGTTGGCGGTCAGGCCTGGGAGGCAGAGGTGTCCCCCAAAGGGGTGAGGCGGAGTGGGGGGTCCAGGTTTATGGTGCGGCACGACAGTACTTGGGGGCGCTGAGTGGCCGTGAAGAGCGAGGCCGTGGGCCTGTGAGCTGGAGGGAGGGTGGTGGCGGGCGGCCCCTGCCCCGACCGTGAGGCCGTGCACTGGAAGCTGCAGTGGCGCCCCCAGACTCTTACGTGAGGGTGCCCTCGCCCAGCCCACTGCCCGGAGCCTCTTCCACAGGGCCGGGTCCGAGGGGCAGCTTGTGCCTGCCTGGAGCTCTGTCCCTGCGGTGAGGATCACACATAGGACGGGGTGCCCTGGCTCCAGCCCCTGGCCTGCTCGCGAGATGTGTGAGCGCCTCCCTGCTGGGTCCCCCAGAGGCCTGTGCCGCCGCCCGCCCATGTCTCTGGCCGGCGGGGACCGTGCAGCCGAGTGGGGTGAGTGCGCGGCTGGGGCAGGCTGGCGTGTCTGTCTGTGCACGGCGGGGCCGGTGCGGCAGGCCCGGCTCTGGGCTCCTTCTGTCCCTGTCTTCCCAGAGTGCGGCCCATGCTCGGCCTCTGCGTGGGCCTGTCCTGCGGCGGCTCAAGCCTCCTCTGGAGGGCGGCTCGAGAGGACCCCGTGCCCCTCAGCTGCTCTGCCCCTGAGGCCGCGACCGGAGGGACCGCTGGCACTGCCACGGCCGGCAGGGGCCGGGCTAGCGGCGCTGCTCGAACTTCGTCAGCCGCGGGGCGTCAGCAGAAGGGCTCGGCTTGCGTGCCGGCCTCCTTGGTCCCTGCTACTTCTGCTCTCGCTCGGTGGACTTCAGCCTGGCGCGCCCCAGGGCACGGCCGACACAGGCGACGCCACGCCATGTGAGGCTGCCTGCGGCAAAGCACGCGCTGGCCCGGCACGTGCCCTTCGAGAACCAGGGCCGGCGCTGGGAGCAGCCTCGGGAGCCCGCGGGCACGTTCTCCTGGCCCTGGCCTTCGGGAGGGCGGCCGGTGTCCTGGGTCCCTGCCTCTGCTGGCACGAGTGTCCCTGCTGCTGCTGCGGGAGCTGCGGTTGCCCTCGGGGAGCTGCGGGGTGGAGTGGGGCAGAGCAGGGGCTCCCGAGAACCCTGGGCCTGGCCGGGTCCTCAGCGGGGCTCCCCCAGCGTCAGGAAGTGAGGACGACGTGGTGTTCGCTGCCCGGGTCGGTCAGCACGTGCTGCCCTTGGGGAGAGCTTGCTAGGTTGTGGGGTGCCCTTCCTTGGCCCGTTGGTGGTAAGAGCTGACGTGGAAAAGCAGGCTGAGGTTCTCCCCGTATTGTAGTTTGGTTGAGAGTGGTAGGCAGGGAGTCGTGTACACTCAAGGGACTATCCGATGCTTCACCCGTGAGGACACCTGAGGCCGTCTCCACAGCCCGTCACCCCGAGTTTCCTGGAGCCACTTTATCCTCCTGCCGCCCCCCTGCTCCAGCAGGCTGCTGCCTACACCCCCTCGCCCCTCAGCCTGCACCCTGGGAGACGACGTAAATGGAAGTACAGGCTGTGTGTGCGCTCTTATCAGCCCAGCTGCTTCTGCCGGGCACAGTTATTCTGAGGTTCCGCAGCAGCGTTGCGCCTATCAGTGCCTCATCCCTTGCTCTCTCCAGGGCGTGGCCCTGCCCCGGGCTTTCCCACTTATCAGTCAGGGCTCAGGCTGCCGCGGGCCTTGCGCAGACGCAGCGGGCACAGCGGCCTGCGGGGTGGTGTTCACCCCACTTTTCCCAGTGCGGGAGCTCCTGCTCCTCCCGTCCCCCCTGCACTTGCTCTGGCGCCTCTTCGGGGCTCCCCTCGCCTTCCCTGCGGCCGTGTGTCCTGCTGCCCGGCCCTCTCCTTGCCGAGACTTGCCGCGCGTGGCCTTTGCAAGGCTGGTCGTTCAGTCTGCCGCGCAGTTTGAGCTTTCCTTGCTCCGGGTCCCAGCCTTTTCAGACATGTGAGTTGCAAATGCTTTCTCTCGCCCCTGGCTTTTCATTTCTTCACGGTCTTCCGAAGAGCCGTGTAAGAGTCGGTGACGTCGGTGTGTTCTGTGGTTCGTGCCGCCCGGCTTGGGGGTCATGGCTCGAGTCTCTGCTGGTCCTGGGTCACAGGTAGCGTCCTGCAGTTCTGCGGTTTCAGGGTTAGCATTTAGGTTTGTGACGCGCTTCGTGTTTTGTGCACGTTACGGGGTCTCAGCCCCACTTGCTGTGCGGGAGCCCGAAGGGAGGCTGGCGCTCCAGGCGCTGCTGCTGTCCTGGCCGACGCACGCAGCCTGGGCCTTGACCGCGCGTCCTCCCCTGCAGCCTGGGCTGTCCTGCGTGAGGCAGTGGCCGGGCGATGCCCGCTGGGCCCCGTGGCCTCGCTCTGCCCCGCGCCTTCCGGAGCCCGACGCGGAGCTGGGTCTGCGTGCGGCTTTGCGCATTCTCACGCTCAGAGGCGATGTGCAGCCGGCCAGGTGCAGGGGTGTGGGGGCACAACGCTCTGCGCCTGGGGGAGGCGGAGGGCCAGGCTGGGGGGCTGGGGGAGCCTTCCCGCAGTGTGGGCTGCGGCGGCTGGGGGCAGAGGCTCTGGGCGCCTGGCCCCGGCCCAGTGAGGGCTGCGTGTGCGTGCGTGTGCTGTGCCTGCGTGTGCGTGCGTGTGCTGTGCCTGCGTGTGCGTGCGTGTGCTGTGGCTGCGTGCGCATGCGTGTGCTGTGCGTGCGTGTGCGTGCGTGTGCTGTGCCGAGCACGAGCGCCGGGGCTCTGCAGCCTCCGCCTCCCCGTCACAGCCGGCGCTGGCCCGTGGTCACTGCCGCCGGCTGCCCTGGCCCGTCTCTGCCCTCGGCCCCTCGCTTGTCCATCCTCACGACAGCCCTGGGGGCCGAGCGCCCCGCAGTGAGGGAGCTGGGGCGCCGTGGAGGCGCCCGTGAGAGCAGCCTGCTGCTTCGTTGCTGCTGAGTGCGAGGGCTGCCTTGGGGCTCCGGAGCGCAGCAGAGGCGCAGAGCTCCGCCTGGCTTCTTCGCCGGCCCGCAGCAGGAGCGGCTGGCCTTGGCTGTTTGACTGGCCTCTTCAGTGGCTCCCTGTGGTATCCACTGAAATCCAGGCTGTGTGGGCTGCTCATCTCCAGCCTCAGCGAGCTTCTCTCTCCCACGTGCTTTCACAGGTCCCATGTCTGCGTCCTGCTGCCCATCTGCCTGCGGGCTGCTGCTCGTCCTTCAAAACTCAGTTCCCGCCTCACGTCTGTCTCCCTGGTCTGCAGCGTGCAGAGCCTGCCTGTGCTGGGGGGCTGGGGGCCGGGGGACCTGGGCTGCCTATGACATTGGCGTCCGAGGGGCTTGGCTGCGCTGGAACAGGCATGGTGGGCTGAGCGGATGAGGCGCAAGTGGGCAGGCCCTCCGTGCCGGACCCCGTGCCCTGTGAGAGGAAGCACCCTGGGCCCAGGCCCGTGGTCCGTGGCCGCTCTGGCTGCAGGTGCCCGGGCTGCCCTCATGGGAGAGGTTTCTGATCCCAGAAAGCAGGTGCTAAAATTTTAAAGGGCCTCTTCAGCGACTTCTTTAAATTCTGAGCCAGGTTGAAAAAGATTTTTCTTTTGGAGGAGAAAGAGTTTTCTGTTCTGTCAAGAAATGTGTCTCTGACCATTCTCCGAAATCAGAGCTCTAGTTTTCTGCCTGTATCCCCAGGAAGTGTGCGACGCCATTGCCACTTTCATGGTGTGCCCAGTAAAGAGCCTCCTTGGAGGGGGCAGGAGGGGCCGCTGGACTCTGCTCCGGCAGCTGTGGCTCAGGGCTAGACTCTGACCCACGAGCCCTGAGGCTGGACTCCGAGGGAGTGTTGAGCTCTGAACCTCGAATTAAGATGCCAGCCTCTTACATAACGCACTTGCCCTCTAATTGCTAGGAGGCAGGTAGGTTGAGTAACCCGGAGGTGTGATCAGGCGGGGCCAGAGGGCGGGCAGGCAGATCGGCTGAATTATGTCTTTATGATTCCGAACTTTATCTGGCCGAGGCGCCCTCTGGTTCTCGGTGGCACTGGCTCCTTGGCTGTGGGGCTCTGTGGTGGGGCGGCTCGAGCTACCTGCCGGGGCGGGGGGCTCTCCACGGGGCCTTGGTCAGCCCAGATGACAGTCGTGCTGTCCCGTCCTTGCTGACTGCCGCCCGTGGGGTTGTCTGCTCCCCCACGCCGAACGGGCC
The DNA here is from genome assembly GCA_019455555.1 of Galemys pyrenaicus. Taxonomy (NCBI): domain Eukaryota; kingdom Metazoa; phylum Chordata; class Mammalia; order Eulipotyphla; family Talpidae; genus Galemys; species Galemys pyrenaicus. The sequence continues at coordinate 1,060,815 of JAGFMF010011642.1, read as the reverse complement.
GGAGGGGCTGTGCAGAGAGTGCCGTCGGGCCAGGGCCAGGGCACCGCTGGGGAGGGTGGAGGCAGGACTCCAGGTGGGTCTGTCTGGCTGCTCCCCTAGGTGGGGGCTGGTGACCCCACCCCTGGCGCCCTGCGCATGCTCTCTGCGCTGCGGGCCTGGCCAGGCTGCAGAGCGAGGCTGGGGCGCTGGCTGCGAGCCCCGGGCCTGCGCTCACACACAGCTCCGTCTGCAGTGGGTGATGGGTGCCGGGCACGTGGCTCTGTCAGGGTCCGTGTCGGGTGGGGAGCAGCACGCCCGCCGCGGAGAGCACCTCCTGGGAGCTCGAGGGGCGCTGGCCGACTGTGCCTGGGGGGAGGGCTCGTGGGCGGGGCCTCACAGGGGCGTGGGGAGGCCTGTGTGTGTGCTTGCGTGCGCAAGAGAGTGAGCGGGACTGAGTACGGATGATGGGGTCCAGATGCTCGCTTCTCGGGGGCCCGCCTGGGCAGGCGGTGGGGAGCAACAAGAACCCAGCCCAGAGAGGTCAAGGTTTCGGGGAGACCTGCTGGCCGGATGGCCAAGGTTTGCTGCTGCGGCCGCGGCCACGGCCCCTTCTCAGGGTCTTCGCCCTGGGCTTGCTTGCCTGTTCAGCTCCCTGTCCCCCTTCCGGACCGCAGCAGAGCCAGCTCCTCACGGGCCTGCCCTCTCCCCGTCCCTTCTTCTCGCCATCCCCGTGGGGGCAGGGCCTGCCTGTGTCCTGTCCGCGGGTGTGAGGGCGGTGCCGGCCCGCCTGGCCTCGGCGCACGCGTGGAGCGGAGGGGCGCGGCCCCAGGTCGGGCGGCCGGCTGGGGCAGGAGGGACCAGGCCTCCCTGTCGGTGTCCTTCCTCCAGACCGCGCTGACCTTGGCTTAGCCCGGGCGTTTCAGCTGGGTGGCCGCCGCTCTTCCCCGAGCAGCTGGGCCGCTGGCCAGCTTGCCGCCGCCAGGGCCCGCGGGAGGCCTCCCCTGCCCGGATCGCTTTCCTTTCCCGTAGGGCAGGTTCTCTGTGCCAGCTCATTCCCCGCTCCTCGCCACCTGACGTGGTCTTCCTGTTCACGCTTCTCCCTTCCTGACGCTGCCTCTTCTGTATTCCTGGAAGAGAGAAATCACCTGCGGCTGCTTGAGGAGGGCCACGAGCAGGGAGCTGTGCTGACCCGGGCGCGCGGGCTGGGTCAGTCCCCAGGCGGTCAGGATGACCTTGGGTGTCCTTGGCACCGGGTTGGGCGACTCTGGGCCGTCGAGGACGCGTGGCGGTGGTGGGCTTGCATCAGCTAGAGGAGGGGCTGGGAATCTGGGAGACCCTGGCTTTGCTGAGAGGGCGGGGCCCGTCAGATTTCAAGGGCTTTTTCAGGCCTGTCTCCTTCCCAGAGCATGCTGCGCTGTGGCGCGGACCTGGTCGAAGCCAGCAGAGGAGGCTGACGGGTGTGTGTGACGCCTGTGCTGTCTCTGCACGTCTGAGAGGCCGGCCGAGGGCTGGTGGGTGGTTGGGGGTGCTGGGCGCCCTGGACCTGAGTTCTGATGTGAGGGAAGTGAAGCCATGAGCACCGCAGAGCCTCCAGGAGCAAGGCCCTCTGGGTCTGTGACTGGAGTGTGGAGCCAACAGCGTGACCCCGGGGAAGCCAGCACCCCGTCCTGAGGCCGCGCCCTGGAAGTGCAGAGGGTCTCCCTGGTGGCACTGCCCTCCTTTCTTTCAGACTGGAAGTGGGCTTTCTGCATTAGCACTTATGTTAATGTATTGTGTTAATTTGTGTTAATTTGTCCGGGTCTCTAAAACAGATTGTGTCGCTGGCTGTTCCCTTCTATGTCAGGAGGAAGTCTTTGATGCCTTGCTGAGTGCTGGCCCCTTAGTGCCTCGCGCTGGGTCACAGCCTGAATTCCTTCTGCACGCGGCAGGCGGCTGTACAGCGGCCAGCAGCCCTCGGCATCATCGGCCTCGTGGGCTGGGGCAGGCGCCACCAGCTAGTGGAAGAAAGAAGTCAGATAGAGAAGAACCATAAAAACATCGCAGAGGTTAGGCATTTTATTTTTAACCTAAAAAATCAACGTAGGTTAAGTCTCCCACCCCCTGCAGTCTCGTAGCAAGGGCGACCCAGGTCTGCGGCGGCAGCTCCATGCCTCAGCCGCGCTTCCACGCAGCCGGGGCCAGGGAGAGGCTGTTTCCAAGGGGCTGGGGGGTCTCCAACGCCCCCCTGGAAAGCCCTGGAGAAGCTGGAGCAGGAGCGGGTGCTGGAGCGTCCGCAGGGCGTCCTGTGAAGGGGCGACACGGGACCCAAGGGGACGCTGCCCGCGGCCTTCGTGTGAGGCTCTGGGCCTCTGCTGGACAGACGCGTAGCACGTTGCCCGTGGGCGCTCACGGCGTCCAGGGAGTCATCAGATGCCAAGACGTGACGGCCTGCTTCCCAGGCGCGTGGGGCTTGGGGACCTTCCCGAGTCCTGCCTGTGTGGGCGGCGCCCCCGGCCAGAGGCGTGCGGCCACAGGGCAGCTCCGCGCCCGCCGGCGGGTCGGGGGGCTTCGCTCCCACCCCTGCGTGCGGGCCTGGCCCTCTGTTGCGTGTGAGCACAGGCCGAGTGTGTTCTGTGCAGGCTGTTACGTTTGTCGCCGTAGGCTCCTGCCAAGCAAAACAGGCAGGAACAGCGAGCTGGCGAGGGGCCCCAGCCCGCTCCGCCGGGCCGCCTCGGAGGGGCGCCGGGCCTCTGTGGCCATGCAGGCTCTCGCAGTGCGGCCGCTGGCCCCGAGGAAGCGCATCCTCCGGCTCACTCCGGCCTGCTGGCCCCGCGCCTTGCTGGGAGGCTGACTCAGGCTGGGGCGGGCCCAGGAGTCTGCGGGTCTGTCCGCGGCCCTGCGGCTTGGTGGTCGGGCTGGGCTCCCTCCCGCTTCCCGGGGACACGCTCCGCCTGCAGCGTGGACGCTGCCCTCTCCCGGGCATTTCCACAGTGCTGCGTCCTTCCTGCTAAGGCGAGGTGTGAAAATAGCACCTCGTTATCGTTTCCGGTTACATTTTTCTGAGCGCTCGCTCGTGAGGCCGAGCTTCGTTTCGCAGATTTATCAGGTCGTGGTGTCCCCTGTGCGCCCTCTGTCTGTTTCCTCTGCCGGCCCCCCATGCCCGGATTGTTTTTCTTTGCAAACTTAGGGACTCTTTGTAGCTCGGGCTGTCAGTCCACGTCCCCTGACTGTGGGTCTCCAGGATGTATTTACTTTGGTTCGGCGTCATTGTCCTTAAAACGTAAAGGTGTCCTGCATCAGATGCTCCTCTGTGCGGCTTTTAGGTCTCCTGATGCATCCACGATCTGTCGGCCGGTTTCGTCCTGAGTTCACGTCTGACTCAGACCCTAACTTGAGCACGTCAGTGCATCGGAGGCCGGGTCTGTGACCAAGCACGGTTCCGCCCAGAGGCGCGGGCGGCCTGACGAGGACGCTGGAGGAAGTTCTGACTCGGGCGTCTCACCTGCAGCCCCGTGCGTCCGAGGCCCTGCCACTGCTCCCGGGCTTTGGCCAGGCGGTGTGCTGTTGCCGCCCCATCCCCTCACATGCAGGACTGGCAGGGCCAGAGCAGTACCGTGGTGGGAAGCTGAGGGCCGGTGCCACGGGGCCCCATGCGCGCGGAGCAGGCACGGTGCCTGGCCGCACTCAGCGCCGGTCAGCCCCGGCGTGGAGAGGAGACCTCTGTGTGCTGGTCCCGCGTGTCCGCAAGACGCCGGGGCACTCAGCAGCTCCTCCTGATTACAGTCTAAGTGGAGCGGTCACAGAAGGCATCTCCACATTTCCCCAAACCTGACGGCCAGCCTCCAGGTGGCCGCTCGGCTCCGGCTCTTCCTGTGGCACTTTCCGGGCCTGCCCCTGCTTGAGAAGTGCTTTATGGCACAACTCAACGCTCGTGTGCAACCCCGGGCCAGCGCGTGGTTGTCTTGAGGCGAAAACCTCGAAGCCAGGGACCAGACCCTCTCACCGCGGGGATCCCCTGGCGGGCGTCCCAGCTCCAGTGTCCAGAGTGTCGTCACTCCCTCACTCAAAGAAACATCTGCACGCACAGAGCCATAAGTAATCTGCAGTTCTGGGCCCTCCCTTTCTGGCGCAGCGGGTTGAGTGTCGCCCTGTGAAGCATCCGCAGCCACTGTAGCGCGAGTTCGATCCCCCGCCAGGGAGGGACCCACAGGGCGCAGCAGACCTCTCTCTCCTGCCTCCCCGCTGCTCCCCTCAGCAGTGTGTTTCAGTGATCCGCCTGTTCTGCTCCCCGCTCTGTCTCCGGTAAATTCTTTCACCTCTTGTGACTCTGGCCTGTACCCAGCTGTTGTATACATAAATACATAAATCTTTTTTTGTTAATATTATTTTTATTATTTATTTATTTTTAGGATTTATTTATTTATGCATACAAGCACCCGGGGTACAGACCAGAGGTACAGGGGGTGGGAGGATCCACCAGAGACAGAGTGGGGAACAGAACAGGCAGATCGACTGAAACACACTGCTGAGGGGAGCAGCGGGCAAGGCAGGAGAGGTCTGCTGCACCCTGTGGGTCCCCTCCCTGGCCGGCAGCAGGGATCGAACTCGTGCTCCAGCGGCTGCGGTTTGCTTCATAGTGTGTTGCTTAACCCACTGCGCCACCAAGGAGGCCCCTAAATACATAAATCTTTAAAAAGAAAAGAAAAAATTAAAAAAAAAATTGTAGTTCCCCCTTATCCACAGCTCAGTAGTTTCAGTCAACTGTGGTCTGAGAATTTTATGTACACGGAACTATTTTGAGAGGGTAAGTAAGAGAGAAACCACATTCACGTAACCTTTATTGCACCATATTATTATACTTATTTTATTATTAGTGATTCTTGTTAACCTCTTACTGTGCCTCAATTTAGGATTTTTATTTTTATTTTTTTAATTTTTGCATAGAGGAACTGGGGTATAGGCCAGAGGTGCCAGGGTGGGGGAGAGAAGATTTCCCAGAGACAGAGCGGAACAGGCTGGGATCGAGCTTGTGCTGCAGTGGCTGGCGAGAGCTTCACCGTGCTGAGACTTAACCCCTGTGCCTCCTGCAGCTACACTCTACCGCCCGGCGCTCCTGGGGAGGAAGAGCAGAGCCTGCCCAGGGCTCGGCACCACCCGATGTTAGGCACCCACTGGGGATCTTGAAACCGCCCACCTCGGGCCCTCTGTGCTCAGTTTTTATTCATGAGCTTTACCAAAAGGGAATCACAAGTCATCCACAAGTTGCGTTTTCCCTTGGTTCGTACTGCTGAGTAGTCTTTCATCACATGCACTCGTTGGGGTTCTCCAGAGGAACAGAACCCACGGGCTGTGGGTATGTAGAGTCCCGCGTAAGGAACTGGCTGCATGAGGCGGTGAGGAAGCCCGCGCGGGCTGTGTGGGCAGCGGACTGGCCCGGACACCGTGGTGCACAGGCTGCAGCCCGCCAGGGGCTGTCGGTGGAGTGGGGCAAGGCAGGCGATGCCCTTCTGGGAGGCTGTGTTTGTCCTGTTCAGGCTTCCCGCTGGAGGGTTGGACGCGCTCGCTGTAGGGGCCGCCCCCACCCCTGCACCCAGAAGCCCTCCCAGCAGGCCCAGAGTGGTGTGGCCGGCGGTGGGCGCGGCGTGGGCTGGCGGAGCCGGCCGCAGACGCCATCGCACGCTCAGGCCCGTTTCTCACTCCGCCCAGCGGCGCTGGGTCGCTGCCGGGCTTTGCGTCGGGCTCCGAGCCTGCCGGGCTCCGTGCCCGCTCATTGCTGGGGCTGGCGCCTGGGGCTGGCCACTGACCGCCACCCGCGGGTTCCTTCTTACGGACGTGGACGGCCTCCTCCGCCTCTTGCCGGTTGCCCTGCCCGCGAGGCCCTTTCCCTGCGGTGTGGCACTGGACTTCCCGGTGGTGACGCCCACCTGCCCTTTCCCCTTTTCCCCTCGGGTTCTGTCCTTCTTAGCGGCGTTCCTGGCTCCTCACCCGCCCTCACCGCCGCGGCGCCTGCACCTTCACCGTGGCCGGACGCCGTGAGCCCGTGCGCACGGCTGTGCGAACCCGCTGCGGCTGTGCTTTCTCTGGCTTTGTGGAGGGAACGCTTCGTCTGCAGATGCGATGTACTTGGAGGCTTGGCCTTTGCCTTCAGCCCTCCTGTCTGAGGTCGCGCTTAGTGCTGTGCGCGGCAGGTCCAGTTTTATCTTGTCTGCGCGGGTGACCGGCTGAGTCCGCGTCGCGTCCGTGTTGCCCAACGAGTCCCTTCTGTGCTTGGGGAAGTGCCTCTTTGTATAGGAAGTTGGGAAATATGTGTGGTTCTGTTTCTTGTTTTCAAATCCAACTTACTTTACTGCGGTAAGAATATGCAGCGATACTCACCACCTTCACCACGGGTACGGGGCCACCGACTGTCCTCCTCCGCCCTGTGCCTGGGTCTGTCTGTGGCTTGTGCCGGTCAGCACGCGGCCAGAAGAGGCAGCCCTCTTCCTCCATCCTGCCTTTAATGAGAGTGTTTCTGCTTTACCTAGCAGCAGACCACAAGAATGGGGACTTTGTCTTTTTTTTTAAGATTTATTTATTTATACATACAGGACCTGGGGTACAGGCCAGAGTCACGGAAGGCGAGCGGATCCACCAGAGACAGAGTGGGGAGCAGAACAGGTAGATCAACTGAAGTACACTGCTGAGGGGAGCAGCGGGCGAGGCAGGAGAGGTCTGCTGTGTCCTGTGGGTCCCCTCCCTGGCTGGAGGCAGGGATCGAACTCGTGCTGCAGTGGCTGCAGTTTGCTTCATAGTGCGTTGCTTAACCCACTGTGCCACCAGGGAGGCCCTGTCATTTTTTTTTAAGATTTATTTATGCATACAAGAACTGGGGTATAGGCCAGAGGTGCAGGAGGTGAGAGGATTCACCAGAGACAGAGCGGGGAGCAGAACAGGCAGATGGACTGAAACACACTGTTGAGGGCAGCAGCGGGGTGAGGCAGGAGAGGTCTGCTGCACCCTGTGGGTCCCTCCCTGGCCGGGGATCGAACCCGCACTGCAGTGGCTGCGGATGCTTCACAGTGCTGCGACCTAACCCCTGCGCCGCCAGGGAGGCCCCGGATTTTGTCTAATGCACATCTAACTGCATCTCTGCATCCCTTAAAAACACTTACTTTTACAGCGAACTTATGGTAAGCGTAATAAATTCTTGGTGGCATTTATGATGTAGTGGCACTGGGCTCAAGAGCATGTGAGCCAGCGCCCCGCAAGCAGGGGCTGCATGGACGGCGTGCCCCACCTCGGGTCCTCCCGCACTCCTGGCCCACCTTCCTGGCCGCTGCAGCCTCTGCAGGGCCAGCTGGGCAGGAGGCAGACACACCCCTCCAGAGGGCTGCTTGGCATGGTCTGGGCTGGGGAGAGGCAAACAGTGGTGCGAGGTACTGGTCCTTTTTATAGTTGGGAATACTGAGGCCCAGAGGACGCTGACTTGCGAACAGCCCACGCCCAGGCTGCATCGAGGCCTCCTTCCACCTGAGATACGGCCCCACTCTGGGCCCTGCTTGGCCGGGTGACGCTGCTGCTTCTGCTCTTGGACGTTTTCTTCTCGTGCACCTGCTGTGCCCTGGGTGCTAAGCCCTGTTCTAGATGCCAAGAAGGAAGGGAAGTCAGGCCGGGTGGGGCAAGGGCAGAGGATGGCACAGGCCTAAGGCTTGATGCACGGCAGCCTGCGTCCCCGGCAGCGCAGAGGGGAGCAGCCCCCTGTGCATGTCTGTAAGGGGGGCTGTGCCCGGGGGGCCATTGGGCTCACCAGCCAGGCAGAAACTCGAGCCTGAGAGCTTGCTGGGAACGCTGCAGCTGTGAAGGCTGTGATGTCCAAGATGTTGGAGAGTTTCTTACTCAACAAAACTTGGGGAAAAAAAAAAAAAGGAAAGGCTTCTGGAGCCTTTCTTAGCGCGGAGCTGGAGCTGAGGCCGTGCAGGGCTGTGGGGCACCGCTTCCGCGAGGACCCCTGATTGCGTAACTCCGAGGACTGAGCAGTTGTGACTTGCGTTGTGTAAGATGTGCTCTTACTGGGCGAGTGGGAAGACAGCTTGGCCTGGGGGGTTTCATCACCAGCGAGACTCAGCTCTGGCAGCTTCCAGTTCTGGAGGCAGCGTGACCTTTTCCGGATTATCCTTGTCTTTTGGGGAAGGCCCTTCAGAAGACGTCGCTGCCGGTCCTTCCCTCTGTCTTTCGGCACTTTGCTGCGCCTCTAGTTGGGCAGGGGTATGTCACGTGACTGCCCTCGGGCTGCCGGTCAAGGGCAGGATGCGCTGGCCCGCGTGGAGACATGTACCCTGTCAGAGGCGCTGCCTCGCCTGACCCACCCGACGTCAGCAGCCCGCTCAGCGGGAGCTGAGCCCCTGTGCTTTTCGTCCTCTGGGGCTCCGGCTGCGCCTGCTTCCAGACCTGTGTCCTGTGCAAACGCAGGCGGCTCCATTTAAAAAAGCCCCCGAGGCTGTGGAGGAGCCCGAGAGATTCCCGCCCACAGCACGCTGGAGGGCCCTGCACCTCCGGAGCCTGCCCAGGCCAGGCGTGTGGGCCGCAGCCCCGGCCGAGCTGCCCGCGTGCGGAGGCCGCCTTCCTGAGGGTGCGGCTGGGCAGCAGGAGAGCCGGGTTTGAGTCGCTGCTTGCTGTCAGCACAGCCAGCACCGGAGCCCAGCGCTGCCCGCCCCTCGTGGGCCACGGCTTCAGCTTCAGGACGGTCACTTCCTCTGACAGCTGCCAGAAGTCGTCTCTTCGGGCTCCTGCCCGGCCGGGCTTCCTCGTGAAGGCTGCGCTGGTGCTGGTCCCTCCTCGTGACGGGGGCGGTGGGCGTCCGAGTGCTAGCGTGTGACATTATTTCTGTACGGACCCTTATATTTGGGAAACATTTTAGATGTGCAGAAACGCTGCAAGGTTGGTGGGCTCCCCGCATGCCGGCGCCGTGCACACCGCAGGCGAAGGGCCCGTGAGATTGAGACGCTCGCAGGCACGTGTGGCCGAGCCAAGCGACACTCGTCTGGCTGTCGCCTCCCTTCCCGCTGACGTTCTGCCCGCCCAGGAGCCGGTGCAGGACAGGCGCTGCCTCTGCCCGTCACCGCCCCGAGTGTCGCCCCACAGCCGTGCCGTGGCCTGCCCGAGGAGGTGCGCCCCGCCAGCCCGCGTCTCGGGGTGACAGCCACACACGCACCTCGAGCAGAGCCGTCTCAGCCCCTCCAGGTCGCTCCCAGGCCCTGCTCGGCACCCTGACCTGCGCCAGAGCCTGAACGTCGCTCAGGCCCGGGCAGTGTGTGCCCAGCCGGATGGCCTCTCGCGGTGTCCCCTGCCCAGGCCCCGGCACCAGCCCCCGCTCCCGGTCACGCATGGCCGGGCTCCCTCATGGACCGCCCGGCGGGGCCCGGCTCCCTCACGGATCGCCTGGTGGGGTCGGGCTCCCCGCCTGGCCCTCCCCAAGAGCCCCTTTCCCGCTGGTCAGACTCTGCTGTCGGGAGCTTCCGGTCCTGTCCCCGGGAGGATGGCAGAGGCTGCTGCTTGGCGGGCAGTCTTCGTGGGGCCCGGGAGGACCGAGAAGCCGCTGCCCCCTGCTCTTTGGCTCCTCCTGGCGCCTCCTCCACAGACGCCTGAGGAGGGGGACCAGCTGAGGTTACCTGGTGCACGGCCTCACCCACCCAGTGCTGGAGCGTGACTGGGAACCTGCTGTTACAGTCGTTTCAGTGCGGTGGACGTCACTGCTACACGGTAGAAGCGAAGAAAAGCTCGAGCTTTGCAACACGAGGTGCACCTGAAGTTTGTAGTTGCTGTTCCATTTATAACCGTCTCCGGGGTTCCGACAAGGCGTAGACACTCCCAGGGGTTAGAGATCAGGAGCTTACGTCATGCCCAGCAGTGCCCGCCGGCTTCGGCCGCCCGCGTGCTGGTCCCTGGGCCGTGGCAGTGGCGCCGGCCAGCGCCTGGAGGCAGCGGAGGCCCAGCCGGCCTGCGTGTCCAGCGCGCACCGCCCCCGTCCCTGGTCCAGAGGCCCTGCCGCGTGGCCTCGCCGCCACCACTGCAAGGCGGACCTTCCAGCCGCTCGCCGCCCGTCCTCACGGAGCTGCCCCGGCCGCCGGCCCGCCGCGGGGCCAGGGACCTTCCAGCCGCTCGCCGCCCGTCCTCACGGAGCTGCCCCGGCCGCCGGCCAGGGACCTTCCAGCCGCTCGCCGCCCGTCCTCACGGAGCTGCCCCGGCCGCCGGCCCGCCGCGGGGCCAGGGACCTCCCAGCCGCTCGCCGCCCGTCCTCACGGAGCTGCCCCGGCCCGCCGCGGGGCCAGGGACCTCCCAGCCGCTCGCCGCCCGTCCTCACGGAGCTGCCCCGGCCGCCGGCCCGCCGCGGGGCCAGGGACCTCCCTGCCGCTCGCCGCCCGTCCTCACGGAGCTGCCCCGGCCGCCGGCCCGCCGCGGGGCCAGGGACCTTCCAGCCAGCGAACAGCTGCGGCGGAGGTTGGGAGCTGCTTCTCACGGTGGCATTTCGTAAACCGATAAGACAAAAATTAACCTCTTTTTTCCCGTCACGCTGGTGCTTTGACGTTTTTCTCCGTTGGACTTTCTGCTTTAATTAATCTGGCTTCATTTTTTTTTTTTTCTTTTGCTTTGGGCACGTGCCAGAGAAGCAAAGAGCTTACATAAAGGGTCTGAGCTTTTTTTTCACATTGCCAAAGATAGAACTAGTATTTAGCTCAGCTTGTCCTGACACCTTCTTCTGTGACAGAGAACGCTGGAGATTTGGCTGAGTTTACTCCTCTATGTGTGTGTGTGGAAAGACAAGACGGTGGTGTTTGTGCCTTAGACCACGACAACCGTGAAAGCCGAGGACGGGCTGCACCCAGGCCAGTAGCCGCCCCTCCAACCAAAACCAGCCTGACCCCAGAGCGTGGTTGCATGGCCTGACTCCGGAGGGGTCGGCTTCTGGAATTGAAGACTCACGTAGCCTCAGGACAGAGAAGAGTCAGTCACTGTAAACACCACGCCGGACTGGCTTACCGATGCCGGAGCTGTGGCGCCTGACCTGAAAGCCGCCACTTCCAAGTCGCTGCGAAGTCACCCAGCTTCTCACGGCGGTGGCCGCAGAGAGGAGCGTGGCCTGCTCAGGATGTGAACGTGGGGTGTCCGCAGCCTAGAGGATTCATGTGCTGGGAGTCGAGACCCAGCCAAACTCCGTGCCCACGCTGACCCGCCCCGCACTGGGTTTGCCCGCTGAGAAGTCCCTGCAGGGCAAGGCTCAGGACGTGTCCTCCCCTACCCCCCACCCCCACCCCCGCTGGGCTCCCGGCCCTCCAGAGTCCCAGAGACCTGCCCTGCCCTCCAGTGTCATGTCGCCACTTTGTCCCAGGGCAGGATGGCCTCGAGGCTGCCCACCCCCAGCTCGCCCAGCGCTTGAGGAGGCCTGAGAGAGCGAAAGCAAACCGAGACTCGCGTCGCCTTTCATCCAAGCTGCAGGCCTCTCCGGCCCTACGCAGTGGGGCTTCTCAGAACAGCACCCTCTGGGCCAGCTGGGGCAGCTGGTGCCATCTTGGCATTTGTCCTTCTGGACCTGGGCACGGGATTCCTGCTGGGCTGAGGCCCGTGGCTGCAGGGGCTCATCTCAGGCTGCAGCACGACTTCCACTGACGTGAGCACTCTGGGCTCTGTGCTCCGGGCTGGCCGGGTTCGGGGCGCGCACAGCAGAGCCCGCGGGCGAGGGGCTCCCGGGCACCCCTCCCCTCGCCCCAGACGCCTCCGCGTCTGCCCGGCTCCACTCGGCCGTCGGTCAGCTTGAGCCCGGCCGGGCGGCTGAAGCGAGGAGCTGTGTCCTGGCAGCTCAGCAGAGGGCCCATGGCCGTGGCCTCTTTAAGGGTCTCCTCGCCGGCTTCCTGGTCCCGTGCACCCTTGGGACGGGAGCAGAGCACAGCAGCTCCGGCCTGCCCCTGTGCTGTGAGCAGCCCCGGGCTGGCGTCTCGGCCCCTAGCGTGGAGCCCCAGGCCTGAAGTGCTGTGCCTGGCCCCCATGTTTGTTGAATGAATGCCCCCCCCCCTTTTTTATAAGACTGGTGACAGAAACTGGGCTGGAGCTGCAAATACCAATTTCGGCGCTGCGCAGAGGGTTCCCGAAGCTGTGGTTCTGTCTCCCGTGGCCTGCACCGCTACCTGGGGCAGGAGAGCCCCTCCGGCCAGCCTGTCCCTGCCGGAGTCCTCTGTGAGGACTCCCTGGAAAGCTAATCTCAGGGCTTGCTAGCCCTGCTGCGTGCTGCGTTTTCTTTCTTTTTTAATTTAAAAGGACACATTTGTTAGGAAAAGGAGAAGGAAGGAGAGGCGCCTGCATGGTCACCGGCAGACGAGCATGCTGCTGCCCTTTGCCAGCGCAGCGTCCCTGCGTTCTTAATCAGCCCCTCTTCTTTTTTTTTTCTTTAAAGTTTTATTTATTTATGCACACCAGAGCTGGGGTGCAGGCCAGAGGTGCGGGGGGTGAGAGGATACACCAGAGACAGAGTGGGGAGCAGAACAGGCAGATGGACTGAAACGCGCTGCCGAGGGGAGCAGCAGGAGGCAGGAGAGGTCTGTTGCGCCATGTGGGTCCCCTCCCTGGCCGGGGATCGAACTCGTGCTGCAGTGCTGCGGATGCTTCACAGTGCGGCGCCCAACCCTCCGCGCCACCAGGGAGGCCCGGCCCATCTCTCCTCCCCTTGCTTGTCTCCCTTAGCTGCGCACGGCCTCTCAGGCCTGTCTTGGGAAGACACCAAGACCCAGCCCTGGCCTGGCCCCTAAGTGAGCGCCCAGCTGCCCTTTGTCCTCTGGGGTTTGAGCTCTTGGCGCACTTGATTTGCACCTGTTTCTGTAGCTGACGTTCAGCGTCTGCGCTCTGCTATGCGTGTGTATTTTTCGTATCGTCGGCCCCTGTCCGCTGAGGTGCAGTCACGATGGCTGTGCAGGGGCAGTGAGTTGTCACAGTAACAGCTGGCGAGCCGGAGCCTCACCCAGGTGCTTGGGGGCCTGCCCGCCCCGCCCGTGGCCGGCCTGGCTTCCCGCAGCTCAGATGACCGCGCCTCCTGTTCATCTGGAGGCCTTAGCCGGAGCGTGTCCTGTGGGCACGTTTCGGAGTCAGGAGGCAGGCTCTCTTCCCCTTGCCCGCAGTTACTCTCTTCCTTCACTTTGAGTGCTCTGTGGAAGTCCGGCAAGGGTGGCCTTTTTGTGTTTGGCTTTTACCACCAGGTAACCGCGTTGCTCGTTTTTCTGCCCCGTTCTGAGGTGCCGGTGTTGGTGCACTCGTTTCTCACCTGTTTCTGGGCCGAGACCTGGGCCCGTCTGCCTCCTCGTGAGCCTGCGTCGGGCTTCCCGGCGCCCCCTCGAACATGCCGCTTCGCCTCCCGGGCCCAGAGAGCGGCTGAGTGTATGTGTAGGGACGGGGAGACTGTCCCAAGCCAGCCGGTCCCCAGCACGCTGCCCCGTGCTGCCTGGCCCTTCTTCCTCCTGAGCCGTTCCACAGAATACCACAGCTTTTTGTTTGGCCGCTTTCTGAAAAGAAATCCCCTCAGTGAGGTCCAGCAGGTTCCATCGCTGCCCGGGAAGCTGGTGCCTGCAGGGCCGGGGTCGGCACGAGGTGTGGCCCAGCTCTCAGCCCTGGGCGGGCTAAGAGGTGAGGACAGGTGTGGGGAAGGCGCTGGAGAAGGGCCGTGGCCGGCATAGCGCAGGGCCAGGGCAGCAGGGGGCTCGGCCGAGCCGGCAGCAGATGCACGGCACAGGGCCATGTGTGCGGCCTGCGGCTGAGGCTGCTTTTAAGGGACACTTTGGAACGTGGATTTGCTTTCTTTTTTTTACTGAGCGATTGACTGAGCAGAATTCTCTCCTTTGTAAGCACACCTAGCCTTGACAGGAATGTTCAGCCAGTTCGATGTTAGCTGAATGGCGCGGTGTGTTTGTCCAGAACGCTCTGAGAAGACTGCACCGCGCTCCTCATGGGGAGTGGATTTTGGCCTCAGCCCCACCTCCTCTCAGGGGGGTCCTGGGTCCTGGCCCAAGCCTGAGGGGGCGTTGGCTGCCCTTCTCAAGGTGCGGGGCGGCCTGGGGCTGTCTCACAGGCCGCGCCTCCCTCTGCACCTCCCTCTGCCTCCTTGCGGAGTTTATGTCACACTGCGTTTCCTGTAAGCGAGTCCAGTCACAGCCCGGCTTGGACGAGGGCAGATGAGCTTCTCCAGCTGACGCGATGCCCTTTGGGGCTGCAGCCCAGACCCCAGGTCAGCAGGGCCGCGCCTGCTCTCGTTTCCCTTCTCAGTGGGACCCGCTGCTCTGGCACTCGCTGGACGCTGTTGCGTTTGCAGAGACAGCAGAACGTGGCGTCTTCGCGCTTCAGAGACCAAACAGCCTCACGCACATCCCGCACATCCCGGGCTGCCCCGCTGTCCTGCCCTGGGGAGGAGGCTGACGCCCTTCCTGCTGCCCTGACTGTGTGTGTCTTCCTCGGAAGGTTCATGGTGTGAGTGCTGATGCTCGGGGCCCGCAGAGTGGGGCTGTGGCTCTGTCCCGTTTTTGGCAGCGCTGGGGGCCGCGCCCCTCTGCTCCGCAAGCTCCCACCGTCTGTGCCCCATGAGAAGCCTGCCCTGAGGGGGGACTGTCCGTCTGGTACCTCTAGATCTCACTGAGGGGAGCAGTGGGAGGCAGGAGAGGTCTGCTGCGCCCTGTGGGTCCCTCCCGGCCGGGATCGAACTCGCGCTGCAGTGGCTGCGGAAGCTTCACAGTGCGTGCTTGACCCCTTGCCCACCAGGGAGGCCCCTGAGGTTTTCCTTAAGCATGGAGCTCTGTAAAGTCGCTCTTGCTTCTCCCCCAAGCTCAGCCTTACTCAGTTGTTCTTGCAAGTGAACTTCATTATGAGTATCTGCTAGACAAGAAATCTAAATTTAATAAAATCACAATCAAAGAAACACACAAAAATGCTTGATTCTTCTCTAGAAGAAGGATTCTTTGGGGTGTGAAAGGGAAACTGAGCTCTGGGGTATTTTGTTTCCCATAAAGGACCGTCAATGGCTCTGAGTCTTGCCAGCTCCGTCTAGTCTGTGGGGTTTGAAACAGGCAGGCTTCAAAGCAGTACCTTAGAATGTAAACGAGAGGGGGGAAATCTCATTTATAGATATAGGCAGAATTAACTGAACTTTCCAGAGTCAGCTAAAAACAGTCTCTCCTAAAAGCCCTCTAAAACTCCAGTGTGAGCGCCAGATACAGGGAGGCCCTGAGCAGCATGTTATACAGTGCGGGTCTCCTGCAGAGACGAGGAGGGGCCTCGGGCTGCACCCTGGCGGCTTCTGACCTGCTCAGCGTGTGCCCTGAAGAGCTGCTGAAGCAGAGCCGCTGGGGAGAGCGGGCGTTACGTGAGTGGTAGAGCGCACTGGGAGTTGTGGTGCAGCCTGTGGTCACCGGCAGGCGTCTGTACCTGTTTTCTTCTGCAAAACCTGAGGGTGCGCCGAGCAGCTTGTCTGCGTGTGGGGGAGCTGCACCCGCCCTCCCATGCGCCCGCGAGCGTGGCTTCTGTCAGCAGCTGGGCTGGATGCCCAGCTCTGGGCTGACTGTGGGGGCAGGGTCAGTGAGTCCACCTCTCCCCTAATTAGTTGCCCCTGTCCCCCAGTTAACATTTTGTACTTACTCACAGCACATACCAAGTACAGAATGCTGTAGCCGGCTTCCTTTTCTTGTTACGTAATCGGTTTTCTCAACGTACACTTGGACGTGTGTATGGAAATATGCCGTGTGCATAGCTTTGTCCCAGGAATAGCCGTGTTTGGTTTTCCTCCGCGTCCCACCTAGCTTTGGCCATATCACTGTAAATTCCTTTTTTTTTTCCTTTTTAAAGATTTATTTATTTATGCACGCAAGAGCTGGGGTGCAGGCCAGAGGCGTGGGAGGTGAGAGGATCCACCAGAGACAGAGTGGGGAGCAGAACAGGCAGACTGACTGGAACACACTGCTGAGGGGGGCAGCGGGAGGCAGGAGAGGTCTGCTGCGCCCTGTGGGTCCCTCCCTAGCCAGGGATCAAACTCGTGCTTCAGATGCTTCGTAGTGCTGCACTTAACCCCTTGTGCCACCAGGGAGCCCCTCACTGTAAATTCTGATGTGTCCTCGTGACTCAGCCGTGAGGGGCCGTGGTGCCGGCTTGGCTGCCGACGTGCGGGTCTGAGCCCCGGGCTGCTGCTGGCCCCGCCGAGCAGCCTCCAGGGCCGCCCTCCTGCGCGTTCTGGGCAGATTGGGGCCTGCAGCAGGCTCAGAGCACTGTGGGTGCGTGGGTGTGGGGTTGAGCACCCTGTGCCATGGGCTATGTGTGAATGGGGGGATGGTGACGGGCCCCCGACACGGGTGCGAGGTGCAGTGCGGTGTCCCCTTCCAGCCGTGGCTTTGGGGGCCGCGCCGTGGGCCGCCCGGCTCCCTGCTCGCAAGACCTGCAGCTATGCCTGGGCTCCGTGCGGTGGCCGGGCGCAGGGCGTCTCCGCGGCAGGGGTCTGGCCGACCCACTCTCCCTACCAGGGTCGTGTGTGACTCATCGGCCGCGATGCGCTGAGCACCCACAGATCGCACGGCTCTGCTCGTGGGCACCTCGAGGACTCTGGCGGGAGGCGTCTGGGCTGCAGACACGTGGCGCGGCTGTCACGGGGGCGGGGGCCGGCTTTGTGGATGCTGACGGGAACGTCACACTCGCCGGTGTCCCCAGGACTTGTCTGCAGTGGACCCGTGCGGCAGCCGGGGCGAAGGGCTCGGCGGAAGCCGTCTGCTTGGCGAGACGATGTTGATGTGATTAGCAGGCTTAGCCGCCGGCGCCCGGTCTGGAGTTCGCTGGGCCTCCGCCTCCTGCACGTTGGTGCCCGCGCGGCCAGACAGACGAAGCCCAGCGCGAGGGTCTCTGGTTCTTTCTGGTGCGAGCGACGCAGGAGCACGGTGCAGAGGACGGACGTCGCCAGCCTGGACTTGATGCAGGCCCTTGGTCAGCTCCCACTGAGGCCGGTCGGCAGGCCCCAGGCCAGCCGGCTCTAGGCTGCGAGCGGGGGCCATCAGCAGACCTCGAGGGCGTCGGAGAAGCAGCGGGGCCAAGGAACCTTGGGGTCTCGGGTCGAGCTCCGGGCGCCTCCAGTGGGCTGCTGAGGTCAGTAGGACAGGTCTTGGGGACTGTCCAGCACTGGCGGCGCCCACTGAGGCTGAGCAGGCACCAGCGGTCTCTGCTCTTCCTTGCAGCTGTCCATTAGGCCACCCCCCGGAGGGACAGCCCACTCGGATGCTGGCCGGCCGGTCCACAGCTTTGCTCTTTGCGCATGCGTTCAGGCATTCATCGTCCACCCACCTGCCATCCATCCCGTGGGCTACTTGCCAGGGTCTCTTGTCCACTCCGGCTGCTTCAGGCACGGGCTAGGCCCGGTCCCGATGGTTAGGGGCCTTGCTCTGCCGGGAGGGGTGGGGAGGCCGGGAACGTCAGAGGTGGTGGCGCGTTCGGAGAGGGGCTGTGCCGGCAGACAGGACAGGCGGCCAGGAGGAGCGGGCACGCTCAGACGTGCCGTGGCTGGACTGGCGAGCGTGAGCACGCCATGTCACGCCCGGGCCGGTTCTCTGTCCCAACCTGGTTCTTCTGAGTTCTCTGTCTCTTTCTGTGGCAGAACCACTTACAGCCAGTTAGAGCTTGTAAACCCCGTTCCCACCCCTCCCACCCCCTGCTGCTCTTCAGCGTTTGGGTCAGCACCGGCACGGGCCTGGCACCTCCGTGCCTGTCGGCTTCTCTCCGGCCGCCAGCTGACCCCGAGCGCGTGTCCGTGAGTCCGCCTCCCGGCCCTGGCAGGCGTGGTGGGCAGGCCTGGGGGCAGATCTAACGTCAGAGCCACCACCAGCTTGCGGGTGGCCCGGGCGAGGGACCGGCCTCTCTGGGCCCCCTTCTGTCCGTACACGGAGACCACCGTGGGGCTCGGGCAGGGCCAGGGGCAGGGGTTTTGACCCGCACGCGCCAGCGCTGGCCCCGGACAGGCCCGCCACTGCCGTCGGCCTCGCCCGTGCGTCTGGGTGACGGCGTTCGCTGCTGCTTTTCAGTTCTTGCCCTTTGCTGCGCTTTCTCCGTGCCGTCTGGGCGGGGCCGGCGGCGAGGAGCGGCCTGTCCTTGTGACCGGGCCTCCGCTTGCCCCGGGAGGTGGGTTTTAGCTGCTCTGTTGTGGCCGCGTTAGAGCGCCCGTCTCCTTGCACTTGTTTTCCTCTCAGTGGAGAAGTTAAACTGTCTAGTCCTTTAGTAGGTCGTCTAGATGTTTCCGCTCCCTCGCACGATCTAAGATAGCGTCTGCACCATCTCCGGAGCGATGGGAGGACTTAAAACCGTTTTGCCTCCTCTCCCACTAGCCCTCGGTCTCTCTTGAGACGCCGACCCTACAGCGCCCTCACAGTGGGTGCGCTCCAGACGGACGCTTCCCCCTCCCGCTTCAAGCTGGCTGTCTGGGGTCACTCCCCGAGGTATATACTTAGGGCTTCCCTTTTCTGAGAGGGTTTTGGGTGGTGCGTGTGACCTCTCTGAAAGTGACTGGATGGTGGCTTGGAGGGGGAGAGCAGTGTGGGGGGTTCGCGAAGGCCTTCGAGATGAGGTGGGCTGTGGAGCAGGCGTCTGGCCTGCCGTGAGGCCTGCGGAGCCTGGGGGAAGAGCAAGTGGCGCCGAGGTGAGCCCGGTGCACTTGGAGGCACCCAGCAAGGTCGCCGGAGCTGGAGGGGCGGGCGCTGGCCAGCCTGAGCCGGAGGCAGCTGGGGCCAGATCACCCTGAGCACGCCCACTGGGGCAGGGAGTGCGATGAGTGTGCCAGGCTCAAGCCTGTGCTGCAGCCGGGGCGGGGGGGCGGTGGTGGTGCGAGGCGGCCAGCTGGCCTGTCCGGGGTGGGAGGCGCTTGAAGGTGAGGTGCGGGAGGACAGCACGGGTGGCCTGGCGGCGTTCGTCCGAGCAGCGGTCTGCTGAGAGACGGGCGCGGCCGTGGCGTGCAGGAGCCAGGCTGGCCTGAGAGAGGCAGAGCCCGGGCGGCGGGTCCTGGTCACTGCGGGGAGAGGTCTGCTGGCCGGTGAGGCGCCTGGAGGCTGCGGCCCGGGCTGGTCACCAGAAAGTCCAGGAAGGAGGGTCCCCGGCACCCGGAGGTGGAGCGGACGGGGCGGCACGTGCAGTGGAGGCGGCGCCGGCACAGGCTGGGCAGAGGCGGGGGCCGGCGCAGGTGGGCCCCGCCGTGGGGAGAGGGCCTGGACCCCTCCCGAGGTTGGCTTCGTGCCGCAGAGGGGCGGGTGCTCTTCTGTTTTCTTTTTCCTTTTGCATTTTCAAAAGTGATCCAGCTGATACTCTCTTGGGGCAGAAAGGTTAAGAAGTGCAGCTCTCCCGGAAGAAAGACATACCCCACGCAGAGAGGCTGATGCGCAGAGGGGCCGAGATGTGGCCACGCTTATGCAGGGACCGGCCCGCAGCTCCTGGCCGAGCCCCCACGCCTGCTCCCCGCCTCGGGTCCGCTCCGGGCACTGTGCTGAGTGAGAGCACGTGTTGGCTGTGTGCCTCCTGGCCTTTTTTCTGGGTAGTTTGAGTAGGAAGCGTGTTTTTTAGACAAGTCAGTGTTCAGTGTTTTAGCTCTAAGCACCTGCTGTGAGGCCGTCTGTGCTGTGGCGAGACCTCCTCCCAGCCAGCCACTCTCCAGCTCTGCACCGGAGCCTGCCTGGGCCCCTCTCCTCCGGAAGGGTGGACAGACCTCCAGGAATGCCACTGCCACAGCTGGCTCCTCCCTTCTCCCCCAAGTGCTCTCTGCCTGCCCCTCCTCCTTGACTCTCCTCCATCTCTCCTCCCCCCACCTCCCCCTCTCCTCTCCTCTCCTCTCTCCTCACTCCCAGTCCCTCCTCCCTGCCCCTCTCACTGCCTCTCCTCTTCTCCCTGCCCCTCTCCCTGCCTCTCCTCTCCTCCCTGCCCCTCCTCCCTGCCCCTCTCCCTCCTCTGCTCTCCTCCCTGCCCCCTCCCTGCCTCTGCTTTCCTCCCTGCCCCTCTCCCTCCTCTGCTCTCCTCCCTGCCTCTCCTGCTCCAGTCCTGCCTCCCTGTCTCAGCCTGTCCAGGTGTGGTCAGTGGTGACCTTGCTTATCTCTCCCTCAGTCAGCTCCTGAACTGCAGGGTGAGGTCTGTCTTATTTCCTCCCCTTTCCCCAACTCCTAGCAAGGTTTTTCGCCTTCAGAACATAAATGGTTTCAGAATATTGAGGAAAACATGTGATGTGATTAAAACACCATTATTTTGACTTAACATTTTACTGAGTATATGAGACTAAATTATTTATTGAAAATTTGGGACCCAAACTATTTCTTGAGCCACACTGACAAATGTTTTATGAAGCAGCATAGGCACTTTTTGCTCCTCTCTCACGTGTGTTTGATGTTATAAATGAAGTTAAGATAAAGTTTCTCACACAGTAATTCTGTGGCAACGGGCATTTTGCCGTCAATAGAAAGGCCCTTAGTGTTCCTTCCTGTGAGCTGGTCATTGGAAATGCGAGCTGGGCGGGGCTCTTGGAGACACTCGCAGGAGGCCTGACCTCTGGCTTGCGTTCAGTTTCCAGCGGCTCAGAGGGGGCGGCTGCTGGGTCCTGCTTGCCAGAGGGGCTGCTGCCCCGTGGGCTGCGGGGACACAGGTGACCAGGGACCCCACGCCTGTGCTGTCCACATGCCTGTCTCCCCGCGCCCCACGCCAGGGAGAGGAGCCCCGGCTTGGCGTCGAGGCCGCGCCCGCACCAGCCGCCCCTTCTCCGTCTGCCCCGTTTGCGGGGCCCTTCCGGTGGAGCATGTGCCCGGCCCAGCCCGCTGGCAGGCTGCTGCTTCACGGGCATCCCCTGCTCGCTCTCGGGTCACCAGACCGTCCTTCGAGTTCAGCAGACTTGGAAAGAAACCGCTGTTGTGTCCGCAGCCTCGCCGGTTTGTCCTGACGACCCGGCGTCCGAGCAGAGGCACCTGCTGCCCCGGGCCTTTGAAGGAGATGTGGCACTTGGTCCTGGCTCAAGCGTGGCCGGCAGAGGCCGGGGCCCAGCCATGTGTGGTCTGCGTGGCTCTTCTGCACTCCAGAGTCTCAGCCCCGTTTCCTGACGGCTCTGCTGGGTGTGGCGCCCAGCGGGGCTCCTCCGGCGGGGTTCCTCGCCTTGAAGGGTGGACTCTCACCCGGATGTGCCACTTTTATTGCGCTGAAGTGGCTGTTCTTGCAGCGTGCGGAGTGACACGGCCCTCCAGATGACCGCCCTGCCCTGGGCCGCCCTGCCCTTTGTACACGACCTTTCCTGCCCTGAAGCCACAGCAGCTTCCGGGGCCTGTCCCTGGTTTTTGGTGGGCCCTGCGTTGGGGGTGCCGCCTCCTCTTGGGGTGCTGCCTCCTCCACGCTGGGTGCTCCCCTGCGCACCCCAGGGCCTCTGGGGCTTCCATGTGCTCCTGGCCTGTGCCCGGTGTTGGAGGAGCTGGCACGTCGGTCGAGCCAGGGCAAGGGGGGTGGCCGTGTGCCCCCGACTTTCCAGGCCGCCTCTGACGGTGAGGGACGCTGGCAACCCCGGCCTTTCATCCTCCCAGCCTCCAAGGCAGACTGCATTCCCTGCCGCAGACCACGCTGCCAGCCACAGGCCGGCAGTGTCGCCTGCAGGTCTCAGGAGGCCCTGAGCCCCTGACGCGCCCGCTCGCCGTGTTCTTGGTGTCTCTGTCTGGCCTGTCCAGTCTTCAGCTCGGCTGGGGTGGCAGCGCCGGCAGGGCCTCCGGGAGCCGGGAGAGGAAGGAGGCCGCCTGCCCACAGAGGCTCATTGTGCGGCAGGAAGTGGCTCCGCAGGGCCTGCCTCCCTGCGCCAGAGGAGCTGAGCCGCTGCCTTGTGGCCACCCGGCTCCCCGCCCGTTAATCATGCCCTTTGTCGCGGCTCCTGGGAACCTGCTTCCACTGGCCTGGAGGCGGCTCCCCGCGGCCCAGCGGTCAGCGCCCCCCGTCTGCCCTCCACGCTGCTGAATGCCTGTTCTTGCCCGCACAAAGGACGACCTCCTGACCGGCTGTGCTTTTCCTCCTGCTTTGCCAGAAGCTTTCTGTCTCTGCTGGGGTCAGTGTGACTTTTCTTTTTTAGGGCTTAAGTCCATCATCTCTTGAGTTGGAAAACTTGCAGCTCAAGGAGGCTGTGGCCCGCGGGCAAGTGCTTCTGCCGAGAGAAGGAACATCCGGGGAGCAAGTGCCGTGACCAGCGGGGCTGTCACTGCCGCCAAAGCCCCAGGGGCTGAGGGGGGGCTGCGGCTTGGCCCCACAACCTCTGGTCTGCGGCCTGGCGCTGGCCTGGAGTCAGCGGCGTGGCTGGGGCTGGTGTGTCCTCGGTGCCCCCAGCCTGCCCAGCTGGGCCGAGGGGGGACGTGCATGTGGCGGTGTCGGGGAGCGCTCAGGCCGAGACTGACGCTTGGGGGCCGGGGTCAGGTGTCTGCCCGTGGCCAGAGCGCGTGACGACCCTGGGCCAGCATCCCTCCCGCACCTGGACTGGTGGAAGATGAGAGCAGCGAGGCCCTTGCGTCAGGCCACCCCCGCCCCAGTGAAGAAGAGAGCCTGCAGCGTCAGGAGGATGGCTCCCCATGGAGAAGGCCTGCAGCGTCAAGAGGGCGTGGGCGACAGACCCGACAGACCCGGAGACTGCAGCCCCGCCACCCCGTGGTGAAACCGGGCGGTCCCTCAGGCGCTTGGCCGCCGCCTGTGGTGTGCGGGGCCCTCTGAGCGTCCCGTGGGCCGCGGCCCCGCTCCTTACGGCCGCCCAGGAGCCGGGGCACCCTGACGCTGGGGCGCCCGTGTGCTGGTCAGCGCTGGCTCCCCCCCCGTCTGAGGCGGTGGGCTCTGGGCACTGGGGCCACCTGGCCTGTCAGTGCTCGCCTCCGTCCACACGCGTCCGCAGGCTGTGGAGCTGATTGGAAGGTTTTTATTTTCTCGGTTTTGAAACTCGTGAGTCACAAGAAGTGACCCCGCCCTCCTGCGTGCGTCTGGCCGAGGGCGCGGGGCGAGTGTCCGGGCAGCATCTGCCCTGAGCCCGGGGCCCACTCGCTGAGGCCCGCTGCGGGCGCCCAGCCTGGGGAGCTCTGCTCCTGTGGGTGCGCCCCTCCCCGTGGACCGCTGCCACCCCACACGCGTCTCGGCCGGCCGGAGTCGTCTTGAAGGGCAGCAGCGCCCGCGGCCAGCGGCTCCAGCCCGCGGCCCTGGGCCTGGCGGGTGTCAGAGCGTCGCCTCAGGGGAGCTCCGGGGCGCGGATGAAGAGCCACCGTGCTCGCCTCCGCCTCACCCCGCTTCGGTGCGGGGCCCCCTCCCGCCCGGCGCGAGGCCTGAGGTCCCCACTCTGCCTGCGCCCCACTGTTTCCTCAGTCTGTGAGTGTTTGACTCGTCTCCAGCGTTCGCTGTTATAAATACGGCTCCGTGAACATTCTGTCCAGGCTATTTTTCCTGAGTTTATTTGCTCCGGGCCTGTTCCCCAGAGTGGGAGGACAGGCCAGAGGCTGCGGCCCGTCATCTGCCTGCTCTGTTTCCAGGGTCGTTTCCGCCAAGCCTGTCAGCGGTGGGAGTGCACATTCCTGTTTTCCCATAGCCCTACCCCAGATTGGCACGGTCTGAGTCATTCCTCTTTCTTCATTTTTCTAAGTTGTGGGTTTGTTTTTAAAGGAAATTGTGCTTTTCTTGTGTTGAATCTGACTAGGTTGTGTTGCAGGAACATGCAAACCCCAGCCTCAGAGTTTTGCACACCAGCAATGTCCTTCTCCTCTGCATGCCCTTGTGGGGTGCTGGGGGCGCAGCCCCCACGGTCCGCCGGGACTCGCTCTCTGCCGTTGCAGGGTGGTGCCTCAGGATGAGCGGGCAGGGCGGGGCTCCGTGGAGACCCCCTGGCTATGGCGCAGGCAGGGCCTCTGCCCACATCCCACCCTCTTCTGTTCGTTCACTTCTGGAGACTCTGCCCTGGGAATGGATCCTCAGGTCTCATATGAGTCCTCATCATGTTTTAGGTCGTAAGGTTTTTTATCGGCTGTGCTAAATTCATTTTTCTTCCTTTGCTTTCCACATTACGTTTCATTGTGCAAAGACTTAAATAATTACATGTGTTTTGGGCACATTCATTTTTTCCCAACACCTGGTTGTTAATATCACAAATCTGCTTTTCTCAAAGCCAGGGAATCCCTTGGCTCTTAACTGGCTCCTTACGTGCCTCAAACTCGTCGAAGTACGCGATATTTCATGAGCGGTTTTAATCTAAGTTGACGTTGACCCTGGGTGATTCCTGTTTGCTCTGCAGCTTTAAAAGAACCTGAGCATGGTTCTGTGAAGCCCTTCGTGATAAAACCACCCCATGAAGTGTGTGCGACAGTTCACAGGCTGGGAGGCGAGAACCTGGGGTTTAGAAAAGCAAGAAGGCCTGTCAGGGCTGGCTGCCTGTGAGGTGAGACCCTCTGCAGGCCGAGTCGTGCCCCCAAATGGGGAGGGGATCTTTTTGGGGTCAGGCTGCTGCCAGAGCTTCTGTGTGTGTGTGTGTGTGTGTGTGTGTGTGTGTGTGTACCCGTGCTAGGGGTCACCGCCTGGGGTAGGGATCCTTTGCTGCTGTCACTAATCTCTGATCCCACTTGTCTCTGGCAGCAGCCCCAGGGGGGGACGGTTTGACAATGGGCTTGGCCTGGGATGGGTGTGTGTGTGCCCTTATCCCTGGGACAGAGCGTCTCTTCCACCACTGCTGCCGTTGCTCTGGAGGCTCTAGCCAGGGAGTCAGCAAGGAAAGGGAAGGAAGGGCATCCAGAGGGGAAAGGAAGAAGCGCAGCTCGCTATCCACAGAGGACACGCCTTGCTCGTAGGGATCCTGAGGGATGTACCAAGAGAAAGGGCCGCATGAAAGACAGCGCCCGTCAGCGAGTAGCCGGCGCAAGGCCAGCCTGCAGAGCAGCGGGCGATCCGGAAGTGCGGAAGAAAACAACTCCCTTATGATGACATCAGGCAGAATAATGTACTTAGCGATAAATCTAAGGAGAAGTATTAGACATGCAGACTGAAGCTACCGGTCGTTGTTGATAGAAATTAAAGAACTTGGGCCTCCCTGGTGGCGCAGTGGGTTAAGCAACGCACTGTGAAGCAGACCGCAACCACTGCAGCACGAGTTCGATCCCTGCTGCCGGCCAGGGAGGGGA
>JAGFMF010011642.1:967999-1035490 GCA_019455555.1 Galemys pyrenaicus | reverse complement strand
GGTGAATCCTCTCACCCCCCACACCTCTGGCCTGTACCCCAGTGCTTGTATGCATAAATAAATAAATCTTTAAAAAAAAATAAATAAAAAAAAATTAAAAAAAAAAAAAAGAAATTAAAGAACTTAGTGGAAAGACACCCACATCGGTGGGCCGTAGGGCTTAACACCGTCAGGGTGACAACGCCCCCCAAGGTGACGCTGTCCGAACCCCAGCCGTCTTCTTTCCGTAGAAGTCAACACGCCGATTTCAAAATTCATACGAAAACGCCAGGGACCCAGAGTAGCCCAAACAACTCTGAAAAAGCAGAACTAACTTGGCACGCTCACAGTTCCCAACTGCAAAAATTTCTGTAAATCTGCAGTACTTAAGAAAGTGCAGGCTGTTTTTTTCTCTCAAATCAATACTGGCTTTTATTGCCTCTCTTGAAGATACATCACAACACGGCTCAGGCATCATCCAGGATCATGCTGTTCCTGTAGCCGGCCAGTTTAATGCTCTTCAGCCTGCTGAACTAGGCCTTTTTCAGAAGCGTAGACAGAAGTTCCGACGTCCTTGTTTTGAAGTGTGGTGGCTTCCTGAACCAGAGAGGCTGAAGCAGATGCAAGTTCAGTGTCATTTCCTTCAAGCATTAACTCGTCCTTCTGGACATGAAACACAGAACAGGCCACGCCTGGCCACATCCAGCCCTGCCAGCGCATCTTTGCCTCAGGAACCCCAGATCCCAGCAGGAGAGTCATTTCCCGCACGGCCGCGTCAACGGGCGGTGCACGGGCAGTGCTGCTTGCCACGGAGGCGCTGGGGGGTCTCGATCGTGCGCCCTCCGTGGAGGCGGACGGTGCTTAACAGCCGGGCCCATCCATCCCCCACTGGTCACCCAGAGCCTCTCCTCCTTCCCCGGGAGTCTGGGTTCGACATCCACGTGGTCGGAGCCCCCCGCAGGCCGCCTCACAGGCACCTCCCGGGAGATGTCGTCTGGGTGGCTGCAGCAAAGGCAAGACAGTGCGGAACTGGGAGAGCGACAGCATGCCGTTGGGCGCGGCTGAGGGCAGCGAGCTGGAGCCCGCTCTGTGGCCAGCGGCTCGGATAGCTGCGCAGAACCAGCTCGGCGGCAGGCGGCCTCTGGGCGGACGGTGCCGGCGTGGGCTTGGGCCTCTGCTCACGCCCCCCGACCTCCAGCTCTGGGCAAAACTGGGACTGAAACTAAATCGGTAGAACTTTTAGGAGAAACAGGCATAAATCCTCACCCCCTTGGATCGGGCAGTGACTTCTTAGTCGTGACACCAAAGCACAGACAACAGAAGAAAACACAAATTGGACTTTATGAAACTCTGGACTTTATTTAAGATTGATTTATTTCTGCATACAAGAGCTGGGGTAGAGGCCAGAGTCGTGGGAGGTGAGAGGATGCACCAGACAGAGCAGGGAGCAGAACAGGCAGATGGACTGAGACACGCTGCTGAGGGGAGCGGCAGAGGTAGGAGAGGTCTGCTGTGCCCTGTGGGTCCCTCCCTGGCCAGAGGCAGGGATCGAACTCGTGCTGCAGTGGCTGCGGTTTGCTTCTTAGTGTGCTGCTTAACTCACTGCGCCACCAGGGAGGCCCCGAAACTTGGACTTTTAAAAACTCTGGACTTCCAAGCACGTGACCCTGAAAATGCAAAGACAGCTCACTGTGTGGGAGCATGGAATCAGACCGCGTACCTGGGAAGGACTCGAACCGGACTTGAGCATAGGCAAGGACAGCCCGGTGTCTTTGTTTGTAAAGATTTTATTAATTTATGCATAGAACTGGGGTACAGGCCAGAGGCACAGGAGGTAAGAGGATTCCCCAGAGTGGGGAGCAGAACAGGCAGATGGACTGAAACACACTGCTGAGGGGAGCAGCGGGGAGACAGGAGAGGTCTGCTGCGCCACGTCCAGGGTCCCTTCCCTGGCTGGGGGTCAAATCGCGGTGCTGTGCCGCAGTTGCTCAACCCCCGGAGCCACCAGGGAGGCCGCTGACCGCCCAGTTTTAACATGGGTCATGGATCTGAACAGACGTTTCTCCCAAGATGATACGCAAATAGCCAAGCATGTCAAAAGCCATCCGACATCATGAGTCAAATAGGGAGCTGCGCGTGGATTCCATGTGAAGGCTGCAGCGAGAAAGGAAAGGCCGAGCAGCCGGTGCGGAGAGAGCGCAGAGAAGGGGCCCGCCCACGCGCGGCGGCCAGGGTGTGAGGCCTTGTGGCACCTGGGCAGACAGGTCCTCGGAAGCTCGAAGTGGGGAGGCCTCTGGCGCCACGCCCTGCTAGGGGTCAGCCCCAGAGGAGCGGAAGGGCGCCCACAGATGTGCGTGCGCTGGCGGCGGACCCGGCGGCCGCCAGCCGGTCACGGGATGCGGTCTGCGCAGGGCGCGGACCAGGCGGCAGAGGGCAGCGCACCGACCCGCTGCACGTGGGTCTCCACGGAGTGCCTGTGCAGTGGGGCGCGCCCGGGTGCGTGCGGCTCCTCCACCTCGGGTGGGAAGCCCCAGCGCAGGCAGAGCCCTGGGGCGGAAAGCGGGTTAGGGCTTGCAGGGGAGCGGGGGCTGTTTAGGGGCACAGGGCTCTTTTGGGGTGGCAGAGTCCTCTACCGTCGGCTGTGGCCGTGAGGCGTGCGCCGGGAGCGCCGTGTCCGCTTGCGTGAGCGTGCGTGAGTCGTCTGGGACTCTCCCGCCCGGATTTTTGCGCTGCTCTTTGTATTCTCACATTACCCTCAGATCTGGCAGTGTGTCCTTTCTGCTCTTTTTAAAGTAACTTTTCCTATTTTTAAGCCTGCGGGGCACCAGGTCGGTATTTGGGCTCGGGAGAGCTTCGCCGAGTCTCCGTTCCCAGGGTGCTGGCCAAGCAGAGGTCCGCAGAGCCGAGCCTGGGCCCGACCTGTCCCAGCCCCTTGGGGAACCTGCCCGAGCAGACAGCCGGCGGGGACAGCTGGCCAGGCGGCTGTGGGTCCGTCCTGCCTCTGCCTCCTCTCTAGAGCAGCCTGAGACTGCCGGGGCTGGGGCGGCTCGGACTTCATGCCCGAGAGACCCGCGGGCCGGTGCAGCCCGAAGCGACTGCGCGTTTGGTCCCAGAGACGTCTATGCTGGCCCGCTCGGTCGTCCTGGGCGTGGCCGGACGGGCGGGAAAGGGGGCGGGCCGGCCCGGCCGGCCGTGAGGGGGTGAGTAATGGTGCTGGGGCTTCTTGCCGGCCGCCCCCTGGGGAGCCCCGGAGGGGCCGCTCGGTCTTATGGACGCGGGACCCCAGACCCTGACCGCCCTGCTCCTGGGACCTGTGTGGTTTCTGAGGAGGGCTGTGGGGTTCGGGTCTCCCTGCTTCCTGCAGTGACCTGGAGCAAGTCTGGGTGTGGGAGAGCGGAGTCCTGGGGTGCTGGCTGAAGTCTGCGCTCACGCTGGCTGGCAGCGGAGCTGGGGAGCAGGCCGAGCTCGGGGATGGGTCCCCGATGGGTGGATGGGGGGGCGGGGCTGCTTTGCCCATCTGTGGGGTCCCTTCAAAGCTTTCCTGCCACTGCTGGCCGCTCAGGCACACCCCAGGCTGCGGGCACCAGGGCGACCTCGCTGCTCCTCGCCGAGCCTTGCCCCGCCTTGCCCCGTGCCTGCCGTTCCTTGCCCTTCGCTTTGCTGGGTCTCACCCCAGAGGCCCCCTCAGCTCCTCCCATCGCAGCTCCGGAGCTTCCCGCCTGCCCCACCCCCTCCGGCCTTCAGCTCTGACAGCAGCTAGAGGTGCCGGGTTTTGTCAGTCACATCCCGAGGGCAGTCCAGTGCCGGGCCCAGTGCAGAAGGCCAGCAGGGCCGACCACACCCAGCCCCACGCTCCTGCCATGCACAAAGGTCCCTTTGACTTACTGAACACCGACGTTCTTCATTCCTTGTTCTGACACATTTCACCTAAAGCTGTGACCCGGGGGCTGGCACCGCCAGCGCTGCCCACCTTTGCCAGCAGCCTGAGTGGACGGCGACATCGCCACGTCAGGGGCCGGGGCCGGCACCGGGCCTGGTCCTTGGCTCGTCGCGGCAGGCTTGGCCAGAGCCAGGAGGGAGCGGCGCGCGGCAGCAGTCCCTGCCTCGCCTGGGCCAGCTCGGCTGAGACAGGCGTCTTGGCCGGAGGGGCAGCGGGCACTGGAGGGTACTGGGCCGTTTCGGTGGCAGGGCTGGGGCTGGGCGCTCGGCCCCAACTGCTCCTGCCAGGGCCCCGGAGGACACCCACCGAGCCCTGGTGGGGGAGACGGAACCCTCAGCCGCGCTGGTGGTGTCCCGCGCGAGCTCCCCAGATTCTGGGCTTCGGCCGCCGCAGGCCCCGCACCCACTCCCTGCCCGAGCCCCTTCTCAGGGTCGCCTTGGCCTCCGTGGGCGGCCCTTGGGCTCCCAGTGTGCGCCTGGGTAGTCGTCCTGGGCTTTGGGTAACAAAAATCCCAGCGACTTTCAAACTCGATGAATAACTGACGTTGCGAAAGAGGAAAACAGCAGCCGTGCCGAGTGAAGTTTAAACAGTGGCTCTGCTGACACACGTCTACCGACGGTGGCAAAGCTCTCCCAGGCGTGTTTCTGTGCCTCTGACTGCAGACAGAATTGGGAGGTCACGGTGTGCCCCAGGGTCACGGCACATGCGGACGAGGGGACGGGAGGCGGCCAAGGCCACACCTAGGGCCCCGAGAGGTGGCGCGTCCCGGAGGAGGTGGCGCCGTCCGCCGCCCTGACCGGAGCTGGAGCCTCCATGTGGCGCGCATGGCGGCTGCCGCCTCAGGTGGGCTGTCCGGCAAGTTCCAAGCAGCTGTCGCCACACGAAGGTCGTTTCCAGACGCCCCCTGAGCTCCGGTCACGTCGTGTCTCGTTCGGATTAACCCGCTGGAGAAACGGGAGAACACTGCAAGGCCACTTTTTAGGTTCTTTGCCCCCGTGTCTCCAGTGGGGAAAAAGCCTGTCAGCGTGTCAGAGAACTGGCTGTTCTTGAAGTGTTGGAGGGGAACAGTGAGTCATTGTAGCTGTTGTGGGTGTTTCAGTGTCCGGCTTATTTTTAAACAGTTGTGTGCAACGCAGCTTCTCGGCGGTTTCTGTCACCATGGTGCCATAACATTCCCCGGATCTGCTTGTTCACGTGTCACACACTTCAGCGCCGCGGTTACCGTCCTCACACTCAGGGTTCCTTGTTCGCGGGCCCGGGTGCTTCTCCAGCTGCAGTAGCATCTTCCTACACACGGGAGAAGCTAGTTGTTTTTCCCACTGGTGGACCTTGGGGAGAATGGGGTTCGTTTCTGCCAGAGACGAGCAGGGAGCGGGGTGGGCGGGGCTCCCTCGGTGGTCCGAGCAGGGGCCCCGCTCAGTGTGCGGGGGGCCGGTGGCCGCGTCTTCAGAGGCTGGCCCTGGGCACCCGGGCAGACGGCGCTCCTCGGCGTGTCTGTTCTCTTGCTCTCATTCGTTCACTCACTCACTTTGGGGCTCCGCGGACGCTGCCCTGGCGCAGCCTCTGGGTCTGCAGGTGTCAGCACCCCGCGGGGCGGCCTGAACAGGGACGGTGCCGGTCCTGGCAGCGCTGGAAGTCTCTGTCTTGCCCTCGGGCTGGTCTTGGAGATGCTTTTCTGCATGTCCTTGCTTTGAGAAATGTGTACTTCTTCCACGGTTGCTCAGGGCTTCCAGAAAGCCCCAGAGCAGCGGGAAGCTGTGGAGTTTCCAGTGCCCGAGTCTGCGACCTCCGGGCTTCGGGAAACGCAGGCTTCCCCTGACACGTAGCGTCCGTCGGTCAGGGGTCTGGGCTGGGGCCCGGGCTCCTTTGGCCGAGTGTTCCCCGGGTCTCCGGGGCACGGTGCTGGCTGGGTGGACCCGCACTCCCAGTCCTCCAGGGCTCCAGGTGCTGTGCCCCCCGGGCTTCCCGCTCTGCTTCCGAGAGGGCCCTCTCCCACAGCAGGAGGCCCAGGTGAGAAGTCGCCCTCCGAGCGAGGCCGAGCCGGCGTGGTGGGAGAGCGGCCTCGTAAGAGCCACTCACGGAAGCATAATTCACTCCTAGCTCAGGAGACATCTGTGGTTTATCCTCTCAGAAATTAGGCTTTCTTCCCTCTGTGAAATTCAAGAACTGTATTTCTTAAATGAATGAAATTGCTAACAACAGTGTTGTAAAGCTCTCACATGCTTTTCTCTTATAGGCTTGTAGGCATAAATAAATCTTTAAAAAAAAAAAAGAAGAGAAAAAGGATGCAGGGGGTAGGCTAAAGATGGTGGGGGGGGCCCTTTGGGGACCTCCTGGCAAGGGGCCAAAGGATGTGAGCCAGCCGGGGATGCTCTTGTCTCAGGGAAGAGCATTTTAGAGCGCGGGAACAGCATGAGCAAAGGCTCAGAGGCAGGGATGAGCTTGGTGTGTTGGAGAAAGCAGGGAGGTCAGTGCGGCCAGAGCAGGTGGGCAGCCCACGATGGGACTTGTGGATGAGGGGTGAGGACATGACTCCGTGACATGGGCTCAGCGTGGGGAGGAGACACAACTCATGTTCGAAAGGGGCTGCCTGTGGCAACTGGAAACCGGAAGTGAGGGCAGACTTGTCTTACTGCGTCTCTGGGGCTCCTTGGGAAACATGAAGCGTTCGTTTGGATCTCGTTGTTAGCACCACTGGCAAGCCCTGTGGTCTGGGGCCTGCGACGAGAGGGCGCGAGGCGACTGTGCCCTGGCTGTGGGTGACGGCGGCACCGCGGCGGTCGCCGCCTGAGCCTGCCGGCCAGCAGCCTGACTATTAGCATGTAAAGTTCTCAGCCTGGCCAGCGGAGATCGCGAGTTCTGAGGGACTCTCCAAGAGGAAGCCACAGGGGGCTTTGTGGAGGATGTGAGCCCACTTCCTCCTTCCTCCCCGGCGGTTCCTGTTTTGGGGTGGCCGTGGGGCCTGCAGTCTGGTGCTCTGAGTCCTGGGCCGTCCCGGTGACACCAGCTGGCCCATGTCCCTTCTGCCCCCGGCCACACCCACCCCTCCCCGGGGGTCCTCTTATCTGGGATGCCCCGCCCGCCCTTGCCCATGCCCCACGGCTCCACAGCCTGGTGGGAGCAGCCGGTGCGCCCTCCACGCCCGTGGACGTGTGGCGCCCACCCCAGGGGAGCGGGCAGTACTACTCGTAATTTCTAGACGAGGAAGCTGAGGCCCAGAGAAGCCGTTCGCCCATGGTGGTGTCGCTGGTAGGCGGCAGGCCGGGCTTCGTCCATCCTTTGTTCTCTCGATGTCAGCACCTGAGAAGGCCCCACAGCACCTGGGAGCAGGCAGCTGCGGCCCCCCGGCCCCCGCTGCTCCAGCAGCCTCCTGGGGCTGCCTGTGCCACTCCACCGCAGCCGGGCGGCCGCCGTGCCGCGCTACCTCGTGCCCGGCCTCTCTGCACCTCGGCGGGCCGGGGCAGCCAGCGCCTGGCCTGGCTTCGAGTCCCGGCGCGGCGCCCCTGCGGTGTCGCGGCAGACCGGGTGCTTGGACGCTGGGTGTCCGTCTCCTCCCCTGTACGCGGGAGTGGCCATCGGGCCGCTCTGAGGGTGCGTGGTGCCGGCCCCGGGAAGGGCTGTTACTTCTACCCTCTGGGAGGACGGGCCCTGTGTCCACGGGTCTGCGTGCCGCACCCCGGCACGCTCAGTGCTGCCCGGCCCTGGGGGCGCCGCTGGACGCGTGAGGGATGACGGCGGCGGGAGTCACGTGGTCCGGGCAGAGCTCACCAGCTGCTGCGGCGGCGCCTGGGGTCCAGGACCCCGGGTGTCTGGGGGAGCCCGGGGCAGGGAGGGCCAGGGAGGGTCTGGGCCGCTGCTGGGCTGTGGGTTTAGTCCTGTCTCTGTTGGTGGTCTCCTTGCTCTGGGCCACTCGGTGTCTCCCACTCAGCCCTTCCTGGTCAGCCTAGACGCGCTTGTCCAGCAGGAGCTGAAATGGCCGAGCCGCCTGCTTTCGCCCACGCGCACCTGCGAGCCCTGGCCGCCTCCTCTGCGTGGCGTGGGCCGCTCTGAAACTGCTGCTTCGTTCGCACCCTTCAGTTTTTCAGGTTGCTGAACTTTCTTACGTCGTCAGTCACCTGGGTGAGGTGCTCCCCTCGGTGGGCCTCCACCCATGCCCCCCGAGCCCCCCGCCCGTCAGTTTTCAGCTTTAGCCAGGGAAGCACATGCAGGTGCACGTACGTCAGGAACGCAGCACGGGCTGGACGCAGGAGCCTCGCGGGCGCGGCCGCTCCCAGCTGGCGGGGGCGGGGAGGGTCCTGGCCACACGGCTCTGGACGAGGCGGTGGCCGCGCACGTTGCCGAAGGCCAGCCAGGCGCTCTCTCCTCGCCGGCCGGGCCACGCTGGCTGCGGGCCTTGTCCTGGGCGCGTTTAGCTTCCTGCGGGACCAGGAGCCTCAGTCAGAAACAAAACGTGGTCCCCTCAGGATGACTTACTGTCGGGGACTTGAAGCTGTGGCGTTTCCAGCAGGGCGAGCCCAGCGGGGTGGGTGAAGGCCGCCCGGCCTCTCGGGGGCCCCTGTGCGCAAACACGGTCTCCGGGAGTCGGGGACCCCGGCCCGGGGCCCAGCTGTGCACGACTGAGCAGGGCGGGCCGGGGAGGAGCCCTGAGCACACTGCAGGTGAGCGGTTTCGTGTGTAAGCTCTAAGACGTTTAAGCTCCGTCAGAGCCAGTCGCCAACTTGACGTCCGTGCCCGCCAGGTGAGAAGAGAAGCTCTGGAGAGCACCCCCGTCCCCACCACAGCCGTGGCCTCCCCGCCCGAGCCCAGCGGCCTCTGCCCTGTCCACTCTCGCGGGCGGGCAGTGTTCCAGAGCCGGCCCGCCTCCTGGAGCCTCCAGGCCACCGCGAGCAGCACAGAGCACGGCGGTGGGCAGAGTCTGGCTGCGGGAGCCGGCCTGGCACGGCTCTGCTGGCCGCAAGAACCGGTGTTTGGACGGGAAACAGCCCAGCCTTGGTGGCGTGGGGCGGCCGGAGCGGCCCAGCAGGGAGGCGCCTGCCAGCTCCGCCGTGCCAGCCTGAGGGCGCACGCCTGCCCGCGGACCGGCCTCCCCGCCAGCCTGTGTGCCCATTTCTATGTATTTGTTTCTCGTTGCTTTATTTTTGTTTTCTTCCATCATTGTTCGTTTTTGAACAGCGTTTGATTCCTCCCGTGTAGTCCTGGTAGTTCTCCCGCCAGCACCTCGGCCCGTGCTCTGCCCTCCCCCGTCCTAACTCCTCTCCTCCCCCTCCCCCGCTGGATACCTCAAGTCTGTGACTGCCTGCAGGTTTTTTCTTTTTCCCGATCCTGGGTCGGTTTCCCTCTAGTTCCCCTGTAAATGAGACCATCCAGTATTTTCTTTTTCTGTCTGATTTATTTAGCCTAGCGTAACTTCTTCCAGCTCCATCCATGTCTCCACAAGTGGCATGGATTTATCTTTTTGGTCGCTGAGTAGTATTCCACTGTGTACATGGGCCACGTCTTCTTGACCCACTCCTGTTTTGGGGGCATTTAGGTTGTCTCCATATCCTGGCCATTGTAAATAGCGTGGTGATAAACACAGGAGCGCAGTTTTCCCCTAGGTTCGTGTTTTTGTGTCCTCTGGGTAGGTTCCCGGGCGTGGAACGCTGGGCCATTTTTAGTGTCCCACGCATGCTCCACGCAGCTTTCCTCAGGGGCTGGACCAGTTTGCGTTCCCACCAGCGGCGCGAGAGGCTCCTTCCCCTCCCCTTCCACGGGGCTGGCCTGCTTAAACACTGTTTTTACATCACCCTGCACGTTTATTTGTCAAGAATGAGAAATCAGCGTTACTGTTGGAACACTCCAGACTCCTAGAGAATGGTTTCCCTTTAACCTTCTCCGAGGCGATGGTGTGCTAGAGCAGAGGAGCCCCGTCGTGGCGCAGATGAGTTTCCCACCCTTTCCTTCCGAGCCGTGATTCACGGTCTGACCGTGTTTGTTTTCGGTGAAACGACCGTGCGGTGGCGGGGCGTGGCCCGAGCCTCCCGGTTCCCATGGCCACCACGAGCGCGTCTGCCTAGAGGAGCTGGCTCTGGAGTCTTCGGCAGCACCTTGGGGTGCGTGGGGCCACACTGCCCACCCAGGGGGTCTGCAGGACGCTCCCTCCTGTCCCCAGGGCGGACCTCGAGCCGCGCTCTGCTGCTGGGGTGAGTGCCGCAGCGTTCGGGGTCAAGTCTCGGTGTACGCTGACCTGTGTCCCTTCCGCTAGGGATGCTTGCCTTTCCAAGTGCGGTCGCTGGAAACAGCAGACTGTGCCCGCCCTGGAGCTCTTACAGCAGAAGCCTCCTGCGCGGGCCTGCTCCCAGCGCCCCACGTGCTGGGGGCCAGAGCGGAGCAGCGGGCCGGCGGGCCGGACAGCACAGGTGCAGCGGCAGCTGGGCCTGGCCGGGTGCTGAGGGCAGAGGGCTTCCTGTGCCAGCTGCGCGGGTGGGCGGGGCCGAGCCCACATCTTCTCCGGGCGCTGCCCCTCGCGTGGCCTCGTGAGCACGTGTGCAGAAGCTCGCAGGCCTCCCGCGTGAAGGCCGCTCCGCGCTGGGGGCCGCAGCCGGCCCGGTCAGACGGCCCACTCTCGGGCTCGGCGTCTCTGGAGTTACTCATCCTGCAGACTTTTAGGGGTGACGGTGATGAGTCAGAGTCCAGAAGCTGGGGCAGTGGAAGTGAGCAAGCAGATAGAAGTGCTGCTCTCCTGGTGCTCACACGGGCGGGCACAGGCAAGGAGCAGAGAGAGCAGCCGCCAGCGGTTGGAAGCACATGCGTTCTCGGGAGGGGACCCGAGTGCTGCCAGGTGGGCCGCGTGCGGTCTCGGGAGGGGCGTGTGTCCCCCGGCACGGCCGCCCTCAGACGCGAGGCCTGCCCGCGGAGCGCCCTGGCGCCATGCCCCCGGCCGCGGAGGGGGAGGGCAGGCCGCTCTCGGGCCCCTGCGGTGAGCAGCGCGGCTCCAGCGGCAGGCCGGCGAGATGCCCGGGGGCTGCCCAGCCGGCCCTAGATGGCCTTCCCGCCCTCCCGTCCGCCGGCGCGATCGCGCAGCTCACCGTCCAGGCCGCCGGCCTAGCCCGTCCCTGACACAGAGCGGGCGGCAGATGGCGGCCAGCCCTGGGGGTCGGGAAGCAGGAGCGGCCCCTCCGTGGCGGCCGGTCTCACGTGCGCTCAGCGGGTCCTCGACGCGCGGCGGCTCCCGCCCGCTTACTAGCCCTCAAGTGTCCTTTTACCCAGAAACCACTCAGGACAGAAGTGGCCCCGGTTGAGGAGCTGTGGTGAGGGGGCGGGAGGGGTGCTGAGGGCTTGGGGAGCTGACCCCTGGCAGGAGCTGCCCTCTGGGGGGCCTGGCCCCAGGTGGCCTCCTTGATGTACTGCTCTCCCCGGCTCTGCTCCCCCAGCTCTGGCTGGGGCTTCCTGCCCTGGAGGCTCGTCCTGCCTGCGGTTTTGGGGTGACTTTCAACCCAGCCTCTCGCTTCCCTCAGGGTGTCCACTACTGTCCCCAAAGTCACGGAAGTGCTTGGAGAACAGGTCTTCTGCCTCTGTGTCTCCCGTAGTGGTGGGCGGAAGCAGGGATGGCGGGAGGGGGGTGGCGCCAGCGGCAGCTTCAGCGCTGCACGGTGGGAGCAGCCGGGCCGTGTCTGGGCTGTTGGGTTCCTCGGGCTTGAGCGGGTCCTTGTTAACGAGCGTGGCCCCCAGAGCAGCGGCACAGGCCCCGCTCCCTGCCAGCGCCGGCGGGGTCACGCGGCGCCTCAAGTCCGGGCCGCCAAGGGGCGCGTCTGAGTGCCCACGGCGGGGGCTGCTCGGGGATCATGGTCGTGCGGGTTGAGGGGCCGCGCGTGTCCTGACCCCTCGTGGCGGAGGCCCCCTCTGCCCTGCCCGCGTCCAGCTGCTGCCGGGCGGGCTCGTCCGCTCCTCCAGCCGCCGCATGGCGCCCAGTGTACATGCGCCCGGCCGGGGGAGCTGGGCTTCGGGAGCACGGAACCTGGTTTCGGGTCTTGACCGCGCATGACACGACCGTAGGCCTTGAGCAAGTTAGCGGGCGTCGGCCGCTCACCCGTAACATAAAAACCCTCACTCTGCAGATGGGTGCGCTGGCCCAGACGCCGGCGCTCGCCGCGCGGGGTTCTCCAGCACTCGCCGCCCTCCCCGGCGAGGAGGCCGTTTAGGGCCGCCTGAAACCACAGGCTGGCCTTCCGCAAGCACTCCGAGCTCTTCAGGAGGGGCTGAGAGGTTTGCTTGGATTGAGAAGCACGTGTGTGCACGGCACACGCTCACATGCTCGTGCACACATACGCACGCGTGCGCACACGCACACACGTGCGCACTCCCTCCGGAAGGCCGATGGACGGCCGTGGAGGGGCTCGCTGGCGTCCTGGGGCCTGAAAGCGCAACCACCTGCTTCTCTCCACAGGCCGGTCTGCAGAGCGCAAGCACCTGGAGCTGCCGCCCGCACCGCGGCCGAAATGTCTGTCACCTATGATGACTCGGTGGGCGTGGAGGTGTCCAGCGACAGCTTCTGGGAGGTAAGCCCTGCCCCTGCTGGGGAGCGGCGGCACTCAGGGCGCCCAGGCCTGTGGGGCCCGGGCTTTATGTTTTGGGGGGCGGGGCGGGGACAGCAGCTGGATGCACACGCCCCTGTGGTGGCAGGCATGGCCGGCAAGCTGGCTGGGCCTCGGGGAGGCGGAGCTCACCGTGCTGGGAGAGTGCGGTTCCTTAAGGTCAGGTCGTCCGCTCCGTGCTCAGCCCGGCCTGGCCAGAGGCTGTCACGTGCGCATGGCGGTGACTGACCTCAGCGGCAGGCAGGTGGCCA
Organism: Galemys pyrenaicus; assembly: GCA_019455555.1. Classification (NCBI taxonomy): domain Eukaryota; kingdom Metazoa; phylum Chordata; class Mammalia; order Eulipotyphla; family Talpidae; genus Galemys; species Galemys pyrenaicus. Next base: position 1,022,747 of record JAGFMF010011642.1, on the reverse strand, counting down.
GAGGGCTGGACGGGCTGGTAGCATCTGTGTCCGCTTCCTGCCATCTGTGTGGTGACAGGCTCCGCCCGTGGGGCGACCTCCTGAGTTCGAGCTGTTTTGGAAGTCACTTTTCCTGCTGTCCACTTGCTTCTCCTGCCTGCTGCTGGACAAAGGAAAGCCCATTTTAATCAAGATTTGTTCTTGTAGCAAAAGTCCTGGACCTTTCTCGGCAGCTGTGGCAGCTGGCAGCCTGGGTCTCGCCAGGCCTCTTCACTGGCGGGGAGGCCCTGCATGAGCTGCCACCTTCGCCTGTCGGGGTGGTTCTGGCCCCTGAGGGAGGCTGCCAGATTGGGGTGAGGACGAGGCCCCTTCCTTGAGCGGTGGGAGGAGTGAGGCGATGGCCAGGGCTTTGCTGGGGGCTGGCCCATGGTCGCTCTGTCAGCCCAGGTGGGCCAGACGTCTGCTTCTGTCAAATGCCACCTGACAGTGTCGTCTAATAAAGACCAGTGCTCACAGGTGCCCAAGTTCTAAAAAGGATGAGGCGCTCAAAATTCTTTTTTTTTTTTAAAGATTTATTCATGCACACAAGAGCTGGGGTACAGGCCAGAGGTACAGGGGGTGAGGAGTCTCCAGAGACAGAGCGGGGAGCAGAACAGGCAGACTGACCGAAACACACTGCTGAGGGGAGCAGCGGGGAGACAGGAGAGGTCTGTTGCGCTCTGTGGGTCCCTTCCCTGTTCGGAGATCGAACTCATGTGCTGCAGTGGCCGCAGATGCTTCACAGTGCTGAGACTTCACCTTCGCGCCACCAGGGAGGCCCCTCTATCAACTTTTCTTTCCTGTGTTTTGGGGGGAAGGTCATTACCTTCAGCTGACGATGTCCTTCCGCTAGATGGGTTTTCAGAGCAGGCACGTGTTCTAGACGGGGAGCCCGGCCGGGTTCTGTCGGCTGAGCCCCACCCCGGGGCGGGCTTCTTCGAGAGCAGAGGCAAACAGGCTGGCCCAGGCACGGGCTCCTTGCTGCCAGCAGCCTTGCTGGTGGGCGTCCAGGCCAGAGCTCAGCTTTCAGTCTCCAGAGGCACGTCTGCCCCAAGAGTCTTCCCAGAAGAGTGGCAGCAATAGAGATGGGACAGTGATGGCATGTCCCAGGCCTGGCCGCAGCCGCTCCCCGCACTGCCTTCTCATGGCCCAGGGCGTGGCCATGAGATGATACCAGGTGCACGTGGGGGCCCCCGACGTGCTGGGGTTGGGTGGCCTTCGCCCGCGGGCCACCAGAACTCTGGCTATGCCTCCCCCATCCAGGGCGCCCAGCCTGGGGCTGTGCAGCCTCCGCCGCAGCGGGCTGGACTCGAAGGCGGCTCCCGGGTCCTCTCCCCGCCGGGCCAGGAGGGCAGCGGGCAGGGCCACACGTGCTGGGCTTGCCTCCTGCCGCCCCACCCGCTCTGTGTGGTGGGCAAGTCACTGCCTTTCCTGTCTCAGTTTCCCGGTCGAAGGGTGGCCGGTCCTGGTGCCCCCGGGGCTGCGAGCGTGGCCCGGCATCCTCTGGGGCAGCAGGCCCAGCCTGGCACGGCCCTGCGGGAGAACGCCCCGGGAGGCCCAGGAGCCCGGGACGCGCAGCAGGGCTCCCCAGCCGGGCCGCCACGGGACCGCGCACACCACAGCGGGCCCAGCCCTTTCCCGGGAGTCCGCTGGCTCTGAGCTGCGCGGCGTTGGGGCACGGGCCTCCCAAGGTACACCCCAGCCTGCCTGTTAGGCCGAGGGGAGCCCGCAGCCCTTCCCGCGGCACCAGTGTGGGCGACACGCCGGAGGCCTTTCCTTGTCCTGGTCAGCTCCCGCCCTGGCTTGCCCTCGGACGTCCCCTCAGGGGCGGGGAGGGGGCCACTGCTCATCCGAGTGCTCAAGAGCCTGAGCGCGTCGGGCTCTTGGCCAGCTGGCCCTGGCAGCCGCAGGCTTGGGTTGTGAACCCTCAGCAGGCCTGAGCGCCCCAGCCTGGTGCTCTGACAGCCCCGTGAGCCTGGACTCTGGCCGCCCTGTGAGCCTGGACTCTGGCCGCCCCGCTTGCGACCCAAGGAAGGGCCTCGGAGCTGGGCTGCGCCTCCCCGGCTGTGGGTCCCGGGTGTGTGTTTGTAACCAGGAGCACTTAGGTGCCTGCTCCGAGGCGAGAGGTGGCCCGGGTGTCGGCTGCTGCCAGCAGGTGCCCACAGGCCCCATTGTGATGCCGCCCACCCCCCAGTGCCCTGCGCCTGTGGCCAGGGGGCCCGTGTCCAACGGGCAGGAGGCCGACGCGCACAGGCCACCAGCACCATGGGGGCTGCGTTTGGAAAGACCCAGGTGGCTCCTCTGTGGACGGGCCGGCAGGAGCCCGCCATGGGCGACTGGAGCCTCCTGTCCGCTGGTGCGGGCGACTCAGGGGGGCCCCCATGGTGGGCCGGCAGGGACGGCTGGTGTCGGGGGGTCCTCGGTGGGGAGGACCGCCGGGGCTCTAGGAGGGAGCTGGAATGGGGCCAGGTAGGTGGGCCCCGTGTCCCCACTTTCAGCCAGGAACGGGCTTGTCATCGTCAGCGGCTCATTTGCTAGATGGACCTGATGGTCACTGACTAACGGGGTAAAAGCAAAATGGGAGGTGCATAGAGGAAGTGGGGTGTGGCATCCTGGACGTCCTCCTTACCTGCCGGCCTCACCTGGCCAGGTAATGGCACCTGAACCTGCCCGAGGGCCCGGCCCTGTGGGGGGGGGGGGCAGGATCAGTCAGGGAGCCAGGTCACGCCCACGTCCTCCCCTGGGCTCCCTGCTTCCGAGTCTGCAGCCTTTCTGCTGCCTGCGGCCACTGCGCCCACAGCAAGGAGCAGGCAGAGATGAGGCTGTGAGCTCAGGCGCGGAACATTCTCCAGTCCCCAGGCACTTCTGGGCGCTTGTAGCCGCAGGCCCAGGAGGTGGGAACCGGTGTGGCCTGTCGGGGCAGTCCTCCCACACCTGTAAGCACACACCTAGCGCTGCATCTCTGTCCCCAAGGACAGGCTGCCGGGCTCCAGGCCTCCTGGCTGCCCCAGCGGGCTCCTGGGACCCAGCTCAGGGACGCGGGGTGGGGGGAGTGTGCACCATTCCCGCTGAGCGTGGGCTGTGCGGGGGCTCCACGGCGGGCTCGCCTGAGCGGGCCTCTGTCTCCTAGGTCGGGAACTACAAGCGGACGGTGAAGCGCATCGACGACGGCCACCGCCTGTGCGGCGACCTGATGAGCTGCCTGCACGAGCGGGCGCGCATCGAGAAGGCCTACGCCCAGCAGCTCACCGAGTGGGCGCGGCGCTGGCGGCAGCTGGTGGACAAGGGTAGGCCGCCCTGTCGGTCAGGGCTGGGGCCGGGACGCTCCCCTCCGCCGCTCGCCGGTCTGCCTGCTCCCGGGGCCCCCACCGAGGCGTGTTCTGTGACCGGCCGGGCAGCCAGTCTGCTGCGCGGCCGGCAGGACAGCAGCGGGCTTCCGGGCCTGCCCCGTCACTCCCTGCCTCCCAGATGCTCGGGGGGTGCTGGAGCTCAGTGGGGAGCAGCTGCCATGGAGCACGCCCAGGGCACCGCGGCAGGAGGGAGTCGATGGGGTCCCCTGCCCGCCCAGGCCGCGGCCCTCAACAAGAGGGCAGGCCAGTCCCGGCTTCCTTCCTGCGGACAGAGTGGGGCGGCCCTGGCACCCCCATCGCTCTCCGGAGACCCCTCTGGGCCAGAGCTGCTCTCCTTGCTCCTCGGCGCAGGGCTGGCCCTGGGCGCCAGCGAAGGGGCCGTCCATGAGCCCCAGTGGGCGCGGGGTGGCGCCCCCTCAGATGCCCTCCTCGTCAGCCTGAGCAGATTAAGACTGGCTTGACGGGCGTTTAAACAATTCAGCCTTGCCGCCCCTCCGCCTGCCCTCACAGGCTGAGAAGGGGCAGCCGCGGAGAGAGCGTGGGTGAGACACCCACAGTCACAGCCGGCTGCCCGGCAGGGCCCTTCCTGCCGCGGAGGGGCTTCGTGGCGGCGCCCGTGCCCAGGGCCCCACCAGCATCTCCTGTGCAGGGCCGCAGTACGGGACGGTGGAGAAGGCCTGGATAGCCTTCATGTCCGAGGCGGAGAAGGTGAGTGAGCTGCACCTGGAGGTGAAGGCCTCGCTGATGAACGAGGACTTCGAGAAGATCAAGAACTGGCAGAAGGAGGCCTTCCACAAGCAGATGATGGGCAGCTTCAAGGAGACCAAGGAGGCCGAGGACGGCTTCCGGAAGGCGCAGAAGCCCTGGGCCAAGAAGCTCAAGGAGGTGAGTCCCTCTGGCAGGGGCGGCCTCCCTGCTGGCCTGCAGGCCTGGCCGCCAGTCCCCCCGAACTCCCAGGAGCCCCTGCGGCTGCTGTGGGCCCCGCTGGAGTGCTGTGTGCGCTCTGCCGTTGGGCCCTGGGGACCCCGCCGCGGCGGAGCACCGAGCCCAGGCCTCGCTGGCAGTGTTCCCAGCCCTGGGGCCGCCGCTGGCAGGCCGACTGAAGCCCCTCCGAGCCCGTCGAGAGGGCCAGCTGAGCGCCCTCTTACATGGGCTCAGACCTGCAGGCGGCACTGACACTCCCTTCTCTAAGAGCAGAGGCTGGAATCAGCGCGTCCTGGCCAGTGCGGGCGCATGGAGACGGCCCTCGCACCCAGGCCCCCGGCGCACTCCCTGGACCTGCTTCCCCGGAGCCGCCCGCCCCTCCTCCTCAGCCGCCTGTGGCCCGTCTCTGGGCAGCAGCTCTGGCCGTCCTTTTCTCTTGCGGCCCCCTTCGCGACGAAGCTGTCCCCGTCATGAGGCCACAGTCGCGAGCTCTTTCTAGAATGAAATCTGTGACTGGCTCGAGAAAGGACGTGCCCTCTAAGCACACGTGTGGGTCTGGGGTGTGCGTGCATGTGGGGTGTCCGGCACAGTGTGGAAATCGGGGTGTGCGCCTGCCTCAGCGCCGCTCCCCCCGGGGCGTTCTCGTTGGCGCGCCCTCCTGGGTGCTGTTGCAGCTCCCGGGCCTGCTGTGCCCTCAGCAGCCGCGCCCTCCTCCTCTCCACGCCTCGGTGCTTTCTGGAATTCTCCACACCGTTCTGCCACCCGGCTCCCAGAGCGCGCCTGCTCGGCTCCTCCTCCTCGGCTGCCTCGCCTCCAGAGCGCCTCGTAACCTGTTTCTTGACCAGACTGTGAGCGCAGCGCTGGGCACAGAGCAGGCTCCCCGCGTGTCTGGCGACCAGCGTTCTGCTGAAGCCGCGAGCTCAGCACCGAGGGTGCCCTGGCGCCCGCCGCTACCCCTGCTGTGCCGCCGCCGCAGGCGAGGACGTGGCATCGGAACGCTCTCCCCGCAGGTGGAGGCAGCAAAGAAGGCGTACCACGCGGCCTGCAAAGAGGAGAAGCTGGCCCTGTCGCGCGAGACCAACAGCAAGGCCGACCCGTCCCTCAACCCCGAGCAGCTGAAGAAGCTGCAGGACAAAGTAGAGAAGTGCAAGCAGGACGTGCTGAAGGCGAGTGCCGGCCGGCGCTGTCGCGTGGGTGGGACGCGGCCCGGTCTCCCAGCGCTCCCCAGTAGACGGGCAGGCGCTCCAGGAGCAGGGCAGGTGCCCCTCTGGCTGGGCTGGGGGGCACAAAGTTGGGGGCTCCTCCCTCCTCGCTGCTGCTCCTTTGAAGGCACCAAATGACTGTGGGGGGGTGGCCCCTAAGTTAGCCTGGCTGCCTGTGGGGCTGCAGCAGGGGGCGCTGGCCTGTCCGCCTCCGCCCACCAGGGGGCGCCAGGGCCCGATGGAGATGACCCCGCCCGGCTTTCCTTGCAGACCAAGGAGAAATACGAGAAGTCCCTGAAGGAGCTGGACCAGGGCACCCCCCAGTACATGGAGAATATGGAGCAGGTGTTCGAGCAGTGCCAGCAGTTCGAGGAGAAGCGGCTGCGCTTCTTCCGGGAAGTCCTGCTGGAGGTTCAGAAGCACCTAGACCTGTCCAGCGTGGCCAGGTGAGCGGCGCTGGCGCTGCGAAGCCCAGCTCCACGTGGGAGAAGGTTGCTTTCGCGGGAAGCTCAGGTGCTGCCCTTCAGGCCCGGGCCAGCGCAGGTGGGGCCTCCCTGTGCCAGGCGCTGCGCTGCCACGACCCTGCGCCAGGAGGGCTCCCGCTGAGCCTGCCTGTGCCTGCGGCCGGCTGACCACGGCCAGCGCCTGCGGTCTCCTGCCGCGCTCCGCCCGCCCTGTGAGGTGCTCTGGTCTGGGCAGGAAGGACCAGGTCCCCCTCCAGGGCGCAGCCCAGCCAGTGCAGCCGGCACACTGCAACCAACTGGGAGCGCGTCTGGGGGTCCCGGCCTGCCCGGCCCCAGGGTCTCGCGTGGGGCCCTGTGTGAGGCCGTTTCCGCCCGGGGCAGCAGGGGCCGCTCGGCACTGTGGTCAGGCGTGACCCGGGGCCACTCTGAACGGTGACCGGCAGCAGCGACGCCCTCTGCCCTTCCTGCGCTCGGGCTGCGACACCCTGGCCAGGGCGGAGGTGCACGCTGGCCACGCCTGGCCGCCGGCCGCCTCCAGCAGAGCAGTGGGACGCACAGGGCCGGCCCACGGGAAGCCGCTCTCCCCTGCCTCCCGCACACAAACCAGAAGCGACAGAAAGCGAGGCCCGCGCCTCCTGACGCAGCTGCGGCAGCTCAGGGGCCTCGTCCCCATCCTGTTAACGAGGTGCCCACGGCAGGCGGGCCGCGCCACTCTGGCCTGGCTGGCTGCCTGTCCCCGGCTGCCCTCGCCCCTGGGGCAGGGGGTGCGGAAGTGGCGAGGGCTGAAACAGCGAGAGGCGCCTCGTCCACGCTCTAGGGGCCAGGAGTTTGGAGTCCGGGCAGCGTTTGAGGGCCGATTCTGGGCCCGCCGTGGGGGAGCAGCCGACGCCCCCTGTGGTAAATGCTGATCCCGGCTCTGGCCTGAGCTGGTCTGCTGGAGCACAGCGTGGCTCCGCGTGAGCCGCTGCCCCGGCCGCTGTGCGGTGCCGGCCCCAGCGCCCTGCCTCTCCTGTCCAGCTACAAGCACATCTACCGCGAGCTGGAGCAGAGCATCAAGGCGGCCGACGCGGTGGAGGACCTGCGCTGGTTCCGCGCCAACCACGGGCCCGGCATGTCCATGAACTGGCCGCAGTTTGAGGTGAGCGCTGCGCCCGGTGGCCTGGGAGGGCGTCGAGAGTCGGGGCGTGCCCTTCACTGCGAGGGGACAACAGAGCCCCCCTTGTTCCCGCCCCACCACACGGGGACCAGGACGGGTCGGCTGGGCACTCGGCAGGCGGGCAGGCGAGGGCCCAGCCCGGCAGCTCCACCCGGCGAGGCGCGGCCGTTTGGCGCCTCCCAGCGGGGACTCCACTCAGATGGCGGTCAGCCCAGGGGTCGGGCTGATGCGCCTCTGCCCGTTTTCTGGGTCTGAGCTCGGAGCCACCTTGTAAAACGTGGCAGCCGGGCGGTCGGGGCCTTCCACCCAGCACCGGTCGCCGGGCCCCCGCCTCCAAAGGCAGCAGCGGCGGCCCGCGCTGCCCTGTGCTCAGAGGGAGACGCCCTCCCGCTCGTGGGCAGCCCGGGCCGAGGCCCTGCGGGCGCCGGAGTCAGACTCGGGCGGCTGCTGAGTGGGAAGGCGGCCGCGGGTGTCGAGCCAGCCCTCGCCCAGAGCCTTCTCGAGTAGGAGTGGAGCCCGCCCACGCCTGCCTGCCGCCGCCCTCCCGGGCGACTCCAGCCCCGGCTCCCACCGCACGAAGCCTCCTGGCGCCCCCTTGTGGTGTGGTCCCTCCCGCCCCAGCAGCTGCTCCCGCCCTCTCGGGAGGCAGAGCCCAGGGCAGCCGCGCCTGCAGGGAGCCCCCGCTGTCCGCAGAGCCAGCCGCCAGGCAGCTTGGGAGCGGGTTCCCCCTTCCCCTGGTGGGCAGGGAGCCCGGATGGGGAGACAGTGTCCACGGTCCCCAGTGGAGGGGCGCGGTCAAGCGCGTCCCCTTGTGCCCGGTGCGTGCAGGGTTCCCCGGCCTCTGGGGGTGCATGGGGACCCTCAGCAGAGCGCCCCCTGCCCTGGTGTCGCCCAGGAGACCAGCGGGCAGAGTGACCGGAGAGGCGGGCTCAGGCTGACCCCGGGCGGGCCCTGCGGCCACACCGGCCGTGCTTGGGGGTCGCCTTGACTTTCTCTAATGAAGTTTCTATTTCTGTTTTCATGCCACGAGGATGAAGTAAGTTCCTACTTGATGGCTAACGCATAGATGACAGGCTGCCTGTGGGGGGGCGGCCAGCCTCATGGTGTCCTGGCAGCCAGCGCTGCCCCCAGCCCCTGGCCTCAGACCCATACTGCCCACTGGGGGCTGTGCTGACCCTGGACAGGTGCCCTGGACCCGGGTCCAGCTGCGCACCAGCTCTGTGTAGACAGGCCACTTTTCCCCGGGCCTGAGCGTCCCCGCCCGACCAGCTGCCGCAGAGGCCTCTGGCCCTCGGAGTCCGTGGCCGCGGGGCCAGGGCTTGGCCACGGCGTGTGCACATCGTCTGAGGGCGGGCGGGCGGGTGGAGGAGCGCTCGTTCGTGCGGGAAGCCGAGTCCCGGCGCCTCCTGCTCTCCCTGCCTCAGCGGTTCCCTGCGCGGCTCCCACACTCTGGGATGCGCCAGCCTCGGGACCCGCGGTGGGTGTGCTCGGTCCCCACAGCTGCTCTCTGTCCCCGACCCCCCCAGGTAATTTAGGGCAGAAAGGAGGCATCTTCAGCTTTTGCAGGGGGGCTCTGTCTACCTTGAGGGGCTTGGGACCCTGGTGAGGCCCCCAGCTTTTGCAGGGGGGCTCTGTCTACCTTGAGGGGCTTGGGACCCTGGTGAGGCCCCCAGCTGTGCCCCAGGACGCTCCCAGGGCCCGGGACGCAGGTCCCCGTTGTAGCTGCATGTCCTCACGGTCGGAACCCCGTCCCAGGGCTGGGCCTCCACAGGCTGAGCTGGGTTGGTGCCGACCACTGGCCCCTGTGTCCCCCCACCTCAGCGCAGTGAGGAGGGGTCAGAGTGGGGGTGTCAGTCACTTGCGTTCCCCCCGGAGGCTGACGGCGACGGGGCGGGGCGGCGCTGGCTCTTGGCCGGCTTTATGCTGACTGGCTCAGACGCACGAGCTCCCCGCTGTCTCCCCGCCCCGGCCGGGCGCAGGAGTGGTCCGCAGACCTCAACCGGACCCTCAGCCGGAGAGAGCGGAAGAAGGCCGCGGACGGCGTCACCCTGACGGGCATCAACCAGACGGGCGACCAGGCGCTGCAGAGCAAGTCCGGCAGGTGGGTGGAGCCGCGGGCGCCTGGCGGGCGGGTGGGCTGAGCCGCTGTCCCGCTGGACGCGGGCGGGCCTGGGGTGCACCGACACCAGGCGCAGAGCCGCGACGGGAGGGGGGCGTGCCCACGGGGCGCGGCCTGCTGGGGTCCTCTGACCCTCGCTCTCCCCACAGTGACCTCAGCGTGCCGAGCAACGCCGCACGGTCAGCACAGTCGCTGTCCAGCTACAACCCCTTCGAGGACGAGGACGACACGGGGAGCACGGTCAGCGAGAAGGAGGAGACCAAGGCCAAAAAGTGGGTGAATGCACACTGCCCGCGGCACCCGCCTCGCCCTGTCCCCCTCTCTCTGCCAGGGTCGCACCCTCTCAGAGCCCAGGGCCGTGCACGGGGCCCTCGGGCCCAGCGGCCAGCGGGTGGGCAGCCTGGGTCTCTTCCGGGGCAGGGCACCCGTCGTGGTCTGTGGCCACTTGTCTTCGTCCTGCCGCCTCGCCCCGGCCCGCCCGCCCCCCCGCAGCTCCGCCTGCAGGCACCCGCCCGGCGAGGCCTGAACCCACAGAAGGCGCCCCAGCCAGGTCCCTCCCCGGCGGGCCGAGTCCGGGAGGGGCCTCGCACTAGAGCCCCGCACCGTGTCTTGCAGCCCGAGCAGCCAGGAGAAGGCCCAGGGCCTGGCCCCGGACTGGTCGGACGAGGAGTCCAACAACCCGTTCTCCTCCGCGGACGCCAACGGGGACTCCAACCCCTTCGAGGAGGACGCGGCCTCGGGCCCCGAAGTGCGGGTGCGCGCCCTCTACGACTACGAGGGGCAGGAGCACGACGAGCTGAGCTTCAAGGCCGGTGGGTGGCCCCCGCCGCGGGCTGCTGGGGCTCCCTTCGGTCTGGCACGTCCCGGCCGCGGGGCTCCCTGGATCTCGGAAGCAGCAGGTGCTCGGCGCCAAAGCTTAGAGGGCGGCAGACGCCGTGTGCCGTAGGCCAGGTGCCCCGGCCGAGGCTGCGCGCAGTGGGCGCTGGGCAGCGCTGTGACCGCCAGGGCCGTCCGGCTCCATCGGTGCTGTGGGCGCCCCCACGCCCTGGCCCAGCCCGGCCGGCCAGGCAGCCCGGGACAGAGCCTGTGCCCAGGCCGGCCCCCAGCGTGCCCGGACCCTGCCCCGCCGGCACCTCTGCCCCTCCTGCGCTGCAGGGCCTGCCGCAGACACCGTGTGGCCAGCTGGCGTCTGGTCTTCCGGGACAGCTTGTGTCCTGGCTGTGTGAGCTGCCCTGTGCGGGTTTTCTAGCCCTGTTGTCTTCTGTGGCCCTGTGGCGAGCGCCTCGGGTTGAAAGCAGACCTCGAGCTCGGGGACGCGTGTGGCTGCGCCCCTCCTCGGCACTGCCCTCCCCGAAGCCCCAGCACCCCCGGGCGCCGCCAGCCCCAGGCCGGCACAGCGCTGGTTCCGGAGCCTCCGTGGCAGTCGGGCCTTGTCTTGTGTTCGACGTGAAGGAACCGCAGTTCAGGCTGCACCTGTGAGGAACCCGTCTGCCCTCCGTCGCCTGCTCCCCGGCGTCAGAGGATGCAGCGACCTTCGGCCTCCACACTCCCACTCAGCAGGCCGCCGGCTGCCCCTAGACCCTGGGCCCCAGCGCCACACGGGGGCCCGCCCGGGGCAGAAGGCTCCTGGGTGATGCTAAACCACCTTCGTCTGGTTTCTCGGTGCCTGTGCTAGTGTCTCCCGCACACACCGGTGACTGCTCTTCCTTCAGTCTGACTGACCGGACTCGCCAGCGCTTGTGTAGACTGACAGTGTTTCCTCGGCTCCGAGGAAGTCGGAGAGCAGGCCGATGGAGATGCGTCCCTGAGGAGCTGCTCGCGTTGCCACCTGGCGCCCGCAGCCCGCCTGCGTCCCACGCGGCCTGTCCTTGAGCCACAGCGAGCCCTGGCACCTGCCCCCTGTCCCGCCCGCTCGCGAACCCCACAGCGCCCCCACCCACACGCGAGGAAGCCGGCCCCGGGCAGCCGTTTGCCGGGCGCCCGCCACGGCTGGGTTCTCTGGGATGCTCCCAGGCCCCCAGCAGCGTGGGCTGCCGCTGCAGAGAGCAGGGTCCGCAGGGGCAGGCGGGCTGGGGCGCAGCGTGGGCCGCTGGAGCCGCAGAGCTGCAGGCTGAGCCCAGACAGGCGGAGCGCCCGGGGCCGCCTGCCGCGCTGTCCCGAGAAGGCCCCAGCTGGGGCCCGCGGCTGCTCCACATGAGGTTGTGGCGTCCAGAGCCCGCCCGGCAGGACTCGCAGGAGCCCAGGTCGCTGCTGGAGGAGACGGGCTCGGTGTGCCCCTCTCTCTTCCCCCACTCTGCCCGGGACCGCCCAGGGAGGGGCCCTCCACACCTACAAGAGCGGGGTCCCCCAACCCAGGGCCGCAGGCTTCCAGCCATGACAGCCTCCGTCTCAGAATGTCAGAGGGGCTGGCTCCTCTAGCCAGAGGACAGATGCCTGCGCTGGCTGCAGGGGGACTGCTGGCCCCACCTCCCTGCACCCCTCCCCCCTCAGGTGCCTGTGCAGGTGCCGGGCCAGGGCGGCCAGGAGGGCACCAGCCTGTGCACTGAATTCTGCTGTCTCAGAGCCACTGTGGCCTCCGGGAGCTGCTGTGGCCTCCGGGAGCTGCTGGCTCTGCTCAGCGTGAGGGACGGTGGCTTCTGACGCTCGGAGGCCATGACCTAAAGCAGCACACAGTGCAGTCTGGGAGAGGGCCCGGCCTCCCGCTGCGGTTAGAGGCGGGTGTGGACTGGGGGCCAGGCCCTGACTCCTGGCCAGGACGCCCTGTCTGCGCCTGTCTGCACCCCTCTGCTCGCCAACATGAGCCTTTTTGTCTTGCAGGGGATGAGCTGACCAAGATAGAGGACGAGGACGAGCAGGGCTGGTGCAAAGGACGCTTGGACAGCGGGCAGGTTGGCCTGTACCCAGCAAACTACGTGGAGGCCATCCCGTGACGCCCGGCTGGCTGGCGGCGGGGCGAGGCTGCGGCCTAGGCCGCCCGTGGGCCTCGCGGGCGGCCCCAGCTGTGCGCTGGCGGCCGTGCGGGCCTCTGCTCCTTTCCCTGCAGAAGATGATGGTTCCCGGCTGTTGGCTGCTTGGTGTCTCCTGAAGGCAGCGAGTGGGTCTCTTCACCTGGGACTCAGCGCCCCGTCCCGCGCAGGTGGAGCCGAGTGCCGGGGCGCAGCCCCGCCCGCCGTGCCCCGTCTGTGTCCTTGGCCTTGTCTGTCTCCCCAGCGGACGGAGGGCGGCGCTGATTCTGCTCCACTGATGATTCCTTTCTCTGACGAATCCTGTCTCCCCGACTGAAATGAACAAACTTCCATGGTGTTGTCTGAGTGAAGATGCCGAGGTTTTTAATTTAAAGGCTCTGTACAGTTATATTTTTTTATCTACCTGTTTTCCATTCATTTTTACTTAGCGTGAGGCCCTGCTGGTGTGCCCCACCCGGGAAGCGCCCCCTTCTCTGCTGCGCTGTTGCTGGCCTTGGGTGGGGGCGCAGAGGCGGGGCGGGAGGCAGGGAGCCGCCACCAGAGGCGACTCGTGCGGGAGTGCCGACAGCGGCTCAGAAACGCCCAGCGTGGTGCTCCCCAAAGCTGCGTGTTTAGAGTTTCCGCGGGGCGCTGCTCTTGCAGATGAGCAGCTCTCCCGGCGACGTTACAGGTCAGGGACGAGAAGACCAGCGCTCGGAGGCGGGCTGTCCGCCTCGTGTGTCTGCGAGCGCTGAGGTCCGCCGAGCCTGCGGCGCGGCCCGCGCTGTTCCGAGGCGCGGGGCTCTCGGCCGCATGCCCGGTGACCCGCAGACCGTGACCGCGGCCGCAGCCCGCCAGCCTCCTGGGCCGGGGAACGGGCCTGGCCTCCGAAGCGGCACGTGCGTCCTCCCTGGCGCGTGGCCAGCGCCTGACCGGCAGCCTCCCGTAGCCGTACACTGTAGAAGCGCCCCGTCTTCCTGCGGTCCCCTGGGCCTCCTGAGCCACAGGAGCTGGGCCCCCACCGGCCACGGGTCTGTCCCGAGCGGCCTTGGCCACGGGGCAGGCGGTGGTGGGAGCGACACTGGAGGCGGCGGGCGGGCGGGCGGGGAGGGGAGGAGCCGCCTGAGCGCCGGCGCCGCCCACGCAGAGCGCGCGGGGTCGGGTGGACGCTTCTGTGCTTGTCTGGACACCCGCAGGCAGAAAACCTCGTTCCTTTGCTACAGAGTTACCAAAACTGTCCTCAGTTCGGGCGTTTCTTTCACTGTATAGTATTTTAGAAGAAATCAATAAACAGTTGACCTCTCCGCGTGAGTCTGTGTGCGTGAGGGTGTGTCCCCCGCCCCGCCGTGCCCAGGGTGGGCATCTGGGCCGAGTCCCTGGGCCGCTCCCCGAGACCTGCCCGTAGGGCCTGGCAGGCAGGCACCCCCGCCCGCCCTGAGGCCCGGGGGCAGGAGCAGCCGCGCCGTGCACACCTCCCGAGCAGCCCTCCCGCCCCGCTTGGCAGGCGCAGCTTCTGCCCAGGGCAACACAGGCCCAGGACAGGTGCCGGTTCTGGGGTGCCCTGTGCTCGGCCCTTCCCTTGCACTGTGGGGAACATGCCCGTCCCAGACGTGGCAGGGAGTCCCCACCTCCACTGAAGAAGAGGAAGCAGAGGCTCCAAGAGCCGGCAGACCCCTTGGGGCTGGGGTGCTGCGGGCGCGCTGTGGCGCCCTCCGCCTCACCAGCCCGACAGCCACGCAGACGGCTGTGGGGGGAGGCAAAGGTGTGAGCAGCTGTGGCCGCAGCCGCACCCCTGGGGCTGCCCAGCCAGGCACCTCGGGGCAGCAAGGCGGGCAGGGCCCTGCGGTGTCGCTCTGCGTGGCCAGGGGACCAGGGCTATGCTGCCATCAGGCCACCTGTCGCTGCCTGGGGCGCCAGATTGCGGGTCGAGGGGAGGGCCGGGCGTGGGGCTGCGGCAGCGGGTGCTCGCGCATGATCACACCAGGGAGGGGAGCCTGGCGCCCGGCACGTGGCAGAAGGGGACGCAGAAGCCTGGAAACGTGTCCCAGGCCCGAGGCAGAGCCGCGACCCGCTCAGGTCTGCAGGCCGGAGGGCAGCCCCTCCCTCCAGCAGGTAAAGTGTAGGGGCCAGTGAGAGCAGCACTCAAGAGGGTGAGAGGACGTTTCAACCGCCTGTCACCGTCACAGCTCCGAGGACCCCGGGCCCTCTCCTGGCCAGGCCCTCAGCTGAGCTCCGGATCCCACCCCTCGGGGCCTCAGTTTCCCCAGGCAGGAGTGGCGCCTGCCTTCCGGCAGGAGGGCTGGAGTCAGGGCGAGGGCGGCAGACACCAGGACAAGATGCTGGCAGTGACTGCGGCCCAATCGCTTCTCGCCCAGGCCCCTTGCCGCCTCAGCCCACCGGCCGCCCTCCACGCTGGACCACTGAGCCCTGCGCGTCCTCCCCAGCCCGTGGCTGCTGCCCTCCTGCCCTGGACCGCCGCTGGCCCCAGCCCTCCCAAGTCCCGGTGTCCTTGGTGGCCGCTGGTGGAGAGGGTGCTGTTGCCCCCTCGCCTGGTGGCTGCTCAGGCAGAGCCAGCTGGCCGAGCAGCCCACAGATCCCCGGCCGTGCCGCCATCCAGCCGAGCTGGGTCTCCTGAGGACCCTGCCAGTGGGGCCAGCGCTGGCCTCTGTCCTCGCCCACCTGACGCGCCCAGGCCTCCCTCCCATGCCGCGCCAGCCTTCGCAAGTGACCGGAGCCGGTGTGAAGACGGCCTGGGCTTGTCCTCCTCGGGCCGCTGGGAGCCGGGGGGCAGGTCACTCAGTGGGCGGCAGCAGCAGGGAAGAGGGCAGGGCGGGCCCAGGAGTGTCCCAGGGGGTTCAGCAAACACCCCCGTCCAGGCTGCGGCGGAGCACCGGGAACTTGGGCCTGTTCTCCCACCTCCAGAGGGGAGAACCCCGTTTGCTGAGTGGGGATGGGCTCAGGACGCCCACAGGGGAGCCCAGGGCAGGCGGGACCTGTCAGCACCTCGCCCCTGCCCTTCTGTGGCCCAGCACGCGTGGCTGGGGCTGTACCCCCACCTCCCCGCAGCTCTGCCCAAGCCGAGGGGGGCGAGGACTGGCCTCCCGGCCCCGGCCCTAGACGCCTGTGGGAGGTGCGTGCCCCTCCCCTGGCCCCGGCTGCCCCAGGCTGGGTGGGCAGGGACCTCCAGGAGGGGCAGCTGTGTCTCGGGTGGAGCCGCAGAACCCAGGCCAGAAGGGAGGGGGCCCACAGTGCCCCGGCGGACAACGCAGGGCCCTGGTGGACAGAGTGGGGATGGGCTCGCGCAGCCCCGCTGTCTGGCAGGGCAGACCCAAGCTGGAGTGGGGGGCTCTAGCTGAGGCGGGAGGCTCGTCCCCGCCAGGCAGGCCCAGGGCCAACACAGAGGCCGCCGACTGCACACACCGCTTCACACTGTCGGCCACACCCGGCTCCTGCGCCTGTCACCGCAGGCTCCTCGCGGTGTGGGCCCCGTTCCTGCAGAAGAGGGAATAAACCAGAGAGGTCGAGCGACCGGAGCAGGTCACACAGCAGACCGGGCCGGAGCTGGGGTTTGGCTCCGGTGCTCAGCTCTGGACAGTGGTCACAGCCCACGACCAGCCCCTCCAGCGTGTGAGCCCCAGCTTGGGCAGGGCCCTGCGTCCGCATGTCTAACGGGTGATGCTGACTGATCAGCCACCGTCCAGCCCACGGGGGTGGACAGATGGTCCAGAGAGAGGAGGGGCAGGATGACGAGGCCCCATGCTGGGCTAGTCCTAGGACTTCTGGACGAGGCTGGAGGGGGTGGCGGTGGGTGACAGCCAGGTCTCAGGCAAGAGATGTCCCCCCCCACATCAGCACCTCAGTCACCAAGGAGCTGCGTGTCCTCACCAGTCCCTTCATCTTCCTTGTGGAAAATGAAAAAATGGTTTTGGTTGAATCTTTTTCTTAATCGTGTGAAAGGACTTGGTTAAAAAACAGAAACCTGGGCCCGGTCTGGAAGGTAGTGCCTCCATGGGCCCCTCTTTTTTTTTTTTTTTAAGATTTTTTTATCATACAAGAACTGGGGTGCAGGTCAGGGGTGTGGGAGGTGTCACCAGAGACAGAGCAGGGAGCAGAACAGGCAGATTCACTGAAACACACTGCTGAGGGCAGCAGCGAGAGACAGGTCTGCTGCGTCCTGTGGTTCCTCTCCCACAGGCTGCGGATGCTTCATAGCGCAGTGCTTAACCTGATGCGCCACCAGGGAGGCCCACAGAGTGGTGACATGTTTGCCAATCCTTTTGAGATGGTGAAAGAATTTCCTGTCCTCTTGGATTTAGTAATGTTGGGTTTTGCTTCTGCACCTCCCCTGGCAATGGAGCTTTGCCTATGCCTGAGGGAGAGTAAATGTGCTGCTTTTGCTATCTGGAAGATAAGGGCTGTGGGTGAGGTTTTGTGCCCCTCTCCAGCAACTGGGTCCCCCGTCCTGCCGAAGAGTTTCTGTTCAATCCGGCTGTCGCTGTTGTGAAGGGGGACTTCTAGTAGAGGCTTATGAGAAGGAGCTCACGGTCATAAACCCTCTTCGCATCTGAGGTCTCCAGTTATTCCCAACTGACGCCAGTCCACACTCGGTGTTTAAGAATTCATGAAAATTGTATCTGATTTTCTCTTGCCCTCTTTAGAGCAGCCGCTACTTTCACCCACGCTTATCAAAAGTGAAAGTGCTTGTATTCCATCTCTCTTGGAGAGGCTCGCCTCTCTAGAATTCAGTGAACTTGGTGGCTTTGTGACCTCAGCTCTCTGATGGGCTGAAGAGAAGTCCCAGTTTGGGGATGACTCAGCTTCTCCCGTTGTCCAGAGTGACATCCTTTGTAGGTTTATATTCTAGCCCGTTCCCCAGATGTTTACCGGACATGCCCGTGCCAGGAGCTGCGTTAGGGGCTGGGCGTAGGGAGGTGAAGAAGGCAGATCTAATCTCCAGAAGTTCATGTTCAGCTGACAGGAGGCAATGGTTTTACATACTCTCTTTAATGCAGTATTATGACTTCAGTGTCAGCTGCTGGTAAATTCCATAAAGAACACTCAAGCAGATGAGAGAAATGATGGGATACAGTGTTTTTTTAAAAATTCATTTATTTATGCACACAAGAACTGGGATATAAGCCAGAGGTGTGGGGGTGAGAGGATCCACCAGAGACAGAGCAGGGAACAGAACAGGCAGATGTACTGAAACACACTGCTGAGGGGAGCAGCGGGGAGACAGGAGAGGTCTGCTGCGCCATGTGGGTCCCTCCCTGGCCGGGAACGAACTCGTGCTGCAATGGCTGCGGATGATTCACAGTGCGGCGCTCAACCCCTTGCTGCACCAGGGAGGCCGTGGGTACAGCGTTTCTCTCCCCACATGCATATGCCTGTTACAGTGGACAGTGCTCTCCTCCCCGTGGGAACCCCTCATGGTGGCCATGGCTGATCTGTGCACAGCGGAGAATGCTCTGGGTCTGACAGTGAGGCCCAAGTGAGACGAAGTCAGCTCCAAACAGTAAATGCCACCAGCGCTGCCATCCACGGGGAGGAGGTAACTGCACCCCATGACCGCGCCAGGCTTTCGAGTGGAACCGAAGCAGACCAGCGGGCACGGGCTTTGACGCAACACAAGGAAGAACCTTCTCACTGTGCAAAAGCGATGCACGAATCGGGCGGCTGCCCCGCAGCCCATTTCCCTCCTAAGCTGTTACCCTCCCGGGAGCACCAAGCTTGGGCCTGGGGCCCCGGTCTTCCAGAGGCCCGGCCCGCAGCGGTAAGAGCCGTCTTTCTCGAAGAGTCTAGCCGGCTGTGCTGGTCAAAGGCGGCCCCGGCCCGGGACACAGGACACGCCAAGATCTCTCCGGCCCAGGTGCCTCCTGCCCGCCCAGTACACGGGCCTCGACAGCCATCTCCGTCTCACTGACCTGAGGCCCAGGGGCCCCCACCCCGCTCGGCCTGAGCTGGGGGGAAGCACAAAAGGGAAAGTGACCAGCGAGGGCCGGGCGTCCGGCCTCGGGCGCGGGGTCCAGCGCGGGGCAGGCTTCCCCCACCCCCAGGCCCCTCCTTTGCCACTCGGAGTGTGCGCGCCCTCGCCGGGAGGAGCTGGAAGCTCCTTGGCCAAGGGAGCAGCCGGTCCCGGGAGCGGACAGCGGGCAGCCGGGACCACGGTGGCCCCAGCAGCCGCGCCCGCGGATCGGGGCCCGCCCCGCCTCGCCGCCCACCGTCCGCGAAGCCCGCGAGCCCCTCGCGCGGCTCTGCGCACGCGCGCGCAGCTCCGGGGCGGGGCTTCGAGCGGGCGGAGCCAGCAGCACCGCCCCCGAGGGTCCCTAGAGGAGAGCGGCGCGCGCGCCACGGTGGGCGGGGCGGGGCGGGGCCCGGTCCGCGCGAAGCCCCGCCCCCCGGCCGTCGTCTGTCTCCGGGAGGCGGCAACCGATCGGGCTCGGCCTTCCCTGTTGGCGTGGCCCGCTCCGCCGGG
The DNA here is from genome assembly GCA_019455555.1 of Galemys pyrenaicus. NCBI lineage: Eukaryota > Metazoa > Chordata > Mammalia > Eulipotyphla > Talpidae > Galemys > Galemys pyrenaicus. The sequence continues at coordinate 1,004,094 of JAGFMF010011642.1, read as the reverse complement.
GTTCGCTGGTGACCATGGGGGACCCCAGCAAGCAGGACATCCTGGCCATCTTCAAGCGCCTCCGCTCGGTGCCCACCAACAAGGTAACGCCGCCGGGCGTGGGGTCGCGGCATCCCCGGGACCCCGGGCGGCCCCTGCGGCGCCAGTGGCCGCGGCGGGAGGAGGAGCCGCCGGCCTGTGACACGTCGCACTGTGCGGGCGGCGGGCGCTGGGCCTCGCCTGGGTCGCGACCGCGCGCCGTCCCCCACCCCAGTGTCTCCAGGCAGGGGCGGGGCAGGAGGCGTACCCCGGCTCCCCCGGGGGCCGGCACCTGGGGTCCCCTCGGTTGTGGGGGGTGCCCGAGGCATCTGGGGTCCCTGGGGGCCGGGGGTGACACCTTGGGCTCCTGACACCCGCCGGGAAGCTCGCAGGGGCGGCTTTGGGAGGTGAGGAGTGGACACCGAGTTCTGGGAGATCTGGGGGTTTCGGAGACAGAGCTGGGGAGCACACCCCTGGCTCCAGGGCAGGGGCGGTCACCACAGGCCACCTGTGACCCAGCCTGGCCGCCTTCACCAGCTGGAAACCCCAGCTGGTGGCGCTGGGCGCTTGGGCGAGCGGGACTGGCCCCCTCCCCATCCTCCAGCTGACCTCTGAAGTTTCTCAGGGGCCCCTGCTGGGGCTGTGCCTGGTGACCTGTGCCCTGAAGGCAGCCTCGGTGAAGTTTCCATCTGACAAAACTGCTGAGTGGTGTCTGCTGGCTTCCAGCTCTTTTTTCGTGCTCAGAAAACCCACCCATTGGGTCTCTTTGGAGGTAGGGTTTTCCCTTCTTTCTTCCCCAGAGGTACTTTCCTGCCCACCCAGGCTTTTACAACTTTGTGCCACTGGCTGGGATGTTGTGATGACACATCTGGCTGCAGGGACGCCCTGGGCCCGGGGATCACAGGTCGCGTGGAGCCTGGCCAGTGCAAAGGGCTGCCGTGTCAGCGTGGACTCTCCCCTCCCGGCCAGTACGTCTGGTCCCCTCGCCAAGAGAACAGCTGTTAGTGTCACATGCCGCCAGCTGAAGGTGTAGAAAGTTCTGGCATTTCACCCAACGGAGATGTCTTTGTTTTAAGCCTCGCAGGTGGGGGGAGCCAGTGGTTTCCAGCTGGGGAGGCGTGAGAAGGAAACAGTCCAGGGCAGGTGATGTGCTGTGGATGTGGGAAGAGGCAGGAGGAGCCAGGAATTCGCCGGAGCCTGTTTCTTTGCTGCTTTCTTGATTTTCAAATATAGAGTGCTGGGTGGTTACTGGGGACTAGCCGGCATTAGGGTCTGCAGTGAGTGGTGTAGAACTCCGTTATGTTGTTTGCGTGGTCTCAGAAACGTGTGTTCCCTTGATGGAATGAGTACACAGAAGGTGCCCCGTCTAAGACAGAAATCGTGTCTTTATATCGAGAGACATTTCTGAGGACTATGTGTGGGCCTGCTTACAAATTGTTACCCAGACTGCCACTTTCTAACTCTGTCACGGGGTAGGCTACTAGACCCCTTCATGCCTCACTTTTCTTTCTTAAAAAAGATTTATTTATATACACAAGAGCTGGGGTGCAGGCCAGAGGTGCAGAGGGTGAGACAACTCACCAGAGACAGGAGCAGAACAGGCAGAGGGACTGAAACACACCGCTGAGGGGAGCAGCGGGCGAGGCAGGAGAGGTCTGCTGCGCCATGTGGGTCCCTCCCTGGCCGGGGATTGAACTCGCGCTGCAGTGGCTGCGGATGCTTAACCCCTTGCGCCGTCAGGGAGGCCCCAAGCCTCATTTTCCTGATCTGAAATGGGAATATGAGCTGGACCTAACTGACGGCGACAGTGAGGGGAGGCCGGGGTGGGTGAGCGCCTTGGAAAGCCCCTGGCGCAGTACCTGTGTGTTCTAGCCTGCAAGCCAGGCCAGCTATTTTTCGTTACTGTTATTTTTATATATATATAAACAACACAGGAATGGAAAACTTTAGAATCCCAATAGGCATAGGTTTGCTAAAAGCATTTCTTGATTCAATCTTTCTATTTGACCATTAGTAAGAAAAACCATTAAGCCAGACAAAGAGGAAAACCAATTTTGATGATGTGGGAGAGCTGGATAACAATAAGCATTTTTAAAATGGGCCTCTACAAGGAACACTAAGATACACCAGGCAGGAAAGGAGGTTCCTGCTGAGGGGCAGCGGGAGGCAGGAGAGGTCTGCTGCGCCATGTGGGTCCCTTCCTGGCCGGGATCGAACTCGCGCTGCAGTGGCTGCGGAAGCCCCACAGTGCGGCGCTCAGCCCCTTGTGCCACCAGGGAGGCCCTGGCTATGTGTTTTTTGCTGTGGAGGCCGTGGGGAGACGAGGGGCATGGGCAGCACTGACAATCTGGGGGTGCGACAGCAGAGGGGCAAGCAGGGCCCTTCTAAGGCGAGGTCTGTGGGGCTGCAGGGGCCACACACCGGCCAGCGGCTGGCCCGGGCACAGCAGTCATGCCCCCCACGGGGTCGTTGGCAGAGCGGGTGGCCAGAGCGACAAAGCGGCCGCCATAGAGCGATTTCTGCGGCCGCTGCTGCCCTCGCCGTGAGGCAAAGCGGCTGTCTGTGAAGAGCCGTTTCCTTGGTCACCAGGAGCTTCTGCGCGAGCGCAGAGGGGAGTTCCGCTCACGGGCCTGCTCTGCCCCAGCTGGGTTTCCATTTGCGTCTCACCCTGGACCCGCAGCAGCAGCTCCCCTCCGGCCCAGCGCCCCACAGCGCCCCACAGCCTGTGCGCGCCCTTAGTGCCCATCCGGGGCCAGACTTGGGGCGCAGCTCGGTGAGCAAGAGAGAAGAGCCTGGGTCCCCGGGGGGCCGTGCTGCAGCCGCTCCTGGCCTTGGCCTGGCTGGGACTGGGTCTGGAGCCTGGCCCCTCCACGGGACCCTCGCACGCGCCAGCTCTGGGCCGCACACGCCCACCTGTCACCTCCCTCGCCAGAGCCGTGAGGCTCTCCCGACCCCAGCTTACATCCGTCCTTGCCCACCAGGATCCAACCTCAGGACGAGCTGAGCAGCTGAACCGCCGCCCCCAGGGCTCCACACAGCCTGTGCTCCTGGGGTCACCTCTGTGCATCCCCATGGCGGATGCTGGTCTAGGCCTGCCGGTGAGGCCACCGCTCGCAGGCAGGGGAGGGGTTACAAGCGGCCGCTGGGTGGGACAGCACCTTTGAGCTGCCACGGCGCCCAGTACAGTGCCTGGCAGAGTGCGGAGTGATTAACACAACGGCTGACAGGTGCCTTCCACATACCCCCACACGAGCCTTTTGGGGGCTCTGGGGTCCCCAGCGTCACGCCTGTGTCGCCCTCAAAAGACCAGAAGGCAGATCTTTTGAGATGATCATGGTTAGGACCAGCTTCACACAGGCGGCCGCCCTCAAAGTGTACCTAAAGCAGGCCCTTTTTCTGGGAAAAAAAATGAAGATTAAAGCGGTTCTCTTAGTGGAGCTTTTACCGCGCTGTTTTTCTGACTTTAATCATAAATATGAATTTCTAGACAACACGGTGTGCTTTCAGTCTTTTCAACTTTTACTGATCTGCCCCCCGTTTGCACGCCTGCGTGGTCTCGAGGCTGAACCGGGCCCTCTGCGTGTGCTTGGGCCTCGCTCCGCCTGCCCCGCCCCCGCCTGGACACCAGGACCTTGTCCACAGTAGAGCCTATTTTAAAGTATTTTATGACCTGTGAGCAGATGACCAATGTTTGGCTTCATCGGCCTTGCAGGGACTTGTGATCAGTGGGGCCGCTGATGCGTTTCCCAGGTCGTGTATTTGGTCAGCAAACATTCACTGAGTGTCTCCTGGCGCTGCCTTTCGGCTCTCTGGGAGATAAGGGGCGGCCCAGTGTGCAAGTGTGCTGGGCATTCACGCCCCGCCCAGGTGGGGGCCTGGAGAGCAGGGTGAAGGGAGTCGGCCTCAGGGCAGGGGGGCCCATCCTGGAGGTTGCGGAGAGCGGAGCCGTGGGGAGGAGAGGCGGCGGGAGGGGGAAGCAGAGCGGCCTGTGGTTGTCTGCGCTAACGCAGCGTCTGAATCAACCAACATCTTCTCACAGGCTCTGAGGCTCAGGAAGCTGGTGTTGGGGTTCGGGGGGCATAGCGTCACTCACTTTTTTTTCCTGGAAAAAAAGTAAAACCCGTTCTCTTCTGAGTGGACCTTCGCTGCTCCTGTTCTGGTCTGACTGGAGCCGAGTGTTGGGACCCAGGGCCCACCTCGGTCAGCTGTGAGCGGACAAAGCCCAGGGCCAGCCTTGCGTGAGGGGCGGTGGGTGCCCCAGGAGGTGGCAGAAACGGCAGCCAGGCTGCCCCGCCCAGGCTCTCTGGTGAGGCGGTCTCCCTCTCCTCACCGGCTGTGGGACCCCCCAGGTGGGCACCCCCTGCGGCCAGGCCGGGCTTGTGACCCGAGGGGCAGAGGAAGAAGCCCAGCGTCTGTATGACCTGTCTCAGGAGCCACGTCCAGAACGTGGGCCGCCCTGGACGATGAGATCAAATGAGGCTGTGGAGACGGGTGGTGGGGGGAAACCTGCCTCCGGGCACGGGGCCACCGCCAGGGCACGTGAGGCCTCCGTCCTGCGCAGAGGGACAGCTGGCCTGAGAGGGCCCCGTCAGCTCCAGGGAAAGCAGTGTCTGAGGCGGCGTGCTGTGCAGTGCGTGCGGCCCGGGCTGGGGGTGACGCCCCGTGTGGTAGCCCTGTGAGTCCGTTAACGTAATTAACGCAGTAGTATGACTATCATACCACAACAGACCATACAGTAACTCGATATATAATCGTATGACACAATAAATCGAACTGTGAGCCCTTAAGGCGTTTTCCTTCCCTCCTCAACCCTTCACTAATTACTTCCATAACTGTCGTTTTGAGGCACAGCTTCACCCTCCGCGCCCCCTCGCCCTCAGAGGTGTCTGCTGGTGGCCAGCAGGGAGGGGTGAGCGGCTCCCACACGGGCTGTGACCCCTGGGCCGCCGGCCCCCCACAGAAACCAGCTAACAACTGAATTAAGAATCTCCTCTCAGGTGTGCTTCGACTGTGGCGCTAAGAACCCCAGCTGGGCGAGCATCACCTATGGGGTGTTCCTCTGCATCGACTGCTCGGGGTCCCACCGGTCCCTCGGGGTCCACTTGAGCTTCATCCGGTAAGTGCCTTCCCGGGGCGCGGCGGTGACCCCGGCTGCGCGTCCCCGCCCCTTTTGCTTCGGCGACACCACGTCCAGTGAGAGGCTGCCGTGGGCCGGGAGCGTGGGCCTTGGCGTCAGCGGGCCGGGGAGGCCTTTCCTGACGGTCACCGCCCGGGACACGGGCTGCGGGGACGAGGGCAGCGGCGGAAGGAGCGTCTGAGGCCTGGTCCTGTCCCTCATGTCTCCTAAACGCCTTACAGGATCCTTGCCGTGGGCGCGCCCTCCCGCTGGACGGGACTCAGGCCTGTGGCCTGGCCCGCACCCCATTTTCCGTGGTTGCACCATTGGGTGGTGCCCACTTCCCCGACCTCCCTGGCGCCTTTGGTGAGCATCAGCGAGGACCTCCCTGGACACAGGCCCCACAGCCTGGGGGTGGGGGTGACCTGGGTGACGTCATGGAAAGAGATGGAGACAATGGAAAGGAATGAAAGGGGCCCGGGGGCACAGGGCTCAGAGGCGGAGGTGGGGCATGGGGGGGCTGGACTTGTGACCCCCAGGGGGCACCAGGGAGCAGCCCTGGCCCAGCAGCCCCCACACCTCTGCCATCCCCGGCCTCCCCCAACACTTCACCCTTTTCCTGCGGCTTCTTTTTCCAGGGAGGGCCCAGCTAGAAGGCCGTTGTTTGAAACCGTGCCGTTGTTTTCTGTTTCCTATTCTGTCCTAAGGAGTGTTGCTACAAAGGGGTTACTGTCCCTATAGGGTAAAATCGACATCATTTATAGCGAGACAGGGTCTGCAAGGACAGGAAAGTCACGAAGTCGTGATAATAGCATCGTTTTCTTTTCTAACATACTGACTTTAAGAAAAATCTCCTGAGCTCTTCTTTTAAAACCAGCTAGTGAAGGCCGCGGGGCCGCGTGCAACGGTGGCCACATCCTGGAGGGAGCGCTTCTGAGGGTCGCTGTGGTTTCCGCGTGTCTGTGGGTCCCTTGGCTTCCTTTTTCTTAGATACTGGTCCCAGCATTTCTTTTTTTAGGATTATTTATCTATGCATACAAGCACTGGGGTACAGGCCAGAGATGCGGGGGGTGAGAGGATTCACCAGAGACAGAGCGGGGAGCAGAACAGGCAGATGGACTGAAACACACTGCTGAGGGGAGCAGCGGGCAAGGCAGGAGGGGTCTGCTGTGCCCTGTGGGTCCCTCCCTGGCCATAGCACAGGGCTCAGACTTAGCCCTTGTGCCTGCCACGGGGAGGCCCTTCCCAGCGTAGTTTGAATACACCCTCCAGTCCTTAGTTCCTTTCAAGTGTTGGAGGATTTAGTTGCGGGCAAACTTTTTTGAACGTGCTTCCTTCCCCCTCCCTACCTACCTCCCCAGAGGGTTGGGCGCTCACCTCCAGTGCCTGCTTCTGGTCTCGGGCCTCCTTCCTGGCTGGTCCCTGCTCTCTGCCAAGCCCCGCCCTGTAACGGCCCTCTCCACCACGAAAGTACAGTGCCAGCTTGAGTCATTCCAGGAAATCGGGTTTCGTGACGTGTCCACAGCTGAGGAAGGGTGACCGGAGGCCGCCGCGGTTGGCCAGGAGTCAGCTGAGTGCCTGAGCTGTGAGTGCAGGCAGGAGGAAGTCCAGAAGTCCAAGAGAAAGTCGGGTGGTTCACATTTTCCTAGGAGGTACAGGGCTTTTCTTTAAACATTTCTTTTTTTTTTTTTTAATTTAAAACATTACAAGCACTAGCTCATGAGGGGGAAAACCTAGTAGCCCCCAAATCTAAAGAAGTGAAAGTTTCTCCCCCAGAGCCCTATCCCGCCCCCGCCACCCATGCCCCCCGCACACTCACCTCCACCTGCGCGCTCACGCAGGTAAGCGCACCGCCAGCTCGGCCCGGACCATGGCAGCAGCCTGCTTGGGTGGGATGTTTATCTCAATGGAGTGTTTTTTTTTTCCAAAGATTTATTTATTTATGCATACAAGCACTGGGGTACAGGCCAGAGGTGTGGGGGCGGTGAGAGGATTCACCACAGAAAGCGGGGAGCAGAACAGGCAGATCAACGGAATCAACTGCTGAGGGCAGCAGCGGGTGAGGCAGGAGAGGTCTGCTGCGCCACGTGGGTCCCCTCCCTGGCCGGCAGCAGGCATGGAACTCGTGCTGCAGTGGTTGAGGTTTGCTTCATAGTGCGTTGCTTAACCCACTGCACCACCAGGGAGGCCCTTTTTTTCTTTTTTAATAGTCTCCCATGTAAACAGGTGTGCAAGGGAACGTTCCCAAGCGGAAGGGGAAAGGCAGGTTAGGGTTACAGAGGGGCCGGCAGACTCCAGAGGGCCCACTGCCACCACCTGCACCTCAGGGCGGGGCCTTCACCTGGCTCCCGCACCTGGCCCCTGCCCAGCTCTGTTCCTGCTCGGTTCACCGTTAAGTAGCTCACGTGCTCATTTACAGTGAACGGGCCCAGGCCCTGCGGCAGCAGGGGCAAGAGACGGCTGTGAGCTGCTGTGCGGGGGCCTCGAGCTGCCTTCCGTGTCCCCTTCTGCTGGGAAGTTAGGCAAGGGCTAAAGAGGGGATGACCTTTGCGATGAACTTAAAGGTTTTGTGAGTTTTTTTTTTTAAAGATTTATTTATTTATGCATACAAGAACTGGGGTACAGGGCCCTCCCTGGTGGCACAAGGGGTTGAGCAACGCACTATGAAGCAGACCACAGCCACTGCAGCATGAGTTCGATCCCTGCCCCCGGCCAGGGAGGGACCCACAGGGCGCAGCAGACCTCTCCTGTCTCCCCGCTGCTTCCCTCAGCAGTGTGTTTCACTCTATCCGCCTGTTCTGCCCCCCACTCTGTCTCTAGTGGATCCTCTCATCCCCTCACACCTCTGGTCTGTACCCCAGGGCTTGTATGCATAAATAAAATATTTTTTTAAAAAAAGAACTGGGGTACAGACCAGAGGTGTGAGGGGTGAGAGGAGTCACCAGAGACAGAGTGGGGAGCAGAACAGGCAGATGGACTGAAACACACTGCTGAGGGGAGCAGCAGGAGGCAGGAGAGGCCTGCTGTGCCCTGTGGGTCCCTCCCTGGCTGGGGATCGAACTCGCGCTGCTGTGCCGTGGACGCCTCACAGTGTGGCGCTCCACCCGCTGCGCCACCAGGGAGGCCCCGATAATCATATTCTTAGAGGAGATTTTTTTGGTCTTTGGGAAATCTGTTTCTCTGAAAGTGTGATCTAAAGTTTGCTTTTTATGTATCACTGCAAAGTGGATTGGGCATGTGAATGTGTGATAAGAACGTGCGTCTGTGTTATGAATCTGCAGTAGCTGTTAGCTTCAAACCACATCTAATATCTGCAGAGGTCAGAGGCACCCCTAGGCGGAGGACTCAGCAGGGAAAGGCAGCATCAAAGGAAATTTCTGGTGGTTCTGAAGCCGCTTTGCTTTCCACCCTGCCCATTTTTTAACTTCCCCACCAAACCGCCTACTTCCCAGCTGGCACAGGACAGGCTGTGGCTGACGTCGGCAGCGCGCTGCGATTCCCTAAGGGTTCCCAACGCGGGTGCACCGTCTCCTCTTCCCAGGGAAGTTCAGTCGGGGCCTGCCCTGCCCGGCGCGCCAGGCCCTCGTGGACGGCGGCAGGCACGGGCCATTTGCACTCGGCTGCCGAACTCTCTCCCCTCCCTGTTGGCATGACGTGGGGAGGTCCCTTCCACCTGAGGACAAGGCCGTGCGCTTCCTCCCAGCTCCCCTCAGGGGTCAGGCCAGACAAACAGACACTGACCTGAAAAAATCCGAACAGCAGGGGCACATCACCAGATTTTAGACCGTGACGCCGTGCGGATGCAAGGCAAAGTCTGAGCCGCCCGGCAGCCCCTGGAGCTCGCAGGCCCGGGTCCCCGCGGAGACGGCCGGCCGGCCTCGGTGCTGCCTCCGGCCTCGGTGCTGCTGGCCGGGCCGGGGGTGTGGGGCAGGTGCAGGCCACTGGCTCCTAGGGAGGATGGGCGGGGCCGGAGCTGGACCCCCACTGTCCTGTGTGCCCGGCTCCCAGCGCCTGGACGCTGTCCCGCGGACACCAACTTGGACCCTTTGGGTTCCCAAGAACTGGGTCACCCTGTTCTCAAACGCTCAGTCTGGTGCTGGGGAAGAAGATTGTCAGCACTTAACGCATGCGCTTTGCCTGCAGATCCACGGAGCTGGACTCCAACTGGTCCTGGCTCCAGCTGCGCTGCATGCAGGTCGGGGGAAACGCCAACGCGGTGAGTGCCCTGGGGCTGGCCGCCGGGTCCTCTGCCTGGCAGAGTCGGGAGGTGACAGGGAGGCCGTGGCCCGAGCCGGGCCACCCACCTGGCTTGTCATGAGAATCTGTGGGCCGCCCCGGCAGGCGCTCTGGCCCAGGTGGGGTGTAGGGGCGCGCAGGCAGAGGGCGCCCGCTCCTGCAGGCGCTGCTGAGCGAGCTGGTTAAAGAGGTGCGGGTGCCGGTAGGGAGCCAGAGGAGATGTCAGAGGAGGTGGCGCCAAGCGGGGGCTTCTTTGCGGAAGTGCAGGCTTAGTGTCTGAGGCCGACCTGGACCCTTACAGCTGTTCATACCTGAAGGTTAGTTTTTCAAGTGCGAGTTAAAAGCCTGCTCTCCCAACCGTCAGCGTTACAGCACACAGACATATGTTAGTCTGTCAGGCTCACAGTCTCTGTGAAAGCCTTCTAAAGGCTCCACTGGTCATTTTGCAAGGGTAGATTTCCTCAAGCCCTTTGAGACCGAACTCTCCAAGCGTCACTCACAAGTGCCCCGTGCTGGGTCTTCAAGGCCCGCGGCAGGACCACGAAGCACTGACCCCTCGGGCGCGCCACTGACGCTCAGAGCAGAACGAAGCAGACCTGTGCGTCCAGTGGAGATGATGCCCAGCGTCGTAAACCGCTCCAGTTCAAGCGAGAAGTCTGCAGTAGCGGTTTTCACGGTTCAGATGCCCGCAGGTCGCCGCTTCTCAGCCCTGACCCTCGACTGCTCCCCCAGCAGAAAAAAACAATCAATAAGTAATCAAAAAATAAATTAGGTTATTCTAAATTTAAATAGGGCTTAATTTATCAAAGCTGAGGGAACTCAAACGCTGAGGAACACAGCTGTTAGGGGGCAGTGAGCCTTGGGGCCTCCAGCCGCTGCAGTAACTGTGCTCGGCTCGCCCCAGCAGCGGCTCCCCCAGCGCCGGCCTGGGCAGGGCAGAGGGAGGGCCAGCTCAGGCATCAGGACGGGAGCTCCCCGCCTGGACCCAGTGGCGGCTAATGGTGCTGCTGGGAGGGCCTGGGGTAGGGGCCCACAAAGCCCAGGACTGTGCCCGCTCGGGTGGGTAAAAGCCTCTTCTGGCGAGTTTAGACACCTGCTTTATTTATTTATTTTTTAAAGATTTATTTATTTATGCATACAAGCACTGGGGTACAGGCCAGAGGTGTGGGAGGTGAGAGGATTCACCACAGATAGAGCGGGGAGCAGAATAGGCAGATCAAGGAAGCACACTGCTGAGGGGAGCAGCGGGCACAGCAGGAGAGGTCTGCTGCGCCATGTGGGTCCCCTCTCTGGCCGGCAGCAGGGATCGAACTCGTGCTGCAGTGGCTGCGGTTTGCTTCATAGTGCGTTGCTTAACCCCCTGCGCCACCAGGGAGGCCCTAGACACCTGCTTTAATGAGAGCTGAGCTCTGACCCCAGCCGCCCGTGGGATTCTGAGGCGGCCGTTGAAGCGTCTGCCCCGACTCACCGGTGCCGGTCTCTGCGTGCCCAGCCGGCTGGCAGGAGATGGCCAGCCTCGGCCCTCGCCCTGTGCGAAGCCCCGGCTCAGCGGGGTCCAGCCCGACGTGGGTTTCCAGTGAATGACACGTCACCCTGCGGGAGACGTCCCCAGCAGCGCCCGGGGCCACGGGGTGGCGTGCCAAGGTGACGCCGGCCCAGCCCTCAGGGAACAGCGGGTCACCCCTGCCACAGGCGGCCCCTCCCGTGTGCTTTGGAATTCAGGAGGATTTTAGAAATCCTTCGTGACGTGGCGCTGCGTGTCTGTCGTCACGGGGCGGATGCGGACTCGGGGCGCTGGCGGCATGCCCGTGCGGCTGACCCGCCCCCTCCCCGCAGTCGTCCTTCTTCCACCAGCACGGCTGCGCCACCAGCGACGCCAACGCCAAGTACAGCAGCCGGGCCGCCCAGCTCTACAGGGAGAAGGTCAAGGCCCTCGCCTCGCAGGCCACGCGGAAGCACGGCACCGACGTGAGTCTGCCGAGCCGCCGCGCGAGAAGCGCTCTGGTTCCCGCCCAGACGGCCTCCTGTGGGGTGCCCCTGGGCCCAGCGGCCACGCTCTGCTGCCGCGCGAGCCCCGAGCTCGGGCCGTGGGCCGGTGGGTGGGTGCGAGGCGGGGCTGGCCCCTCGGGGCTCGGGCGCGGCCGTCTGTGGTTCTGGCCACTTTCCCTCGACGATTAGCGCACAACCTGTGTCACGCGTTTGTCTGAGACAGCGCGGCGAGCACCGTTCGCTCATGCACCGGGAGCCCCGCAGCGAGGGCCGCCCCCGCGGCTGTGGCTCCGTGAAGGCGGGGCTCAGCCTGTGCTCGGGGCTGTGCGCCCCAAAACCACCAGCAGAAACGTGGGAACTGAGGCGCTGCGCGGACACGGAGAGGACGCTCGTCACAGTCCGAGCTGAAACGGGGACGCGGTGGGGGGGCATGGGGGGGCTGCCCGAGCACGGACCTGGGGCCGGCTGCATGAAGCGAGTGGGTGGCCCCGCTGTGGGCGACCAGCTGTCTGCAGCCCGGCCCAGGGCGGCTGTGCCCCCACCCCCGGCGCTCAGATGTGAAGCGTGACCCCTCTCCGGAACGGGTCTGCGGGTCTGGGTGTGGAGGACGTTACTGTGCTGCCTCGTTGCTGAAAGGTGCTCGGCCCCCGGCTGGCCCGTCCCCACCACGCACTGATGGAAAGGGCGTCTTCAGCAGCGAGGGCTCCCGAGGGAGGGCCGCATGGAGCCCTTTCCCCGGCCGGTGCTAAGCCCCCTTGTCTCCGCTCCAGCTGTGGCTCGACAGCTGTGTGGTTCCGGCCTTGCCGCCTTCACCCAAGGAAGAAGACTTTTTCGCGTCCCATGCTTCTCTCGAGGTATGTATAATGCTTGATGTGATTTTAACTTGTCATCACTTATGATCGAAATTAATCTCCACACGCAGTGCAGAGTAAGCGGGGGTTGATTTTGCTGTTCCCGGCACGCGGCTTCGGATCCTCCCCATGCAGCGGGAGAGGAGAGACACCCCGGAGAGCAGGGGCCCCTCCTGCACAGAAGCTTCCAGAGCGGCGCACGGGGCGTCTGCTCATAGCCTACGGCTGGGGCCAGCCTCATGCCCCGCCAGCGCCAGGTGGGCCGAGCCGCGGAGCCCGGGGTCTGCAGTGCATGTCCCAGCTTGGGGCCAGCACGCAACAAAGAGTTTTTCAAGTTCTAATATGGACTCGCACCTCAGGGGCCCGTGGGGCTGGGGACCTGGGACCATCTCGGCTGCCGGCCAGTGACTGTCCGGGGGTGGTCAGCCTCGTCCTGTGGCCCGGGCTGCAGGGAGTGCAGCCTCGACTGTCTGGGGTTCCCCCGCTTCCTGGGGGAGCGGCAGGTGTGGCGCCTGCGGTGCTGGCTGGCCCGTGAGGACGTGTGTGCCGACCCCGCCCCGCCCCGCAGCCCCCTCCCGCCCGCCCCTCCAGACCCGTGGCGGGCCACGCGGGGCCGCCTCTAACTCACGGTCAGACAACAGTCGCGTCAAGTTGTATCAGTCGCCAAGCCTTGGCTTTTTCTGTCATAACGTGCACCTACATGGTCTCCCTGGTGCAGCTCCCAAGAAAGAGGGAAGCAGAAAACAAATCCATAAGCTGACCTGTTGTGAGCAGGTGCTTGCGTCTAGCGTAGGAATAGAAAAAAAAAAATTTAAAAATAGCAAAGGAATAGAACCGCTGTGTCGCTGAGGTCAGAAGCGACAGGCTGGCAAGAGGAGGGGCGTGCGCTGCGTGGCGTGGAGCGCAGGGGAGACGTTGGTAACGAGTCTCTCACTCTCCATGGGCGTGCCGGTGGAGAACCAGCCTCCTGGCTGCCGGGGGTGGGGGGGAAAGGGAGGGGTGTCCACCCACGCCCCAGCGCCAGCTCCGCCGTGGGCCCACGTGGGTCCGCGCAGCCCGCACGCCCAGCATCCGGGCCTCGGCTTCTCAGGCCGTTCTCCGGGGTCTAGGCCACGAAGCCGTTAGAAAATAAGACGCTGTGTTCAGTAAGGGGAAATGCACGAGGGTCTCAAGGTGTCAGGAGCCAGCCAGAAAGGGCTCTCAAAGGTCAGAGCCGGTTTGAACAACCGGAGATAATGATGCCATCGTCCTCCAGAGAGTGGAACGAGTGCCCTTGAGTCAGGCCCGCGTGAGCGCACGGCGCAGCCACGAGCACGAGAAGGCGCAGGTCTGCCTTCTGGGGAGGCCCCGTCACGCTGCAGGCCGCTCCTCGCATGGGCCGGCAGGCGCCTGACCCACCTCCGGGCTCGAGCGCGGACGGGGCGACAGTGACGTCCGGGGGCGACAAAGGCGGGCGGGCTCCCCGGAACCGGCGGTCAGGGCAGCGCCCTCGTGGCTCAGTCCCGCCGGCCGGACCACCACAGGGGCAGCTCCCCCGCGTCGTCCGCCCCAGACCAAGTCTGACCACGAGGACTCGCCGGACAGGCCCGCACTGAGGGACATGCCGGTCGGGGCCCTTCCGAAGAGTCGAGGCCACAAAGTCCAGGCCTGAGGAGCCGTCACAGACCGGGGTGTCAGGTGCAGGTAGCCCCGGTGGGAGCATGGAACCCTCGGGACGGTCTTCGCAGCTTCTGTGAAGCCCTGACGTGCCTGTGCCAACATCTTGTTTTGTAAAGGAGGGAAGATTAAGAAATCTGGGCATAGAAACAGACTTCAGAGTAGCGGGGTTTCACATTCTCCTTCCAGTGGCCCCCGCACACGAGGCGACCACTTAAATGGTGAGGCTGCCCCCTGCTTGCTTCGTTTCTTACGACCTTTCTGCCCTTGCTCCAGGGAAACAGCACAGGCTGGGACGTGGCACAGGCGGAGCCGCCGTCTCTCCTGCCGAGAGCCATGGAGGCCGCCCCGGCCCACAGCGAAGGTAGGAGAATTGGCTGGCCCGTGGCCGTGGCCGTGGCCGTGGCCGTGGCATGATTCCCACACACGACTGTGATTCATAGGAAAGGTGCCACAGGAGAGTGCGGAGTGGGGCGCTCCCAGACGTGGACTGTGGGCTCCTTCTGTAAAACAGAAACAAGAACACGCAGACACAGAAAGCCTGCTGGGGGGGTCACCCCGATTGTGACCTGGAGGATGCCCCTGAGGGGTTTTCTTTCACCTGGAAGTGACTGGATTTTGATGATGAGTGTGCGTTGCTTTTACAATCAGAAAGCAAGACTTCAGCTTTTAAAAACTGTTCTGCTAATAACCGACGCTAGTGATTTGCCTTCGGTAAGGCACGATCAGGTCGTGCGTCCTCAGGGATAGCCTTCCACCCGCTGCTTACGTTTCAGATGTGGCTTCTGAGATACGAGTGTCATGCGCGATGACACCTGCTCCGTCTCCCTAATAGGGCATTTGTTGCAGCCAGAGCGCTGTTAGCAACAAGAACATAACGTCTGCTAACTGAGGGTGAGCGCCTGGTCGGGGTCCTTAAAAGTGCCTTCTTGCATTTTAAATTTAGTGCAGTGGAAAGGACTGAACAGCCACCAACCTTCAGATTTGGTGACAGTCTTGAGAAGCGTTCTCGCAAGGAATTTTCTGGAATTTGGAGAATAAATGGCTTTTTAAGATTTATTTATGCATATAAGAGTGGGGTACAGGCTCAGCGGGTGACAGGAGTCACCAGAGACAGAGTGGGGAGCAGAACAGGCGGATCCACTTAAACACACCGCTGAGGGGAGCAGCGGGGAGGCAGGAGAGGTCTGCTGCGCCATGTGGGTCCACTCCCCAGCTGGGGATCAAACGCGCGCTGCAGTGGCTGCGGATGCTTCATAATGCTTAGACTTAACCTTTGCCCCACTAGGGAGGCCCCCTGCATGATTATCCTACCAATAAAAAGGCCAGGATCTTGCTCTTGGGGAGCGTCCTGCGTCCTCTAGCTTGTTCACGACGCCCTTTGTCAGTGCAGTATTGTCAGCAGACAACTAACTCCTGGTTCTGTGAAGCAACTACCCAGAAATGTGCTCCTACTTTAGTGGGCCGTTAAGTAAAACGTGCTTAAGTGATAAAGTAGCACACGAGGCCAGAAACAAAGACAGTCACAGCCAGCATGGGTACAGTGTGTGCTGAGAAGCTGAATGTGTCCCTGTTCAAAGGCAAACCCGGGGGCTGCTTTTCTTCATTCACGTCGTTACGTTTGACTCACAGGTGCGCCAGAACAAGGACCAAGTGTGGACGGCCTCAACACGCCGGCAAAGACGCCGTTAGGTAAAACCCAAAAGCTGCACTCTGACCTAGAGGTGAGGTGTGCTTGGCACAGGTGAGTCCTGTGTCTCACTCTGGCTGAAATCGAGCTGGGCTGCCATCTCGACTCGCCTGTCGGTGAGAGGTGCCGAGCCGCACATGGGCTTCTGTTTAGCGACCACTGACCGTGGGGCGCAGCGGCCAGGCCCCCGTGAAGATGCCGCTGGTCTCGGGCTGCCGAGTGTCTCCAGACGGACAGAGGCCGGGTGTCCGCCCCGTCTGCCGGAGGACCCTTAGCCCTGTCTGCTCCGTGGGTGTACCCCAGGACCTTTAAGGTCTCGTCGTCAGGGAGCCCGCCAGTCACAGGGCCCCAGACAGAGAGCAGCTGCTTCAGTGAAAAGCAAGTAAACGTTGGAAAGGCTCCGGCTCGGGCCTTCCCGGCCTCCCAGGCCCGGTGAGGCTAGCGCAGGCGCGGGGACGCCCGGCACACCTCTGAATAAAGGGTGGGAGGAACCATTTCCTGGGTCCCGGGCCACGCTGGAAATGTGGTGTGCCATTCTTCGGGGGGCTGAGCATCCTCTGCGGCTGGTTGTGGCTCGAGCACGTGCTCGCCCTGAAGAGAGACGCGTATTCTTAGCGGGCCTCTTAACACAACCCTCAAAGCGGATGGACCGTCCGTGACGAGCGCTTGCCCGGGGAGAACGGTTTCTAGGCTTTCTCTGAACGCCTCGGACACGTCTGCGCGTCCAGCAAGTCCGTCGGGGGCGGAGGCCGCGCCTACCCCTCTCGGGCCGCCCGGAGTCCCCGCCGCGGCTGTGGCCGTGCGCTCAGAGCCGCAGACTCGGGCTTCCAGCGCGCAGCCGGCAGGGCAGGCACGGCAGGGAGGTAGTCCTGGGAGGTAGTCCTGGCTGCGGCTGGGTGGGCCTGAGGAAGCAGCCGCCCGCGGGCTCCTGGCTCCTCCTGCGTGTGGTGGCCAAAAAGAAGTTTCTCTGGGTTCAGATACGGCCCGGAAATGCCCCGGGCCCCGTCGTGTTGGCCTAAGGTGCCCCGCGCCCTCTGGTGAAAGCTGTCAGAAGCGCCCGGGAGCAAGGGCTGCTGTCTGGGAAAAGACTCGCGGAGAAAAGATGCGGGACTGCTGTTGGTCTGACGTCCTGACTTTTTTTTCAGCAGAGGTGTCCTCCATCATAAAGAAGAAGCCCAATCAAGCCAAGAAAGGAGTAAGTATGCGTGTCGCGCGCCGAGGGGCTTGGCGCCCAGCAGCCTCTTCGCTCTAAGGCCCCCCGGGCTGCTGGCCTGTGCTTGGGGTTAGGCTGTGGCGGCCCCGGGCGGGTGGCGTCGTGCTCGGGAGGGTGCCAGCGAGGAGAGGTTCTAGAAGGAGCATTTAGGGTTCTTCCCTCTGTGACAAAATTCTGGAGGCTCAGCCCAGGCTCCCCGAGAGTGCCCGTGGGCCGCGCGGTGTGGGGAGGCCTGAGGGGCGCCGGGGTCCCGTGACCCCTTTCTGGCCCGGCGCCGGGGCCCGTGTCCGCGACTGGCTGGGGTGGCTCAGGGGCCTCGGCTCCCGTCGGCAGCTGGGACAGTGGTGATGCCGCTGCCACATGGGCGCGGGGCGGAGGGTGAGCAGACGTGCCCCCCCCCCCCCCCCCCNGATGCCGCTGCCACATGGGCGCGGGGCGGAGGGTGAGCAGACGTGCCCCCCCCCCCCCCAGACAGGAGCAGACGTGCCCCCCTCCCCCCCCAGACAGGAGGCTCCAAGCAGGTTGGGTTAATACAGTCTTTTGTTTCTTCTAGCTTGGGGCCAAGAAGGGGGGTTTGGGAGCCCAGAAACTGGAGAACACCAGTTTTAGTGAAATCGAAAAGCAAGCGCAGGCCGTGGATAAAATGAAGGAGCAGGAAGACCTGGCCAGGGCGGCTCCCAAGGAAGAATCGATGTAAGTCGGCCTTCGGCGCGCTGGTGTTTTAGGGGCGCAGCTATCAGTTAAATCGCTGTTCAGCTCTGCTTTCCAAGTGCCGTTTACTCCTGCCTCCACGTGGGGGGTTTCAGGAAAACTCGCCTGGCGTGGACGTGCGGGCTGGAGGGGAGGCCGGGCAGGCGAGGCCCTGGTGGGCCGTGCACTTGGGGGTGGGAGCCGCTGGCCCGCCAGGCCACGCTCTGGGCCTGTGGAGCAAGGGCTGAGGGGCGACTGAGAGGTGTGGGGCGTCTGTTCAGGGGGCCCCGAGGCAGTGGAGGGCAGGGTGATCTGGACCTTACTCAGGCTGGGAGTTGCCATGTGGCTTAGAGGAGGCCGGGGGAGGGTATTTCTGAGAAACCGAGTTTGACTGTAACAAGGACAGAAAATGGGGGAGGAAGCTGGGAGCCTGGCGGGAGACCGGCAGGTGTGCCTGAGCCCGGGGCTTCCTCTGTGCTGGAAGCAGGTGGACCGAGGCCGCCCGGAGGGCCTGGGGTGCACCACGGGAGCTGGGGAGCGCACTCAGCGAGGGAGGCAGCTGCCGGGGCTGGTTCACACGGCTTTTGTGGCGTCTCCTCGCTCGTGGGGCCTCCCGTCAGCTGTGCAGGGAGGAGACGCTCCTGACGGCCCGCTCAGGGTGTGGTGCGGGACCACGTCCACTCCGCTGTCCGTTGCTTGGCGGCCACCTCACCACGCACAGGGCGGCGCTCCCTGCAGCCAGCTCCTCGGGTCTGAAGTACCTTCTGCGGAGCTCACTTTGTCGTTGTTTAAAGATTTATTTTGTGTGGAAGAACTGGGGTGCAGGCCAGAGGCGCGGGAGGTGAGAGGAGTCACCAGAGAGACAGAGCGGGGCGCAGAACAGGCAGATGGACTGAGACACACTGCTGAGGGGAGCTGTGGGCAGAGAGTCTGCTGCGCCCTGGGGGTCCCTCCCATGCCTCGTGGGCACCGGCTGATGGTAGCTTGACAGCGCTGAGTCTAAGCCCTGCGCCAGGGCGGCCCTGGCAGGGCTCAGTATGAGTTGGCTCCATCTTGCCTTTGCCCTCCTGGCCCCAGGGGTGGGGGTGGAGGTGGGGGGGCGATGAGGGTGCAGCAGCGTCTGTGGGGAGGGGGCTCTGCCTCCTTCTCAGGTCAGTCGGGGGTCATCTTTCCAGAGCATTAAACCCAGGCCAGCCTAGAAGGGAGCCGGGGGCTCAGAAGCCCCCACCCCAGGGCGCTGCAGGCCTGGCCAGCCGGCACTGGGGCCGTCTGCCGCCTCACGAGCACGCAGGACCGCCGGCTGGTGGGAGAGGAGAGGGAAGGCAACGACCACGAGGCTGTTTTCCCAGAGAGGTGTTCTGCTGCTGCCCTGTCACTGCGCAGAAAGGCGTTAAGGGCCCCAAGGGCAGACGTCAGCCTAGAGGCCCTTCGCTGCTTGGTCATTCATGCTTGGTCATTCATGTGACTCCGTCTGTCATTGCTCACGGGCGTGTCTTGATAGCACTTTAGAAACCTGAGGGTGAGGAGCTGGCTCCACAAGGCTCCTGCTGCCTCTCGCGTGGAGCGCGGGAGCCGGGGCCGCGGAGGTGTCAGACTCTGCGCTGAGGCGCTCGCTGCTCCGATTTAGGCGCTCACACAGCCTGCGCCCACGAGGACGCTGGAGAAGGCTTTTACGATGAATTAACCCATCTGTAAAGCCAAATTTGTGTGCGTGTCTTTACCTGAAACCAAAGCAAACCAGCGTCAGGAGAACCTGGTGCTTCTGACACGCGAGGCGGAGGGTCTGCAACAGTAGTCCACGTTGAGGTCCTGCCTTTTGCTGCCTGCTGTGGGAACGCCCTGGATCTCAGTCACTTACCGCCCTGGATCTCAGTCACTTACCACACGATGGTGGAGCTTAACGGCTGCGCCCTGGGGCGGGAATGCAGGCTCAGGAGCACCCCCAAAGTGGCCGTAACCTCATTCACATTTTCTTGCACATGCACTCAAAAAAATACCTTTAGGAACAAAAAAGCCAACTTGCCTTCATCGGTGTTAATTACGGAAAGAGGCATGGAGCTAATAGCGTGCGTGTTTGACTCTGCTTCATCTAGTGTTTAATTCTGCTTAGCATTTCAACTGAGAAATGCAACCTTGAAGCTAAGCTAAGCAGTGCTTGCTCTCCCTGGCAGAGTTTCATCGTTGCGCTTAGCTTATAAGGATCTTGAAATTCAAATGAAGAAAGATGAAAAGATGAACTTCAGCGGCAAAAAGATGGAGGCGGAGAGACTTGGCATGGGGTTTGGAAACTGCAGGAGGTACGTGAACTCACTCTCTCGGGTTCCAGGTTTTATTTCTTTATTTTTTTATGCAGACAAGCCCTGGGGTGCAGGCCAGAGGTGCAGGGGGTGAGGGGAGTCACCAGAGACAGAGTGGGGAGCAGAACAGGCAGATCCACTGAAATCTATTGCTGAGGGGAGCAGTGGGGAGGCAGGAGAGGTCTCGCCCCCTCCCTGGCGGGGGGTCGGGGATCAAACGCAGGCCATAGCATTGACAGCCCGAGACTCAGCCCCTGGGCCACGGGAGGCCTGGATTCCAGAACTGAAATGGCTTCCTGAGGAGAAGAGGCCTTTCCTTATAAGTTCAGCGGGAAAGGCGCTGCTTCACTGTCCTCCCCTTATTCAGTCATTGTTTGCTTTCCTTTTCGGTTTAGTACGAAAAATCCCCAAGTGTGGTTCTTAGAAAGAGGGAGACGGCCCTCCCTGAGCGGGCACCCACGGGTGCGGGAACCCATCTGGGCAGCCTGGCCGCAACCCAGGGCGGTCTCCTCCGTGCCTGCGCAGGCCAGCCCCAGCCCTGCCGCATCGCTCTGTTTTTAACCCCGCGTCTGCGGAGTCCAGAGCGAGACCGGCTGCTTCGCTGAGGCGTCCTGGGCACTCACGGCGCCTCCCCCACCTCGTCCCCAGTGGCGTCTCACACTCCGTGGCCTCGGACCTGCAGACCATCGAGCAGGAGACGCCAGCCGCAGCCTCGCCCCGGAGGAAGTACGGGGACGACAGCGAGGACCCCTACTTCACCTCCAGCTCCAGGTGCCTTCCGCCAGCGCCCGGGGGCTGTGGGGGGCGGGGCGGCCCCGGGCTCTGCAGCGGCAGCGGATACAAGCCCCTTTGGCTGGAGCCCAGGGCGCCCCCTGGCGTCAAGCGGGGCCCTTCGGAGTTGGCGGGGCTGGCTGACACTCAGGCGGGCCACAGGTCAGGGGCGGAGGGGCGGGGAGCTGTGCTCCCCGAGAGGGGGCGCTGGACAGGGGCCACGCCGGAGCACGGGCCCTTGTCTGTCGTGCTGCCGCAGCCTTCCCCGCCGGCCTCACGCTAGGGGACCACAGCCGGCAGGACACAGTACAGATACGCCTGTTTGTGGGCGCCCTGCGTTCTCAGGGCGCTCGGGACCCGTGGGTGCCGCCCCACTCTGAAGCTGACCACAGAGAGGCCCGCCGGCGTGGGGCGGGGAGAACGAGTTCACGCGCTAACGACTCCCTTTGTAAGGGGCCCGCGAGGACCTGAACGCCCACCCAAGAGGCGCCGCGCAGCCCGACGTGGCTGGAGCAGGGGGCGGGGGGAGGCCCGGGCCGGGCGCTGGGGCTGCGCCACGTCGTGACCATGGCCGGGCCGGGCCCCCTGGGCCCCGCGGCCCCTCTGCAACTCATGGTCCCGCCGAGGGTGGTGTGAGGGGCGTGAGCTAGGGCAGACAGAAGAGTCCACTCGCTCGGCAGCTGTTCCTGGAGAGCTGTGCGGCAGACAGGCGGTTCGGGCGTCTGTGCTGCCCACACGCGGCGGTGCCCACCAGGGGGCGCTCGTGTCTGCAGGAGGCCCCGGAGGCTGTCCGGGCCCAGGCGTCCGTGTCCGGAGCAGGCAGCTCGTGGCTGCAGCGGGCAGGACTATGTCAGCGAGTGAACTCTGGCCCTGAGACTGTATGTCCTCCCACCAAAACGCGTCCGCAAGGAGCTGCAGCACAGCTTCGCGTTAGCTGAAGCCCGGAGCTGCTGCCACTCCCTGTCCGCGTCCAGAGCCAGGCGTGGGTCGTGCTTCCCACTCCAGGCTTCCGTCGCCCTGGGGGTAACATCCAGATCGCGTCTTTTTAAAGTATGTAAGTGCATTTTGTGCAGGGTACAGTTACACTGTTAGCTGGGTTTGGAAACTGCTTGCGGGTCAGATCATCTGAGGCGTGTGTGCTGACCGAGGGAGGGTGGTGGGGAGAAGGCTCCGCCCCACGGGGCCCACAAGCTCCTGTGCCCCAGGAACCCGCCCCCGCCCCACTACGCTGCTCTCGAGCAGCCCCCCAGATGCCGCCGCAGGGAGGCGGGACAGCGGGTCTCACATGAAGTCGGAGCCGCTGCTCCGGAGCAGAGTCGATAGGAGAAGCGGCTCCAGATGGGGCCAGGTGGACCGGGCCCCGAGGACCTTCTGGAGAGCCCAGCGAACTAACACAGTGGTGCCTCTGGGCTTCACCCGCCTTCAGGAGCTGCAGGAGCCCTCGGGCTCCCCGGCCTCCAGAAGCTCAGTCGAGACTCCGCCCAAGGCCTCCGTCGCTGTGAAGCCTACATGAGGTGTGCTGCCGGAGCAGGTGGTGGCTGCGGAGCCCACACTGGCTGGGCGCCGGCCGGCCCGGCGGTGTTTGCAGTCAGCTGGGTGCTCGGCAGGGCCAGCAGCGGCTTCTCCGGCCCCGGTCATGGCCACTGTCAGGGGACAAAGGCCCCCCAGTATGTTGGCAACGAAGTCAAATAAACACAGACGCTGGGCAAGCTGCATTTCAGCCCCAGGTTATCCATTAGCCCGTTAGAACCCGGAGCCTGTGGATCATGGAAGGGTGCCGTTTCTCCGGAAAATAAGCTCAGCCGTACCGTTGGTGCCTGGTTTTTGTTGAGTTCCATCATTTCCAGCGTATGAACCGTGTCATTGTACTTTGAGTGCAAAATGATGAAACTGGAACAACCTCTCAGCCAGGCAGTCTGTGGCTCCGGGCCAGAGCCTGCCTGCAGCCAGCGACTGGGAGGACGAGGCTTGGGACGCTCATCAAGGAACGTTCTGGGAGGAGGCGGCTGGGCTGGGAGGGCAGCAGTGAGCGTGCACAGGGCTGAGCACTGGGATCTGGAAACCTGAGGGGGACGTGGATCTGGACGCGGAGCTGGGCCGGCCACTGCCTCTCGGGCCGCCTGGGCTGGTCCGCCCTCTCCTGTCAGCGGGCGGCCGGGGCCGGCCGGAGTGTGTCTCGGGTGAGTTGCTTCACCTCCGGCAGATAAGCCCCGCGAACAGTCGAGGCTACTCCCAGCCAGCACGAGTCTCTGGCCCCGCTGCCCTGGGCCCCGACGAGGATCGCCACTGTTCCCCAGGCAGAGCCAGGCCCGCTCCTCCGCCGGCCGCCCCTGCCGCGGGGAGGGCCTGTCACTTTCCAGCTGAAGTCCAAACGCGCTGGCCCTGCCCGTTTCCCTTCCTGGGGGAGGGCGACTGTAAGAGGTTCGTCCTCAGTGGCTCTTGCCAGAGCTGCGGAAGCCTCATCCGGCGGCTCTGCCTGCTCCCTGCGGCCCAGTCACGCACCGTGCCCCCAGCCCCTGCCCTCCCTCTGCAGGACGCCCGGCTGGCGCCAGAGCCTCTTCTCCGTTCTCTGCCCTTGCTGGACCCGTCCCGTCTCCCAGCCCGTGCGGCCCACCTCGCTGGGGAGCGCGCACCTGGCGGCAGTTTTCAGCTGCGGTGAGCCCGGGACGGCGTCTCCGGGTCTCATAATTGCCCTGCGCAGCCACCTCCCGGCCTCTGCTCCGACCCTCTGACCCTCTGCTCTCTCGTCAGCCTTCCCACCCCCAGGGCCTGGAGCCGCCCTGGGCCTGCCCTTGGGGCAGGGCCTGCTCAGAGATGCTGGCCAGTGAGGGCCAGCCTCTCCCCGCGCCCCACGCCCACCTCACGCCCAGACCGAGGAGCACGGGGCTGCGGCGGCCAGTGGCTTGGGCCAGTCGGCACCATCTGCGCTGAGGGGTCGTCGCTGTCCCACCGGCCCCGCGAGGCTGTCCCGGCAGCGCTGCGGGCCAGGAGCTCGGGGCCCGTGTGCCGGCTGTGTGACTGGGACGCCCTGGCCGGTGGGCAGGCGCCAGCGTGGTGCCCCCGCTGCGAAGGGGCTCGGCGCGCTTGCTGTGCGGACGGCCCTGGTCGGGGCCCGTGTGCCGGCTGTGTGACTGGGACGCCCTGGCCGGTGGGCAGGCGCCAGCGTGGTGCCCCCGCTGCGAAGGGGCTCGGCGCGCTTGCTGTGCGGACGGCCCTGGTCGGGCACAGCGACGGGCGCCCCGGCCCCACCCCGCGACGGGCTCTTGTCGCTGGGACGTCTTCGCGTAGCAGAGCCCGTCGAGAGGCCGGTGACTGTCCAGACGGCCTGTGCTCCGGCGGCATCTGGACCGCCCAGGTGGATGGAGGTTGTCCCTGCCTGGGGCCGCGGCCTGGGAAAGGCCGCCGCTTCTGGGCAGCAAGGGCCGTGCGGCCAGGGCGTGTGAGCGTGGCCCTCCAAGGCCCCCGTCTGCTCCTGCGTGGGGCCGGGTGGCCACGCAGTGCCCCGACGACAGGGGCCAGGTCGCGCTGTCCCCACGGACGGACGGAGGACACCCGGGAGACCTCCAGAGTCACCGGCTGCTCTTGCTCAGGTACTTTGAGGAGCCGACGGAGTTCAGGACCAGCTCCTTCTCCAGCTGGGACGACAGCTCGGACTCCTACTGGAGAAGGGAGACCGTCCAAGACAGGGACCCGGCCCTGAAGCCCGCGGGCCGCCCGGACAGGTGCGTTCAGCATGCACGGCCCCGACGGGCCCAGGCCCAGCAGACCCGCCTTGCAGGTCGCTCTGCTCCGGACGGGCCCTGCGCTGGTGTCTCCCGCCCTGGGGAGAGCAAACCGCTTCTCACCCTCCCCTGTGGGGGAAGTTTCAGGCCAAGAGAATCTCTCGCGGCACTGAGCTGCCCTGCCTTTTGGGGAAGGGCAACACAGCAACATGGCACACCCACTCACCCTCTGCAGTGAGCCCGACCGCGGATGGGTGGGTGGGTGGATGGACAGATGGACAGACAGACAGACAGGTGGATGGATGATGAATGGATGGATGGATGGATGAGTGGATGGACAGATGGACGGGTGGATGGATGGATGGGTGGGTAGATGAACAAATGGACAGACAGACAGGTAGATGGATGGATGGGTGGATGGATGGGCAGATGGACAGACGGACGGGTGGGTGGATTTGCTACCGTAGGGTGCAGGGACTTCCCTATGGGCTCCTGGACTCCCACACAGGCAGTCTCATCGGTGGGGGATGGGGATGATGGTCGGTCGGGGGTACAGAGCCCCAGCCCGGCGTCTGCTGACGCTCTCCCTCTGGGCGGCTTCTGCTCTCAGGCCTGCTGCTCGCCGCAAGCCGGACTACGAGCCCGCCGCTAGCACCGATGAGGCCCAGAAGAAGTTTGGCAACGTCAAAGCCATTTCGTCAGACATGTACTTTGGAAGACAAGACCAAGCCGACGTAAGTGTTAGGAGTTCTCTGCGGGCCCCACAGACAGCCGGTCGGCGGCGCGAGCAGTGTGGGGGACAAGGGACATCGGGTCGCGTGGACACGGGCTTCTGGGGCCAGCGCTGGGCCGGCTCACACCCAGGCCCCTGGCGCACCAGCCCGTGGCCCCGGACGTGGGCGGGCGGAGAGGCGGCCCCTGCTCCTTCGCTCCTTTCCCAGCATTTTCTTTTCTCTCCTTTGCTCTGTGGGATGCACTTCGGGCAACTTCGCGTTTGCCGTGTTGCGTTTTACGTGGCAACGTTTTACTGCCCATGTGTTCGTATGGTCTCGGAGGGCAGGAACCTGCATTTCCGGGCCGTTGCCCCTTCTCTTGGGTCCGCGATGGGCCATGCAGTGGGGTCTTGCTGGGCAGCGAGGCTCCCTCCTGGCCCCAGGCCCTGGCTCACCCGGAGATGGTGCGGTGGCAGCAGCTGGCCCGTCCAAGGCTCAGAGCCTGCGATTGGGGCTGCAGCCTGCGCCCTTGGGCCGCGGCTGCCCGGCCTGAGGCCTGTGGGGACTGGCCCCGCCCCCGCTGGGCAGCACAGCCTCGGAATGCTTGCCTCGCGCTCTGGCCCGGTGACCCTCCCTGGCTGCTCTGCTGGGTGGCCTGGGGCAGCTGTGCCGCAGTGGCGCCCAGGGGCCGGGGCCGTGCAGGCAGAGGCTCCTCCGCGGCCTGCACGGGAGCGCAGCACGGCCACCGGCTGACGTCTCTGTCCTTGTCTTCTCCAGTACGAGACCCGGGCCCGGCTGGAGAGGCTTTCGGGGAGCTCCTCCATCAGCTCCGCAGACCTGTTCGAGGAGCAGAGGAAGCAGGCGGCAGGTAACGGGCGGCGGGGGCCTCGCTGGGGTCGGGCCGCTCGTGTTCCGCTGCGCAGACCGTAGCGGCCGTGCTGGCGCCCCTGTCCCGGCCCAGAGCTGCCCCAGAGCAGCCCCAAGAGGGTCAGGCCCAAAGCTCAGGCCGTCCCCGCTTCCCAGAGCCCTTGCTGCCCCGGTCGTGCTCGGGGGTGTGCGGAGTCTGGTGTGGGGAAGCTGGTGGCTGCTCCCGTGGGCCCCGGCTGCCCTCGTGGCGTGGAGCCGGCACGCCCCGGCGGAGGCGGGGAGCACCTCACAGCGTCTGCAGCTACAGGTGCCCGGCCCCGCAGGGCGCAGGCGCAGTGGGAGCTGTCACAGGCGGGCCTCCGCCTGCCCCACCCAGTCCGTCCTGGGGTCGCGGCAGGGGCTGCCCGCGGGAGAGCCCAGGGAGGTGGCTCTCTAGCTCCAGGCGCCCCTCATTCCCAGCCCTGAGAGCTGGGCTCGGTGTGGGGCCCCAAAAGAGCAGCCACTGGCCCCACAGCAGCCCTAGGACAGACCCGGTGGGCGGCGCCGCCAGCTGCCGTCGGGCTGGTCACGGGCCGCGCGGGAAGCTCGGTCCCCACGGCCGCGGCGCTGCAGGTCTCCGCGGCTGAGCCCCTGTGACTCGGTTGGGCGGCCTGTCGGCAGTCACGGGAGCCCCCACGTCGCTGGAGGCCGCCGGCGGTCAGCGTCCCGGCCGCTCCGAGCGCTCGCTGGGTTCTGGGGTCCGTGAGCGCCCAGACACAGCCCGTGGGGATGTGAGGTTGCGGGAAGAGGCACCCGGGTGCCCCCAGGGCTCCTCTCCCAGCTAGCGGCTGCGCTCCCCGGCACCCCCAAACCCAGACGGTGCAGGCAGGGCCGTCCTCCTCGCATCTCCCGCAGGCGTGTGAAGCCGCCTGGTCACTGCCCAGCCGCAGGCGCCTTCAGCGCTCTTCCCAATATTTGCTTTCCGCTCAGAGCAGACACCAGCCACGAGCCAAAGCCGGTCCTGTGCCCCATATCTTGGAGTCCCCCCTGCCAGCGTGCAGGCCCGGTGGGGCGCCTGGTCTGGGCTGGGCTCCAACGGGTGGGGGCAGGGCAGCCCCGACTCGAAGGTCCTCCGGGGCGCCTTCTTCCCGGGGTCCTGTGCCCTCATGGGCGACCCCAGGAGTGAGCCAGCACCCCAGGAGTGAACAGGAGCCCGGCTCGGCCCACGGTGAGCAGGCGCTGCCCGGCGCAGGAGCCCGCAGGCACGGGGAGGGGCAGAGGGGTCTGACACAGCTGAGCCCTGCCCCGCTCCCCTGGCGCTGCAGGTCTCGTCACCGGAGGGCAAGGAGGAGGATCGGGGTCCTCGGCCGACCTCACCCACCTGTACCACAGCTGCAAACCAGCGCCGTCCGCTGCCCTGCCCTCGGGAATCGGCAGGGCCCAGCCTGCTCCCAAACCCGGGAGACCGGACCCTTGGTCCAGACTGAGAGAGGACCCCGGCGGGCGGCAGCAAGGAGCGGGAGGCCAGGGAGGCCCGGGACCTGGACCGAGCCGCTGTGGCACCGCGCCGGCCTGCACGGGCGTCAGGGCTGCGCAGACCGAGGAGGCGCAGCCGGCTCTCGCGCCCTGTCAGTCTGGGGCGGCCACCCGGAGCCGGCCGTGAGCTCGCTCTGCGTGGGCGTGCGGTCTGCTGAGCTCCCGCGGAGGCCCAGCTGCGGCTCTCGCCTGTGGGGCGGGGGGCGGCTCGTGGGGCGGGGGAGCTGGGGGCACAGACTCGTGACGGTGGGCAGGTGCGGCCAACGAGGGGCAGCTCTCGTCCCGCCCCCATCCTGCGCGTCTGAGCGTGCACCGGGAGCGGCCGGCGCCCCAGCCCCAGCCCCCAGCACCTCCCTGGCCGTGCGCCCTCTGTGGGCTCTCGCCACGCGGCCCTTTCAGCCCCAGACCTGGCCAGTCTCTTCCTCCTGCTCGCTCTGACCCGGAGCTGGGCAGCGTGGCCTTCGCCCCGCGGGCCTCCAGGCCTGAGCTGTGTGGCCAGGGCTGCCTGTGCTGGTGGTGTCTGCCCGTGGCCGGCCAGGCCCATGCCAGCGGAGCCTCTGTGGCCTCCGGCCGCCGCCCTGGGCCTCCCGCCAGCCCGCCGCGCTGCTCCTGGCGTCCGCCTTCTCTTGACGTGTTTCCGTCTCGGGGAGGTCAGCACACAGCGTCCTCCTGAGCACTCACCGTGCTGGGCTCCGCCAGCCGCCGGCACCACAGTCCCGTCCAGGCCGGCCTCCCGTGCCCCGAGGAAGCGCCCGTGTCCTGCTTCCCGAGCCCACTGTGTGACCAAGGGGGGCTTTGACCCGCTGCCCGGCCGGCCTGCGGCTCGGCCCGCGCCCAGAGGGCACTTTGGGGCGCCCCTCTGCTATCGGGTTCTGGCGCCGGTGCATCGGGCCCTCCCCGCTGGGCCCTCCCGGGAGCCGGCCCTGCCCCGGGCCGCGTCCGCCCCAGAGGCCTTGGAGGCCGAAAGGTCTGCGGGCTGAGGGGTGGAGGTGCCGCCAGTGAACCCACGTTCCCGGCAGACCGGCCCCTCCTCGTCCCCAGAGGGGCTTGGGCCTCGGCTGGGGATGCGGCGTCCCGCTGCGGGGGCCTGGGGTCTCTGGCCTGGTCCCGAGGGCGCCGGGCTTGCCACTGGGCAAGAGCCATCTCGGGGCCAAGACCGCGACCACACCCAAGGCCCCGCTGGGGTAGTGTGTGGCGTCCACGTCGGGGCGACCGAGACGCAGCCCACAGGCTGCTGCCGCTGGCCCACGCGAGGGCCGGCCGGGCGCTGGCCGAGCGCTGGCCATGAGCCAGGCTCCCGGTCGGGCCCGAAGGCGGCACTGGGCAGGCTCACCCATTGGCTCCCCTGGGGTGCTGGGGCTTCGAGTGAACGGGCGGGGACGAAAACGGGGTCTGGGTCGGGGTCTCTGAGATGTCGTCTTCCCAACGTCACGCGGGAAGGCGGCGGAAGCGCACAGCGGCACCCCAGGGCCCGCCGTGCTGGGGCTGCTCCCGCCAGGAGCGGCGGGCGGGTGGCTGGGCCTGGGCCCCGTCACCCCAGAGCCAGCACCCGCTCCTCCCTCGAGGCTGGGGACCCCAGAAAGGTGCCACTGGCCAGCCCGGTCAGGGCCTCTGCAGACGGGCCATGGAGGCCACGCTGACCGCCACGCCTGCGCCTGCCGAGGCCGTGCCTCTCTCTCGGGTCGCGCCTGGGGGGGCCAGAGACGAGGCCAGAGCCTGTTGGAGGCCCACAGCTGGGGAGGCAGCGCCAGGCTCTGCCCCCCGCTGCTCTGAAGCCCCAGGGCCGGCTCCTCTCTCGTGGGCCCTGCAGGTGCTTCAGGGACAGCCGGCACTGGGGGCGAGCCCAGGACCCCCAGCTCCTCCCTAAACCGCCGTGGCTCTGAGAGGAGGTGGAGGGGCTCCCAGGCCCCAGTCCAGCCCCGGTGGGCGGGCGGGCGGGCACCTGGGCTGTCCGCCGGGGCCCGTGACCGGCGTCTGCTCTGCGGCTGCAGGAAACTACAACCTGACCAGCGTGCTGCCCCCGGCGCCCGACATGGCCCAGCTCAAGCAGGGCGTGCGCACCGTGGCCGGCAAGCTGTCCGTCTTCGCCAACGGGGTCATGACCTCCATCCAGGTCAGTGGGCGGGCGCGGCAGGCCCGAGGCGAGGCCTGGCCGGCTCGTGGTCAGAAAACGGGGTTTCCTGCTGCTGGCGGCTTGCTGTGGCGTAGCCAGGCGTTCTGGGAACCTGCGGCCTCGCTCGGCCGGCCGGGTTCTCACACCTATGGGCGGGGCAGGGAGTGCCGCAACCCTCGCCCCTTCCTCCTGTCTTCAACAGAGCGAGAAGGAGGAAGCAGCAGGACCCGGGGCCGCGTCTCGGTCGCGCCGCAGTATTCCTGCGCGTACTTTTCTGGGCGTAGCTCCCCGAATGAGGGGGGCTGCGTGCGGGCGGCTCTGTCCTGCCCGCCGTGCCTGTTGTGCGCCCCCCACGCCGGCGGTGCTCTTCCCGGAGCCTGCGTGGCGTGAGCAGCTTGTCCAGCTGCCCCTGGTGGCGCCGAGTCCCAGCCTCTGGACAGGCCAGCGGGCGCAGGCCTGTCCCTGTTCTGTTCCCGGGATATATTGATGTGAGACGCGGCCAGAGGGAGCATGAGAATGAGGGGCAGCCTGGCGCCCCCCAGGGCCCCCGTCAGGGGGTGTTGTGCCCCCGGCGGAGGGCGAGGCCCTGATGTCCTCACTGCAGGGACACAGCCGCAGGGAGGGCAGGGGTCCGGAAGGGCAGGTCCCTCTGGCCAGCCTGCCCCATCCCCACCCTGACGCCCATTTCACAGATGGTCGCCCCTTTCAGAGGTAGCGGCACAGGCAGAGGCCGGCGTCCTTCCGCCAGGCCACCCCGCTGGCCAGAGTTCAGGGTCAGGCTCCCAGCGGGTCCCTGCTCCCGATCGCGCCTGGGCCCCCGGCCGCCCGCGGGCCGCAGCCTCCTCCAACCCGTGCTCTCCCCCAGGACCGCTACGGCTCCTAGGCCGTGCCCTGCCTGGAGGAGCCCCGCCCGGACGGGCCGCCACGCAGGAGCCCTTCGGCAACGGCCGGCTGCTGCCACAGTCTAAGCACCCCCGACCCCCGCCTGTCCCTCGAGAGTCCCGCTCAGACATCTGCTCCTGCCCGCACCGCCTGCCGTCCGCCGCCTCCTCTCGGACCTCCGGCCCCAGCCGCTTCCCGGCCCGCGTGGGGGCTCTGCCTGGTGACGGCGGCCCGGCGCCCCCAGACCCCCCGGCGGACCAGGCTGGAGGCGCGAGACCTGCAGCGAAGAATAGGCATGAGAGACCAGAACGGCCTGCGGCTGGCGCACCCGGCGGGGCCCCTCAGGGAGGCTCCTTGAGGGCGAGGCCCCCCTGTGAGTTGTTCCTTCTGTGCGGGCTATAAATTCAAGCGTGATTTTCAGCGAGTGCTTCTCAACAAAGCCAAGCCTCTCCACAGCCGAGGGACTTCGCCTTCTCTTGACGAGGTGTTGCCGTGTGAGCTTTAGAGAGACGTGAGACCGGACGGCCCGGCGTCTACAAGGCGGTCTACAAGAGCCGAAGCACGGCGAGGAGACGCCCACAGCGGCCGCCGAGGAGCGGCTCGTTAACACACTTTCTATCTTAATCTTGGGTCTGCGAAAATTACAGAATCTGTGTAAATGAATAAAGAGAAATACTTTGGCTGTGTTTTAGACAGCATTAGGATATATTGTTCCGCTCAGCGAAATATATTTGAAATTTGAACCAGAGAGTGGTTTCAGCTGAATGTTTTGTGACTCTCTTTAAACCTCAAGTTTGTCGGCTTCTAAGTAGAATAAACTCACAGCGGACGGGCCCTGCTTCCTGCGGCTTCCGAGGGCGGTGGGTCTTGGACCTGCCCAGGCTGGACCTGGGCCCGCCCAGCGCACGGCGGGGCCCCGCTGAAGTGGGGTGTGTGGGTGCAAGACAGCGCCCCGCGTGTCTTTGAAGCCTGAGCACAGGAAGCACCCCCAGCCCCGAGGGAGTCGGAGGCCACCAGCCTCTGCAGAGGGGAAAGGAAATCTCCCGGAAAGACAAGCAGAGTTACGCACCCCTGTCTGGTAAAGGGTGAGGACTCGGGGGTAGCGGGGAAAAAAGAGGGTGGAGGGAGAGCGAAGGGCACTGAGGCTGGTGGGTCTCCCCGCTGGCCAGGACCTCCCATGTCCAGCCTCCTTCCCTGGGCATCCAGGGGGGCTGGTGGATACGTGTCAGATGCCAGGAAAGGGTTCAGGGGCGAGGAGAAATGAGGGGCACGGAGGGACGGGGAGAAAGCACTTTCTATGGGGGCAAGAGAAGGCTGCTCTGGTGCATGACATCGGGCAGACTCAGATGCGGAGGAGGAGAGGCAGGCAGGTGCAAAGGCCCTGAGGCATTCCAGACGCCCTGAGAAAGCCAGAGCAAGAAGCAAGGTCAGCTGGGGCCAGCGCTGGCGCTGGCCAGCCACCGTGGGGTCTTTGGCTTTTATTTTGCACAAAATGAGATGCCCAGGGGCGCCTGATGCAGCGGCACGGGCTGACCTTTAGCTGGCAATGCTGAGAATGTGCGGGCAAGGGCGGGCGTGGGAGGACCCGCGAGGAGGCTGCGGCCGCAGTCAAGGCACTGGGGGTTGGAGATGTGGCTTCAGGGTATTATCTGGGGTTAATTCTGAAGACAGATCTGGCGGGCTCTGCTGAGCCATCAGAATGGAGAGTGGGAGCAAGATGAGGATGGGACACCAGCCCCTGGGAAGGGGCAGATGAGGGACTGTCGAGGGCTGGGGGAGGCGATAGAGAGGTGGGTTTATGGTGTGCTCGTCCGACATGCAGTCACTTCCCAGGCTGGCTGTGTGAGTCTGGAGCTCTGGAACTGGGCTGGGGCCAGGACCCTTTGGGTAGAGAGAAATGGCTTACAAAACTACTCCGTTCAGGCTTGTGTGTGGCTGCTCTTAGCAGAAACCCCCGAACAGTGTCCACATTCAAATAGGTTTGTTTTTCTTTCATCACAGCGTGGACGCTGCTGAGCAGCCGGTGGGTGGAGTGGCACCACCGCTGGCCAGGGCTCCGGCAGCCACTCATGGCTCTGCTAACCCCATGGCGTGACCTCGCCCACATGTGCTCCACGTGGCTGCCTCAGCTCCGGCCATCACGCTTGCGTTCCAGGCAGGGAAGGACAAGGGGATAAAGAAGTATGTGCCAGACGCCTTTCCCCTCACATCTCAGTGGCCAGAATGGTGACCGGGCCCACCCTGAGCTGCAGCTAGAGATGTGGGAGGAGAGGCTTGGGGTGGGGCAAGGTTGTGGGTCACAGGGGGAGTGACGTGTGCTGCCCAAGGGAGTGAACAGTAGCGTGCACATCCGCATTTCCTACCAAATCTCACAATACTGGCTCATTGTTAGGGGGAAGGGTAGTCCTCAATGAATTACACAAATAAGTTTGTGGACTTCAACCCCCCACTCCAGACCATCAGTGTTCCAGAACCACAAATCTGATAAAATGATTATCGAAGAGTGGATCACTGGAACCTGAGGGTGGAGTTAGCAGCCAAGCTGGCTGTAAAACCAGAGGTGAGCCTTGGGCTCGCTATTCCTTTATTTATTTATTTTTTAAAGATTTGTTTATTTATGCGTACAAGAACTGGGGTACAGGCCAGAGGTGTGGGGGGTGAGAGGAGTCACCAGAGACAGAGCTGGGAGCAGAACAGGCAGGTCAACTGAAGTACACTGCTGAGGGGAGCAGCGGGCACAGCAGGAGAGGTCTGCTGCGCCATGTGGGTCCCCTCCCTGGCCGGCAGCAGGGATCGAACTCGCGCTGCAGTGGCTGCAGTTTGCTTCATAGTGCATTGCTCAACCCACTGCGCCACCAGGGAGGCCCCTCCCTCTTCCTTTAGAGCCTTGGGCTCTCTCTTCTCTTGTCTCAGAGCCAGCTCTCAATGCACCATTGCATTCCAGTTCAAAAAATCTGGTAAAATATTTACAAATTTGTATCCCTCTCTTTCCCTTGGTATTATTACTATTTTATTCCCCTTCTTTTGTAAAATAAAACCCGTTAATAACTTTTACCACGTGTGCCTGAAGTTGGGACTTACTATAAAACGCTCGGGTAAAAACCCAGTAAAAAAAACCCATTTTATATTAGGGTTGCCCTGTAACACGCTCGGGTAAAAACCCAGTAAAAAAAACCCATTTTATATTAGGGTTGCCCTGTAACAACGTCACCCCCAATAACTATGTGGGGTGCACAGCTCCTCTGCCCTGATAAATGGGGAAACTGAGGCACAGGGCGCCCCCCCCAAGTCATCCTCACCTGCACCCGCAGACCGGGAACCCCTCTGAGGCCCAGCAGTGGCACAGCAGGCGCCCTGTCTCTCGGGAGTCCTGGGGAGTTTGGTTGATAGAACAAAGAACAGCTGTGCCCCTGTACCTCACCAAGGCGCCAGGACCCCAACTTCTCAATAACCAGGGCCCCAAGGCCCTCCCGGTGGATGCATTTTCCTACATTTGCCTCCTTGGGCTTCCCGGAGCAAAATTTGCATTTGCTTTGTTACTGTGGTGTCGCATTCCTGGCTGAGGGCAGCAGCTGGGGTGGCAGGAGAAGGTCCTCTCTGTGCACGGGGCAAGCCCAGGCCACAGGCACCAGCACCTGGAGGAAGGGGGTGGGGCGGTAGTGTGGGCTCGCAGGAGCCAGTCTTGGAAGGCTCTGGAAGCAAAGACTGACCGCAGGGCCTGGGGGCGGGGGGGTGGCTGGCGACATGAAGGCAGGGGAGGTGGCCATAACTGCAGGGGTCTTCAGCACCCCACCTCCTGGCAAGAAACGGTCACCAGCCAGGATGGGAACAGCTGCCTGTAGGCTGAGCCGCGCCCCTCCCCAAACCCCCGAGTTGAAACGATAGCATGCGCTCCCATTCTGTAACACGACTGTCCTTGGGTGTGGGGTCTTTATTTATTTTTAAGATTAATTTATTTATGCATACAAGAACGGGGTACACACCAGAGGTAGGGAGGGTGAGACAGAGTGGGGAACAGAACAGATGCATCTACTGAGGTATACTGCTGAGGGGAGCAGCGGAGAGGCAGGAGAGGTCTGCTGCACCCTGTGGGTCCCCTCCCTGGCTGGGGATCGAACTCGCTGCAGCAGCTGCGGATGCTTCACAGTGCAGTACCCAACCCCTTGCGCCACCAGGGAGGCCCATGCATAAATCTTTTTTTCCTCTTTCTCTTTTTTTTTCTTGCTTTCATTTCTTTGGCATTTTTGGTTGCCCTGTCACATTGGTGCCAGCTTTGGGGGCGCACCAACCCAGGCGCGGGATCCAGGTGGCAAGAGGGGGTGCCAAGGCTCCCGCCTCCCCGCACACAGGCCTGCAGTGGCCCAGCTCACTGCGGGGAGCAGAGGGGAAGCCAGAGTCAGGCCCCAAAGGACAGAGGCCAGCAGGAGCCTCACCTGGGCCTTGGGGGGCCTGAGACGCAGCTGCTCCTGCAAACAGGGCGCTCCTTGGTGGTGTTGCCTTTACTGTGCATTTGTTTGATGGCCAAATATCACAATCTTCCTGTGCAGACAAGCCGGGAGGCCTTCTGGGAGATGGAAATCAGGTGCAAACATCCCTGGCTTTCCCACTGTGAGCCCATTAAATGGAAGACAGAGCAATGGAGCAATCTTGGGCAAATCCCCCTCCGGGGTGCCAGGCCTTTGAGCGACTGCTGTTGCCCCTTCCTTCTTTTTTTTTATTTTTTAAGATTTATTTATTTATGCATAATAGCACTAGGGTGCAGGCCACAGGTGTGGGGGGTGAGAGGATCCACCAGAGACAGAGTCGGGAGAAGAACAGGCAGATGGACTGAAACACACTGCTGAGGGGAGCAGCGGGGAGGCAGGAGAGGTCTGCTGCGCCCTGTGGGTCCCTCCCTGGCCGGGGATCGAACTCGTGCTGCAGTGGCTGCGGATGCTCCACAGTGCTGAGACTTAACCCCTGAGCCATCAAGGAGGACCCTGAGGAATCCTCTTTCATCCCACTGCCACGTGTAGTGAGGAGACATGGATCCACTGGATTGAGTGGATCCTCCACTGCCGGGAGCTGATTCCTCTGGATGTGTGGGGAACGTGGCAAAAATCCACACGTCCGTCTGTACGACTAGGCCTTTGCCCCACCAGCGTCATCACCACGATCCAGTTTTGTTTTATTAACTCCCATCTACTTTTTTCAACAAGTATGAGTCTTCTTTAAAATTTGCCTGAACTGGGCCTCCCTGGTGGCTCAGCAGGTTGAGCGCCGCACTGTGAAGCAGCCATGGCACAGCAGCGCGAGTTCGATCCTGGCCAGGGAGGGACCCACAGGGCGCAGCAGACCTCTCCTGCCTCCCCGCTGCTCCCCTCAGCAGTGTGTTTCTGTCGAAGGAAAAATCTCTGCTGTCTCCTTTCATGAGGACACTAACCCTCTCTGATCAGTAAGCCAACACCTCATTCGACCTTCATTTCCTCCTTACAGACCCTATGTCCAAAGGCATTCACAATGGGTGCCTGGGCTTCAATACAGAAAGTCCAAGGAGGGGAGATTTGCCCTTGTTGGTCCATTGCCGCAGGGTCCAGAAGTAGAGAACAAACAAAAAGGATCATTCTTGATCTTTAACACCACATGGAATCCGCCTCACTATCAGTTTCAGACTTGGTTGTGCTAGGGGGAAAGGTGGTCCTAAATGGATTATGGGTGTGTGGACTCCAACCCCCACTCCAGACCATCAGTGTTCCAGAAAAAGGTGGTCCTAAATG
>JAGFMF010011642.1:921265-948676 GCA_019455555.1 Galemys pyrenaicus | reverse complement strand
GGGAGCAGCGGGCACAGCAGGAGAGGTCTGCCGCGCCATGTGGGTCCCCTCTCTGGCCGGCAGCAGGGATCGAACTCGTGCTGCAGTGGCTGCGGTTTGTTTCATAGTGTGTTGCTTAACCCACTGCGCCACCAGGGAGGCCCCCCAACTAATTTTTAAGTGAAAAATAAGGGTAGAACCGCCTGTGACAGGGTCTCCCACTGTGGGTCTCCCGGACGTGGCTGCATCACCATGTCTCCCTGAGAGTGGAGGCCACAGGAAGGACCAGAGAGAACGCACCAGACGGCTGCGGGGTACGCCCTGTCCCCGGGCCCCTGCCTCATGCATTGGTGTGACTCTGAGATGGCTCGCAGATGTCCCCCCAGCGGTGACAAGTGCTCCCCACACTGGCTGATGTTCCCGTGTGTCGTGAAGACGGAGCTTGGTCATGATAGCCTTTAAAGACCCTATTTATTTATGCACACAAGAACTGGGGTGCAGGCCAGAGGTGTCGGGGGTGAGGGGAGTCACCAGAGACAGAGTGGGGAGCAGAACAGGTGCATCGACTGAAACACACTGCTGAGGGGAGCAGGATCCTAAACAGGAGACTTACTGGGCCATGTGGATCAGCTTCCTGGTTGGGGGTAGCTTCACAGTGCTGAGACTTAACCCCTTGCACCACCAGGAAGGCCCTATTAATTTAGACTATTATCCTTCATTCTCTTGGTGCTAGTTACTTGAAAATCATATTCACTTGTGCACACTGTGTTCTTATATGTGAAATGTTGCTAATTTGCATAAAAATAGTGGAAGTGAAGCTGCCATAGGGGTTCAGACTTTGGGAATCTGTTACTGTGCTCATGCTCCCCAGGGTCAATGCAAAGTCTTAGCAGTAGGCAAAGGTTACTTGACGTGCTTCCTTTTTTCTTTTGAGATTTAATTTTTAAAATATATGTTTTAAAAGTTGTTTCCCTTTTTTTAAAAAAAATTATATTTATACATACAGGAACTGGGGTTTAGGCCAGAGGTGCGCGGCAGGGGGTGTGTGTGAGATACTTTAAAGATTTATGCATTGCAAGAGCTGGGGTACAGGCCAGAGGTCGGGGGGGTGAGAGGCTTCACCAGAGACAGAGTGGGGAGCAGAACAGGCAGATGGACTGAAACACACTGCTGAGGGGAGCAACGGGAGGCAGGAGAGGTCTGCTGTGCCCTGTGGGTCCCTCCCTGACCGGGGATCGAACTCGTGCTGTAAAGGCTGTGAGCAGCTTCACAGTACGGCGCTCAACACCCCCCTCCCTCACCAGGGAGGCCCCATCCTCTGAGTCCGTCTGGGAATCATTGTCAGAGGCATCGTGGCTGTCATTGGGAGAGAGGCCTCCTTAGGGCCCACTCCGCGCCATGCCGGGCCTGCTGGTGCCCAGCCCTCCCTAATTGCAAATCACCCACAGTCGGAAGCAGGGTGGGCAGCATCTGGCTCCCAGCTCGCTCCCCAGTCACATTGCTCATTCCCAAGAAGATTCACTGGAGCATATGGCCATGGTCTAGGCAGTGGATGTGGCCTAGGCTTTGGGGTGAATGTTGCTCACACCTTCTCATTGACAGGTAACCACAAGCTCCTACTGTGTGCCTGCCAATGGCACACAGTGGGAACTCTGCTGAAATCTAGGTGGCTTCCTGGAGGTGACTGCTCTGCTCACCTGAGTCAGGAGAGACTCCAGGAGAAAGGGGGTCTGAGAGTTGGGGGCAGACCTAGCCCGGTCAGGGTGCAAATCCTGCCCCCCACACTGGCTGGCCACACAGGCTAGGAGGCCCGCCTCTCCTCTCTGCAGCGTACCTGGGGACCCTCCTGGGCAACATGAGCATGCCTTCAAGTGAAGAAC
The DNA here is from genome assembly GCA_019455555.1 of Galemys pyrenaicus. Classification (NCBI taxonomy): domain Eukaryota; kingdom Metazoa; phylum Chordata; class Mammalia; order Eulipotyphla; family Talpidae; genus Galemys; species Galemys pyrenaicus. The sequence goes on along the minus strand of JAGFMF010011642.1, from coordinate 946,817 downwards.
AGAGGCTGCTTGGCAGAGCTCCTGGCACATGGAGCGCCTTTGGAGGCTCTTCCTGCCACATAGTTAGGCCATTCCTGGACAGGGAGGTTGAAGAACATTCAGGAAGGGAATGAACACATTGCAGAAAGTGGAAATCCCTGGAGCCTGGTGGCTGCAGAGGCCAGCTTACTGCACACGAGAGCCATGCAGCTTAGGAAGGGGAAGGGGCTGGAGGGGGCGAGCCCCAAGACCTCATGCTGTATGGTGTGGTTACCTGGCAAGGTGGGGGGAGATCGGAAGTCATGGAGGTGAGGGGTCCCCAGACAGACAAGAGGCAGCACAGCGCCAAAGGACAGGTGGCCCAGAGACCCTGGCCTGGAGAGGTCAGGGGTCAGAGGTCAGTGAAGACTGACCAAGCTCTGTCTTCACACCTCTGAGTCTTGTCTCTGAAGTTCCAGCTACCTCTGATGGAATGGAGCAGCTCTGGGCCCAGAGACCAGATTAGGAAAATCTTTCTGGAAGGCTCCTTAGGGATTGTCTTTGCAAGCTCTTTATTACACAGATGAAGAAACTGAGCTGGTCCCTTGCTCAGACAATATCCAGTTAGCGGGGTCTCCCTGGTGGCTCAAGGGGTTAAGCACCGCACTATGAAGCATCTGTAGCCACTGCAGTACGAGTTCGATCCCCGGTCAGGGAGGGACCCACATGGCGCAGCAGACCTCTCCTGCCTCGCCCGCTGCTGCCCTCAGCAGTGTGTTTCAGTGGATCCACCTGTTCTGTTCCCCACTCTGTCTGTAGTGACTGCTCTCACCCCCCCCCCATACCTCTGGCCTGCACCCCAGCTCTTGTATGCATAAATAAATTCTAAAAAAAATCCAGTTAGCAAAAAAAAAAAATCCAGTTAGGGGTGCAAACACCCCTCAGGATACAAGGGGAATTTGTCTTAGTTCCCCACAAATCCTCAGGTACTCAAGCCCATTCTAAAATGGCCTAGTGTTTGCATGAGATTTACATACATCCTCCCTGGTAGTTTAAATCCCTCTGATTACTCATAATACCTAATGCAAAGCAAATGCTATGTAAATAGAGGTTGTCCCGGCTGCTTGGACAAGCTGGCACAGGCCTACCCTGCACAGCTCCACGCACAGCACAGATTTTCTATCTGACAGTCTGCTCCTTGGGGCATCAGGTTGGCCTTCTCTTTTGCTGCCAAGTATTTTTAATCTTTTGTGTAGCTGAGAAAAAGGAGGACATGGGGGCGGCAGAGGAATTGTCTTCTAATTAACGTACTCAGGGCTCTTAATTCAGAAATTTCTAGATGCCATTTTGTTGGGCATTGCACTTGCCAGGCAGGGTCTTATCTGCTGGAGAATTTTCCCTGCTGCTGGTACCTCTATGACCTTGGCACAGGAATGACCCACACAGAAAGTCCACAGCAGCCGCTGGGCCTGCAGGGGCCCTGCTGTGGGCTTCCACGTGCCCAGAGCAAAGGCGTAGGCGTCCAGGTTATGGGGGACCCGCTGCTCCCCTAACCTAAAGCTCAGGGAGGTGCTTCACCTGCACCCAGAACCAGTGCCAGGCATCCACTCTTAAGTCCAGTCTCCGCTGAGGAATGGCCTCGGGGGTGGGGGAGCGCAGGTGTTTTACTGTGAAATGTGATAGTTCTCCCCTCCATCCGGGTTCTTCTGAGGCTGGGCGGACATGAACATCAGACAGATTAGGAGGAAAAAGCCAAAATTTAGTAACATGCATATAGCGAATCTACATTGTAAATTCAAATAATAATGGAGCCCACTGCGGGGACTTATCCTGCCTTTGCAGACTGGGGGTGTCCAGGAGAGAGAGGGAGGAGATGCCACATGGCAGACCGTGACCGTGAAGCAGAGCTGTGTCCTCAGCAGAGAAGACGTGGCCACTGCTAAGCCTGACGTGGAGGCAGCCCCAACTGGCAGCCCCAGCTGCATTCCTGTAAGCCTTCAGGGGCTGGGGAGTGATGCGCCTTTGATTAGGGCAAAGGACAAAGAGCTCCAGTGCAAGACCTGGGGTGTAGGTCAGTGTTCTGGGGAGGGGGGTGGTGAGAGGATTCACCAGAGACAGAGTGGGGAGCAGAACAGGCAGATCCACTGAAACACACAGCTGAGGGCAACAGCGGGGAGGCAGGAGAGGTCTGCTGCGCCCTGTGGGTCCCTCCCTGGCCGGGGATCAATCTGCTGCTGTGGCTGTGGCTGCTTCATAGTGTGGTGCTGAACCCCTTGTGCCACCAGGGAGGCCCCCTTCACAGCTCCTAGCCTTGACTTCCGTGGCTCGGCTCACAGGGGCTCCTTGACCTTTAGTTTCTCACACCAAGGTGACATTATTGGGAGAGGCCTACTGTGCGCATGTGGAGCAAAGTTCATCTGACTCTTTTGGGGAAATACACCCACAAGAATCCAAGGCAAGTGACAGGTCGGCTCTGATGCTGAGGGGTGCAAGTCACCCTCTCTCTCCTCAGCTAGTCTCCACTCTTGCACCAACTTTGTGAGCAGTTTAGGTATTATTTACTCATTCATTCCCACCCACCCACCCCATGCAGTGAGCACCTACTATGTGCTCGGGTGGGCTGGCCAAGTGGTAGGATGGGACAATGGGTAGAGCAGCCTCAGCCCCTGTTCTGTGTGGTATTGGTGTGCCCTTGTGGATTTCACCAGCCCCTTCCAGAAGGACCTTGGATGGTGACTCAGCTTTGTCATGGCCAACAAATCTGTGACCTGTGCAAGTGGCACTTCTCTGTAGGGTTCATTTCCAGAGGGGGCTGCAGGTGTGTGCTTTTCGCAGGTGCTGTCCCATGCCCCTGTCCCAAAGCAGAATGGCCCATGGGCAGCCTTTCCTGCCCCAGAGAATATGTCTTCCACCTTTGGGATTTCTGCCAGTCCCACAGGTGAGAGATGCTATCTCACTGTTTCAATTTGCATTTCTCTTACCCATAAAGAGATCCTAATCTTGCTTAAATGTTTAAGTTTTTCAAGCGCATGAACTGTCTGTCCTTGGCCCATTTTTGTTGGGGTTGTTGGTCATTTTCTCCATTTCCGGGAGCTCTCTGAGTTCAGAAAATTCAACCTTGGGAATTATGGGGCACCAGAGCTTTCCTGAAGTTGTCACTTCTCTTGACTTCTTCATGGTATTTATGGGAGACCATGGAAAAGTTAGGGTTTTTTTTTTTTAAGGAAGTCAAGTTCCTTCATCTTTCTTTTATGGCTTCTGGATTCATCTATCTAAGTAGGAAAGTTCCCAAGTCTGGGCCCTCCCTGGTGGCGCAATGGGTTAAGCAAGGCACTATGAGGGAGGGGACCCACAGGGCGCAGCAGACCTCTCCTGCCTCGCCCGCTGCTGCCCTCAGCAGTGCGTTTCAGTCCATCTGCCTGTTCTGCTCCCCGCTCTGTCTCTGGTGGATCCTCTCACCTCCCACCCCTCTGACCTATACCCCAGTTCTTATATTCATAAAAAAATAAAATAAAATAAAATCACACCATTATTTAAAAAAAAATTAAAAAAAAAAACAACTCCCAAGTCTAAGGTTATAAAGGATTTTCCTGGTGTTTTGATCTCGACTTTTAAGGGTTTTGTTATTTTAAAGTTCAGGTTTATTCTGGGACTTGTTCTACTCCACCTGGCCAATCCCTTTATTTAAAGATCCTTTTTGCCTTCCTGTGTGGAGAGACTACCTTTATTAGGTATTCGAGTATCATATTTTTTCTGTGGTCATTTGGTTTCATCGTTTTGCTTGTCTGGCCAGATGTTAAGACTATGTTGTTTTAGTCATTAAAACTCATAAATTTTAATATCTGAAAGTAGTTTTTTTGCTCCTTCTTCTAGCGTTTTCCTTTTCTTTCTTAAAGATATTTTGTTTATTTATGCATTCAAGCTCAGGGTATGAGTGAGAAGATTCAGCAGAGACAGAGTGGGGAGCAGAACAGGCAGATCCACTGAAACACACTGCTGAGGGGAGCAGTGGGGAGACAAGAGAGGTCTGCTGCGCCCTGTGGGTCTCCTCTCTGTCCGGGGATCGAACTCGTGCTGCAGTGGCTGCGGATGCTTCGTAGTGCGGTGCTCAACCCACTGCCCCACCAGGGAGGCTCCTGTAACCATTTATATTTATGAATAGAACAGTCTCTTCTGTGGTCCCCTGTGTATGTGCATCTGCAGTTTCCCAGACTGGCATTCTTGGCCTGGTGGTTACATTTATGTTTATACATTCATAGGATACTTACTTCCCCCTTGTTTGCTCCATCCAGCAAAGCTACTTTCTCTCTTCTCTGTAAACAATGACATAGTTCACTTGTTTCCATCCTGTCTTGTCTCTGGCCTGACTGCCTGGAATGGAGCAATTCTAAGAAGTGAATTTGTTCCCTCTAATGCCTCAGGTGGAGGTTCACCTCTGCGGTCACTGCTTATCTTGCAGCATGAAAACCTAAAGAAGTGTCCACAGCCTGTAAGAACATTCCAGAGCTAATAGCTCAGTGCTCACGTCGGTGCTCAGGTCATTCCACAGAGACAGGTTTGACTGATGGTTCCAGGACCCACTTTCTCAATTCATTTCCTTCTATACATGCTCGGGAATGGTCAGTGATTTGATTTGATTATTTTTTTTAAAGATTTATTTTTATTTATTTATGCACACAAGAGCTGGGGTACAGGCCAGAGGTGTGGGGGTGAGAGGACCCACCAGAGACAGAGCGGGGAGCAGAAAAGGCAGATGGACTGAAACACACTGCTGAGGGCAGCAGCGGGTGAGGCAGGAGTGGTCTGCTGCGCCATGTGGGTCCCCTCCCTGGCCGGCAGCAGGGATCGAACTCGTGCTGCAGTGGCTGCGGTTTGCTTCATAGTGCGTTGCTTAACCCACTGCACCACCAGGGAGGCCCCAGTGTGAGGGTCTTGACACGAGGGAATCATCCTGCATGGCTCAGCAGTGGCAGAGCCAGTGACCAGGTCCTCAGACACTCAGGAGAAGGCCACGGGGACTTGGGGGCTCAGCCACAGGCCAGGAGCACCGGAGCCACCTGGAGTCGGAGCCACCTGGAGTCGCAGGGACAGATCTGCCCTGGGGCCTGGAGGGCGTGAAGCCTTCTGGCTCCCACAATGAGGAAATGGGTCTGCTCTGAGCCCTCCTGGGCAGCTGTTCACGCCCATGTCAGCAGCCACAGGACACTGACTCGGGGGCTGATGACAGCCCCTGCGCCCCGTCTGCATGGTTTTCGGGGTGTGCGTCCCTGCCGTCTGTCAGCAGCCTCTCTCAGGAGGCAGGAGGGTGGGCAGGGCACCCTGAATTTCCTGTGTGCTTGTCCTCAAGTCTGGGGCCTGCTGAGCCCCGTCTCTGTCCAGGCCTCTGTGTCCCCCTCAGAACATCAAAGTCTCCATGTGAGCCCCAACCTGGAAGTGGATTCGTGGGTGGGCCGGGCCTGACTGGCACTAAGACTGTTATGTTAGGGCCACAGTCAGCTAGGACCAGGCTGGACATGGGGGCCCACAGAAGGTCATGGGTGGGGCGCCCCCTGATGGAGGCTGATGTGGATGCAGCCTTTTTTTTTTTTTTTAAGATTTATTTATTTATGCATCCAAGAGCTGGGGNGGGCCCACAGCAGGTCATGGGTGGGGCGCCCCCTGATGGAGGCTGATGTGGATGCAGCCTTTTTTTTTTTTTTTAAGATTTATTTATTTATGCATCCAAGAGCTGGGGTGCAGGCCAGGGGTGTGGGGCTTGAGAGGAGTCACCAGAGACAGAGTGGGGAGCAGAACAGGCAGATCCACTGAAACACACTGCTGAGGGAACAGTGGGAGGCAGGAGAGGTCTGCTGTGCCCTGTGGGTCCCTCCCTGGCCGGGGATCGAATGCTCGCTGCAGTGGCTGCGGATGCTCCATAGTGCAGCGCTTAGCCCCTTGGCCACCAGGGAGCCCCGGATGCAGGCTTCAAAGGGTGATGCGTACCAGCTAAGGGGTCTGTACCAGACACCTCAGCTTGTGCCATAGACCCTGCTCCCCACTGGCCAGGCCAGCAAGGTCTGGCCAGGCCCTGGGCCTGTCTGCAACAGGCATGTGCTTCTCTCCTTTCCCTTCCTGCCCGTGCTGGACCGGGGTCCTGAGACTGGGGCCCCGGGAGCGTACAGAGCAGGACGTGACTGAGTGCACAGGCTCTCACTGTGGAGTCTCGCGGTGGGGGGCTGGCCGGGAGGCAGCAGCGGCGTGCAGGTCCGCTGACGAGAGCCAGGGCTCGGACGGCAGCTGCGGGGCCTGTCCAGGGGCAGGAACGTGCTTTGGGCCTGAGGTCCAAAATACCAGGAGTGTTGGACAGTGGCCACTTGGCCAAGACACACTTTCTATTCCTGGGTCTCGGGCTCCAGCACCAAATACGGAGCTACCCCACTCGGCTCCCTCAGCCACCACCCTACAGGCACCAGCGAGACCCCGCCCTGCACTATGGCTGAGCCGGGTCAGTCCATACCGGCCACATCAGGGCCTCGCCTGTCCAACTGCTTGTCCGCTCCTGTGTGTGCTGCATCCTGGTTTTAAAATGCCCAGAACTGGGCCTCCTGGTGGCCCAGGGGTTAAGTCTCAGTGCTGTCACCACTGTGGCCTCCGTTCGATCCCCGGCCAGGGGGGTGACCCACAGGGTGCAGCAGACCTCTCTTGTCTCCCTGCTGCTCCCTCCAGCAGTGTGGGGCTACCCAAATCCCAGTCCCCTTTCTGGGGAGCCCCTGCCTATACCCCTAGCTCTGCTAGGGCGTGACACTGACCCAGGCCCCGGTCTGGAGCCCTGGTCCTTGCTGCACCTTTGGGAGAGGATTTTTGAGTAAAGACGTGTGGGAGGTGAGGGAGCAGGTAGAGGCCCCGAGACAGCAGCCGGGGTGGGCTTGAGGCAGAGCTGGGGGATGGGGGAGAGAAGAGGCCAGGGGGAGAGGTATGGTGTGAGCACACTGGACCTGGGGACCCACAGCCCACCTCGGGTGGGACCCTGCAGAGGAGTCACAGGGTCTTGCTTGTACTTTATTATTTTGTTTTTAAAGATTTATTTATTTATGCATACAAGCACTGGGGTACAGGCCAGAGGTGTGGGGGGTGGTGAGAGGATTCACCACAGAGAGCAGGGAGCAGAACAGGAGATCAATGGAAGTACACTGCTGAGGGGAGCAGCGGGCACAGCAGGAGTGGTCTGCTGCGCCATGTGGGTCCCCCACCTGGCCGGCAGCAGGAATCGAACTTATGCTGCAGTGGCTGCGGTTTGCTTCATAGTGTGTTGTTTAACCCACTGCGCCACCAGGGAGGCCCGCTTGTACTTTATTTATGCATACAAGAACTGGGGTACAGGCCAGAGGTGTGGGACGTGAGAGGATCCACCAGAGACAGTGGGGAGCAGAACAGGCAGATCGACTGAAACACACTGCTGAGGGGAGCGGTAGGAGAGGCAGGAGAGGTCTGCTGTGCCCTGTGGATCCCCTCCCTGGCCGGGGATTGAACTCATGCTGCAGTGGCTGCAGCCGCTTCATAGTGCAGTGCTTAATCCCTGCACTACCAGGGAGGCCCTTGCTTCAATTTTAGATGCGTTTCTCTGACTGCTGGGCAAGTGGGTGAGAGGAAGCCCATCTCCTGTGTGGCCACTGTGTGCCGGACACTGAGCTGCGCAGTGGGGAGAGGGGTCTCTCGCGAAGACCTTCTCACGTACCCCTCGGCGGCACCTCCAGAAGGCACCTTCTCCCACCTGCCGGCCCCTTCGCCCACCTCAGCAGTCAGCCAGGCTCACCTGTCTGGCTAAGGGCTTCTGGGGCTGCGTCAGCCCTTCCTCTCCCAGAGGGCATGAGCCCCAGCTGGGGACTTGCATCACTGTCTCTCTCCATCTCTTGCAGATTTTGCAGGCACAGAGGGCACGTGGAGGCGTGGCCAGCAGTCTCGCAGAGAAGGCTGAGCTGGGGTGCATCTCCAGGAGGCCCGCCCAGCTGCCCCCCTCGCTGCCATGGGCGCCCCGGGCTGGTAGGTCACCAGCCAATGCCGTCTTGGTGGTCCCTGCCCGGCCGTCCCGGGGAGGGCTGCTCTGCTCCCAGCCCCAGGCTGTAACCCTCCGCCCCTCGTGCACAGGCCTCTGGGCCTCGATAGCAGAAATGATGGTTCCTGTCCCCTGGGGAGGGTGTGAACTGGGGTCCCAGCACTTTGAAGGCGAAGTGGCGCTGGCTGGGCATGCGTGCGTGCCGAGGCACCAGGCACCGGTGGGACAGTGTGGGGTATCCAGCTCTGGAGCCTGCCAGGCGGGTTCAAGCTCCCGCCCTGCCGGTGACAGCCTTAGAGCTCTGAGGTCACGGACCCAGCTGTGCCTCTGTTACCCCTTCTGTAAGAGCCTGGTCTTGCAGCTGGTTCCAGCACCTGTGGGCACTGTGTTCCAGGCGGTCACACAGGGTCACCCGCGGGGAGAGGGCCCGAGCCCCCTGCGGGCTGTTGGCCCAGTGGGCGTCACCACAGGACAAAGCTCGGGTCAAGTCTCCGGTCCCTATCCCCCCCCCAGACCTTTGTCTGTGAGAAGCAAAACCCAGGGCAAGGGCTGGGGACACCCAGGGGCCTGTCATGTCTGGGCGAGGGCCTGGACCAGGCAGGGCTCCCCACGAAGCCAGAACACGTGGCCTTTAGCCACGCGGGGCCCAGGCTGGCCCAGGCCCCAGGTCACACGCTGGAATTTCTCCAGGCTGCTGGGCAGTGCGCCCTCTGGGACAGTCCCAGGCCTGGCTGGACTGCGCCCCCCGAACCACAGTCTGCCCCCTGGCTCTCGCAGCCTCTCACGGGCCTTGGGGAACTCACAGGGGCATCACAGATAGCAAAAGGGGTCCTGCCCAAACCGCGGCCCATGGTCCACTGCTCCCCCAGGGTGCTGACCCGGGGGGCGGGGGTCCGGAGTCACTGTCCATGCTGGCTGGTCATGGTGGGCTTCTTGGGTCGGGCAGGCCAGCGGCTGCCCAAAGGTGGTGCTCATCTCTTGCAGATTAGCCAGTTCCTGCAGGAGGCTCGTGGCGTGTTGGGGAGGAACATGTCCGCATCCCCCGAGCCCCCGCCTCGGCTGCTCCGGGGCGCCACGAGAGAGCGGCTATGCACCCTGTTGATCATCAGCTTCAAGTTCACGTTCTTCGTCTCGGTCATGATCTACTGGCACGTTGTGGGGGAGCCCCGGGACCGAGGTCCCCCCGCTAACCTGCCGGTGGACGTGCCCTGCCCGCGCTTGGCGCCCCCCACCCCGTCCCCCAGCGCGCCCCCTCCCAGCAACATCTTCTTCTTGGAGACGTCCGACCGGACCAGCCCCAACTTCCTGTTCATGTGCTCGGTGGAGTCGGCCGCGCGCGCGCACCCCGAGATCCCTGTGGTGGTCCTGATGAAGGGGCTGCGGGCCGGCAACGGCAACGCCTCCCTGCCGCGGAGCCTGGGCCTCTCGCTGCTGAGCTGCTTCCCCAACGTGCGGCTGCGCCCGCTGGACCTGCCCGCGCTGTTCTGGGGCACGCCGCTGGCGGCCTGGTACGCGGCGCGGGGGCGCTGGGAGCCGCACCTGGTGCCGGTGCTGTCCGACGCGTCGCGCATCGCGCTCCTGTGGAAGTTCGGCGGCGTCTACCTGGACACCGACTTCATCGTGCTCAGGAGCCTGCGGAACCTGACCAACGTGCTGGGCGCGCAGTCCCGCTACGTGCTCAACGGGGCCTTCCTGGCCTTCGAGCGCCACCACGAGTTCCTGGCGCTGTGCATGCGCGACTTCGTGGCGCGCTACAACGGCTGGATCTGGGGCCACCAGGGCCCGCAGCTGCTCACGCGCGTCTTCAAGAAGTGGTGCTCTGTCCGCAGCCTGGCCGAGCGCCGCGCCTGCCGAGGCGTGTCCGCGCTGCCCCGCGAGGCCTTCTACCCCATCCCCTGGCAGGACTGGAAGAAGTACTTCGAGGACGTCAGTCCCGAGGAGCTGACGCGCCTGCTCCACGCCACCTACGCCGTGCACGTGTGGAACAAGAAGAGCCAGGGCACGCGCTTCGACGCCACCTCCCGCGCCCTGCTGGCTCAGCTCCATGCGCGCTACTGCCCCACCACCCACACGGCCATGAAGATGTACTTGTGACGGCAGTGGGCGCCTCCCCCCAACCTTGCAGGGAACAGGGTTTCAGCCTCTCTTGGTGGAGGGACAGGAGGTGGGGCCCACAGGGGCGGGGCCAGGCAACTGCAGCCCAAGGGGTATTATTGATGGAACCCCGGGAGCTCATGGCTCCCCGCTTCCTGCGGTGTGAGGCTGCTGGGACACCCTCTGGGCCCGTGGCTGTCTCAGGTGGAGGTGACAAGTAGGGGGAGGGCCCCCAGCCAGAATCGGAGTGAGTGAGCTGGGGAGCAGGCTGGGTCTGGGCTGAAGGCAGGAACAGGAGCCTCAGAGCAGCCCCCAGGGCAGCCTGGGATAAGGGAGCCTGGGGGCTGGCTGACATGCCTAAGAGGGAGGAAGTGGGTACAGAGGAGGAAGAGCCACATACCGGGCCAGAGGTGCTGGGGCAGAAAGTCCATCAGGAAACCAAGCAGCACTCAGGGAGGAGGAAAGTTCTTTATTTACTCGGTGGGTCTTACACCTGCTGGCTGGGAGCGCTCAAAGCCGGAGCCCCGAGCCACTAGGTTACAGAGTATATGTCGACTAAAGCAGGGGTGCAGTCATCTGGGATGCCTGAATCAGGGCGTGTGACCTTGAGAGTTATCAGATGCGCCCTGAAACTTTCAGTCTGCAGGCTGAGTCCCACTCCAGCTAATCAGCAGGCCAGCCTGGCGTCGTCCACTTCAGGGGAGGGGCGAGGAGGCAGCTTGTGGGTGGGCGGTCTGGCCAGTGTGGGCCCCACACTTGTTTGGTGGGGTGTCCTTTCCACGGGGAGGCCCTGCCCGCTGCACCCCGTCACTTCTTTCCGTGAGCTGGCGAGTGTGGCCTTTGCCAGCTGCCCCCGCCACGGGCACCGGTGTATGGAGGTCTTCTGACTCAGGAAAAGCATTTTCCATAACCCCCTCCCACTCTGACAAAGGCAGGTGAATAATAAACATGGAAAAAGTGATGCCCCGCCCGGTGCTGGTTGATGAGACACGCGGGCTGCCACGGCCCTGGTTGGCTCCGCGCTGCTCGGGGGAGCGGCTGGGCTGGAGGCGGCCACCTGAGTGAGGTCACGTGGCCGGCCAAGGTGACCACGGTGGGTACGGGTGGGGCCTGCTCTCCTGCTTCACCTTTTTTTAAATTCATACAAGAGCTGGGGTGCAGGCCAGAGGTGTGGGGGGTGAGAGGAGTCACCAGAGACAGAGTGGGGAGCAGAACAGGCAGACTGACTGAAACACACTGCTGAGGGGAGCAGCGGGGAGGCAGGAGAGGTCTGCTGTGCCCTGGGGGTCCCCTCCCTGGCCGGGGATTGAACTGGTGCTGCAGAGGCTGCATCCGCAGCTGCATACTGCTGCGCCTTAACCCGTTGCACCACCAGGGAGGCCCTCCCACTTTTCCAAGCTCACAAACAGCCTCAGTGGGCCACAGCACCCCTCCCAAGATGAGCCTGAACCATCATGAGGCCAGCAGGCCCAAGCAGGACACCTAGGAGCCAGCACCAGCAGAAGCCCCGTGCTGGCCTGGAGAGGTGGTGTGAGGGCCCATGGGGCCCTTCTGCCTTGCCTGGACATCTGGCCAGAAGGCTGGGAGACACCAGGTGTGCGCTGGCCACGCCAGAGGAGGCCTCTGTCAGTGTGCAGGAGGCTGTTTCTGCATGCTGAGTGTTCTGGCCAGGCTGGGGAGCCCGCCCCTCAAGAATAAGGTGTGGGGAGGTGCTCAGAGGCTTCTGGGTCCTGCCAGAAGCTGGAGCTGGGCAGCCAGTCAGGGGGTGAGCTCCCTGGCTTGGGGTTTTCAGGGTTAAGTGGCGTTTCTGGTGGAGACAATGGATTTATGTCACCTGTTCATCTTAGCACATCATTTCCTCTATCTTTCACGTTGTTGGAAAGAGCAGGTTTTACTTTATTTTTTAAAAAACTTTTTAAGAGATTTATTTATACACATGAGAACCCGGGTGCAGGTCAGAGGTGCAAAAGGTGAGAGGAGTCACCAGAGACAGAGTGGGGAGCAGAACAGGCAGATCAACAGAAGTACACTGCTGAGGGGAGCAGCGGGCACAGTAGGAGAGGTCTGTTGCGCCATGTGGGTCCCCTCTCTGGCCGGCAGCAGGGATCGAACTCGTGCTGCAGTGGCTGTGGTCTGCTTCATAGTGCGTTGCTTAACCCACTGTGCCACCAGGGAGGCCCAGGAGTGGATTTTGAAGAGAAAGACAAGGCAGAGAGGGATGACATAGAAAATAAATGCCAGCGTGCTAACTGGTTTATAAGCACACAGACGAGGCGGAGACGAGGGGAGTGTCTGTCCCTTGTACCAGCTGAGGATCCTGGCGGTGGAAATGTGGGCCCGGGCTCCTTGGATCTGATGACTCACGGGGAGGGCGCCACCCAGGCTTTGACCCGAGCCGAGCACGAGGCCAGCCGGGTGGACTGAAGAAAGTGTTTGTTCATGTGTCACGGAAAAACCCACATCGCAGCCAGCACACGGTGACACGCCCCTAGTCAAGTTCCCTGTTTTGTGACTGGTCCTGGTGGCATTTCGTGGTTTAACTTGTCTAATATAGAGGATGCGGCTGTCTTTTCATAGGTTCATTTGAAACCTCTCTACCTTCCCCCTAAAACCTCTAGATCTCTGATGAGTTGTCTGTTTCCAATTTTTACCCTTTTTTTTTTGGCCCATTTTTAAATTGGGTCATTCTTCTGTTTTCTTTTTGTTGAGCTGGGTTCCTCGCATATTTTGGACACAAGTTATTTCAGACATGTATTTTAAAAGTATTTTCTCACATCTGTGGCTTGTCTTTTCATTCTCTTGATGGATTTTTTTAAAAATAGATTTATTTATGAACACAAGAATTGGGCTACATGTCAGAGATGTGGGGTGAGAGGATTCACCAGAGACAGAGTGGGGAGCAGAACAGGCAGATGGACTGAAACACTGCTGAGGGGAGCAGCGGGGAGGCAGGAGAGGTCTGCTGTGCCATGTGGGTCCCCTCCCTGGCCAGTAGCAGGGATCGAACTCGTGCTGCAGTGGCTGCGTCTTGCTTCATAGTGCGGTGCTTAACTCACCGAGCCACTGGGGAGGTCCCCCTCTCTTGATGGGTATTTAGGCCCATGTTACCCTGCTTAAGCCTGGCCTTTGCTGCAGCTTCAATCAGTGATAAAGAGGATTTGCTGATTTTTCCATTGGCTGTGATCTGTCTTCTCTGTGATTCTGAACTTGGGAGGGGGTAGGAGCGAGAGAAGAGAGAATATTGAACACTTGGGCCTTCCTGGTGGTGCAGCGGGTTGAGCACCGCTCTGTGAAGCATCCATGGCACAGCAGCGTGAGTTCAATCCCTGGCCAGGGAGGGGACCCACATAGCGCAGCAGACCTCTCCTGCCTCGCCCGCTGCTCTCCTTAGCAGTGTGTTTCAGTCAGTCTGCCTGTTCTGCTCCCCACTCTGTTTCTGGTGAATCCTCTCACCCACCCATACTTTGGACCTGTATCCCAGTTCTTGCATACCTAAATAAATAAAATCTTCTTTAAAAAATCCTAGTACCTTTACTTCAAGTGTTATAATGAAGATCAGATGAGTTAGTTTCTATAAAGCCCTTGAACTGAGCGTGAAACATCTAGATGCTCAATTAGCTGGGATAATTAGAATTACAAGCATTACATCTTTTAATAGTGAATGAAGTCAACCCTTCCTCATTTTGCTCTTTTTCAGAATTTTTCTAGCTAGTTTCACATTTTGCTCTTCTAGAGAAATCATATGGTCTGCTTTAATAGCCTGTTTGGATTTTATTAAATGCAAAATTAAATTAGGGGAAAGAAAATTTTAATGATGTTGGGTTTCTTGGCCCAGAATAAAGCCTGCCTTTTTCTTTCACTCTTCTCTCATGCCCTTTTTCTTCATTTTACTTTTTTCTTTCCTTAGTGCTGTTATGGGTAAGGTCTTTTCTCCAGAGACCGAATGCATTTCTACATAGCTGTAGCTACATCGAGGCAAATAATTATTCTAAATAGACTATTCGGGGCAGGGCAGTTCTAGATTCACAGCAAAATTGAGCAAAAGGTGCAGAGATGTCCCATAGTCCTGCCCCCACATATGCATAGCCCCCCACTATCACCACCCTCACCCAGGTGAGCCTACCTGGAAGCATCATGACCACCTAAATCCCCACACCAAGAGATGTCTGTTGAGCTATTCCCACCACGGTGTCACACAGAGGAGCTTCTCTTGACTATTTTTTTTTTTTACAAAGATTTACTTATGCATACAAGCACTGGGGTACAGGCCAGAGTCGTGGGAGATGAGAGGATCCACCAGGGACAGAGTGGGGAGCAAAACAGGCAGATGGACTGAAACACACTGCTGAGGGGAGCAGCGGGCAAAGCAAGGGAGGGGCCACATGGGTCACCCTCCCAGCCCGCAGCAGGGATCGAACTCGTGCTGCAGTGGCTGCGGTCTGCTTCACAGCGCATTGCCTAACCCATTGCGTCACCAGGGAGGCCCCTGGCTTCTTGTTTTATTCAATGAATTAAAATGATGTGGTTTCATTTTAGGTCAATTTGCACTGACACCCCAGTTCCAGCCTAGCACCCCAGGGTACATTCAGATGAGAAGCCTGATTATATTTACTTATTCTCTTGACACCCTCTGTGTAACCCAAGCTCTCCCCATGCAGACGCCCTCCAAACCTCAAATCCTTTTCTGGGTCATTTTCCATTGGACACCCACACATCACACCACATCCCAAAGCCCCCACATCCAACAACCAGCTCCAGGGGCTGTCGCCTGACCGTCAGTGCTCCCGACCCCTCCTGGTCAGTGCCTCGCCCCCCACCCCACGCTGGGCGTCACGATGCCCGCCTGCTTTGCTCGGCCCCACTCACGTTTGGGGGCTATATTGTTCAGGAAAGCATCATCAATATTGGGAGGGGAGCCCAAGCCGGGGCAGGAAGGGACCTCCAGTTAGCTGAGGGCGCCTGGGATTGAACCCCATTTTACATATGGCAACATTGAGAGTGTGAGTGACCTGCTGAAGTCCCCGGAGCAGGTAAGATGGGGTCGCCCTCACCCGCTCCTGAAGCCAGGGTCCTGCGATTTCCTTTCTCCTCTTGCGGTGTTTGTGGGCATGCTAGAATTGGCCGCCGGGAGGCGCTGTTTGGCCTTGGTGGGCTCTTGATGATGGCAAGGCTGCTTGAAGCAGGATTAGGAGGCCGGGACTTGAGCTTTGCAGAGAGATCTCTGACCCCCCCTAGTCCAAGAAGTCTCCCTGGGGACCCCAAGCTCCTCCTACTGGCGGCAACCAAGCTCCCGGCCTTCCCTCCCTCCCCCGCCTCCAGCCAGCGTCATCTCTCCCAGCGCTGCGCTTACGCTCACAGGCCCGCCTGAATCAGGACTAGGGAGCCTGGCTCCCCACCTGGCTGACCTCTTCCCCAGGCCAGCCAGCTGTCGATCTCGCCCCCTGGCCTCTTCCAGCCCCGGAAGGCCTCCTTCTGCTGTTCACCTTCCCTCTGAAGCCCCGTCCACACGGTGGGCATCCCTGGTGCTTCCCCTTCTCTCTCTGTAACCGCCTGCTCTGGGCCTGTGCCCCCAGACACTGCCTTCAGCTCCTCCCAAGCAGGTCCGAGGAGGCTGGCGGTGGGTCCTGGGCTGGACCATGGGAGCTCTCTGCTAACGGAACTCCAGAGAATGGACCAAGAGCCCCAGTGTGGGTTCTGGTTTACACAGCTGGAGGCAGCGTGGGTGGCATCGGGGTGACAGCTGATTCTGCAGGAGGCCTGCAGCTGGGCACCCTTGTGCTGAGACCCCGTTCTCCCACCAAGCCCTTGCCAGGGCGCTGGGTGGGTGAGACCCTCCCTGGACTGGGGGTCCTAGGTTACGTGGACTAGACCAGACTGAAGCATGTGGGTGCCCTGGGGAGAAAGCCCTTTCTGGCCCACTGATGAGCCGAGGCGCAGCCTCTGTGGGTGCAGGACCCAGGCCGCCCGAGACGGGGCTGGGCACACGGCTGGTGTGTACTGGCAATGGCCGTGCGAGAAATCAATCACATTTCCATCGTGCTTACCTTTCTGGTCACTTTCTATTTCTGGCACCTGATCCTTGTTCTCTGTCTGCAATGACACAAAGTTTCCTTTTCCAAGGAATAAAGTGAGTGGATTTAAGGACCTCACACAAGCGGCAGGGCCCAATAGAGCAGGTGCCTGAGATGCCCCTCCGTGACTGGCACTGGGAGTGGGGGACACCCTCCCGTGAACCACCCCCACCTGAGGCCCCTGATCCCCTGCGCAGATGAGGAGCTGAGGCCCTGAGCGGTCACAACACAGAAGACCCCTTGGCTGGGCGGGGGGGCCACCCCCAGACCCCCTGGTATCCCAGAGCAGCCCCTGTGCTTGGGAGCCTGGGCCTGGGGAGTGGGCCCCACACAGCACCCCTTCACAGAGACTCCCTCACGGAGGAGGGGCCCCAGAGCCACAGAAGGGGTGCATGTCACATGGTACCTCATTTCCACTCTGCAAGTGGGGAAACAGACTCCAGCCAGACGTGCCCGAGGTCTCGCAGCCAGTGGGTGGAGAGGCTGGGCCTTGAACCAGCACCCTCTGACTCAGGAGCCTGCGTTCCTTCCTTGTGCAACTCCCAGCTGTGTAGGGGATCTGAATCCTGGAGGCCCCCCCTCAGGGGCATGCTCAGGGCTGTCCTTGGCCCTGTTCCTTTTTGCCAGGTTTGCTCTGATGCCTGGCGGGGCACAGGGGGCGCACAGGGAAAGACTGTGCCGCAGCCCCAACCATGGCCCTTGGAGGCCCTTCCCTCCTCCCAGTCTCTGTGGTGGCCTCGGGAGGGAATTAGAGATGTTTTAGCTGGCCCCCTCCAACACAGGATGCCATGTGCACCCCAGGAGCTGGAACCCCTCTCTGAATGCAAGGTCGCCCATCTCCCAACACCGGGGCTCTGCCTCCCCCATCCCCTGGAGCACAGCTGGGCCTGGGACTGTTCTTCTGTGCCTGAATCTGCTGGAACTTGTGTATGTGGTGTCCCTTCCAGAACTTTCTGGAGACTGGGACTGCAGCCTGGAGACAGGTGGTGCTTCTTGCCAAACCCCCTCCCCCGCAGTGGAATCTGTGACTCCTAGGTCCCCTGTGCAGCTAGAACCTTCCAGGCTGGGAGAGCAGAGCCCTTGGGATTTGCACCTATTCCTGCTCCATGGAACTGTCACCTCATTCACCTAATTTGCAGGAAAATGTTAAGCAACTTGCCTAGTCAGGCTTTTCCAGGGGGTTGTAGTTTATTTCCAAGGAAACCACTCTGCTGGCTCTCAGATTTCAGCAGCTTACATAACACTTCCTTACATTAGCGCATGTAAAACCAGCACTCAACAGGCACAAACCGGTTTGGAGACAGACACCCTGGACCTCACTCAGGTGGGGGTGGCCTGGAGAGGGACCAGGTAGGGCACCTGGGCACCTGTGCTCCAGGTTCCCTGCAGGTCCAGATGGAGGGGGTGCCAGTGAATGTGGGAGGGGGGGGTCCTTCCTCTGTCTTTTTTAAAAGATTTATTTATGCACACAATAGCTGGGGTAAGGGCTGAGTCGCGGAGGGTGGGGCTGAGAGGATTCCCCAGAGACAGAGAGGGGAGCAGAACAGGCAGATGGACTGAAACACACTGCTGAGGGGAGCAGCGGGGAGACAGGAGAGGTCTGCTGCACCCTGTGGGTCCCCTCCCTGGCTGGGGATCCAACTTGCGCTGCAGTGGCTATGGAAGCTTCACAGTGTGGTGCTTAACCCGTTGCGCCACCAGGGAGACCCCCTTCCTCTATTTTGTATCAGTTGCTGGGACCCTGGGACACCCTTGTGGCTGGTAATGGGGTAGCTCCTGCCCTGTCTCCCAGTGCAGTGAGGGGGCCCCTGGCCACTCTCGGGTGCTGCGGATGACAATGTAAGCTCTGGCCCCTCCCCGCCTCACCCCAGAATGAAGAGGCAGTTAAGGTTCCTTATTCTTGTCCCTGCATTCTTATCCCACACCTGGTCACTAGAGACCCTGGGAATTGACAGGGTACCCCGTCACCAAGACTCATGACACTCCATTCTTTTCTTTCTGATCAAGGTGGGGTGAAGCAAGAGAGGCACTGTCTGCAGGTGCCAAATTGAAGGGGCCACCCCAAAGCAGTAAACACGACAAACAACCCAGTAACAACAGGCACAGGGTCTGAATAGATGTTTTCCAAAGAAGATACACTAATGGGGCCTCCCTGGTGGCGCAGTGGGTTGAGCACCGCACTGTGAAGCATTTGCAGTCACTGCAGTGGGAGTTGGATCCCCGGCCAGGGAGGGGACCCACACGGCGCAGCAGACCTCTCCTGCCTTGCCCGCTGCACCCCTCAGCTGCGCATTTCGGTCGATATGCCTGTTCTGCCCACCATTCTCTCTCTGGTGAATCCTCACACCCCCCGCGACTCTGGTCTGTACCCCAGCTCTTGTATGCATAGATGAATGTTTTTTTTTTAAAGATTTACTTATTTATGCACACAAGCACTGGGGTGCAGTGCCAGAGGTGTGGGGGTGGTGAGAGAATCCATCAGACAGAGCAGGACGCAGAACAGGCAGATGGACAGAAACACACTGCTGAGGGGAGCAGCAGGCAAGACAGGAGAGGGCTGCTGCGCCATGTGGGTCTCCTTCCTTGCCTCGATCCTTGCGGCAGGGATTGAACCCGTGCTGCAGTGGCTGCGGTCCACTTCACAGTGCATTGCCCAACCCACTGCACCACCAGGGTGGGCCCCATAAAGAAACAAAGTGCTTGAGTATGCACACATTCTCACGCACACGTACAGGTGCACAAGCACACCCACATGCACACACACACTATTTAAGGGAGACCGGCCAAAAAAAAAGACACAAGCGAACGATAGGACAATTTGGAGAAAAGACAGAAAAAAGCCGAGCTCTCCTCCAAGGCCCTTGCGCCATCAGATGTCCCCACTGGCCACGTCCGAGGGTTCCTGTTTCCCAACATGTCCTCCTCTCCCTATGCTGTGGTCGCCTTTCAGGAGCCCTGTTGTGGCTTGGAATTCTCTCCCTCCAGACAGGCACTGGCCCTCTCCCGGCCTTGCCCTTCGACTGGGGCAGAGAGCGGGGGAGCAGGAAGTGGCCACCACAGTGCCCGGCCTGTGCAGCCCGGGCGGCTTCCTGGACCGCCCTCGTTTGCATAGAATCACAGAGTGTGGCGGGTTCAGAAAGCATCTGCCCAAGGTCCCACAGCGAGTTAGGGATGACGCTTCCTCCAGCCCTCGGACCCAGGGGGCAGGGGGTGACCTGGACTGGGCAGCAGCCAGCTCCCTTCACCCAACCCATCCCCTTTCCCCTGGGGGCACACACCACCCTAGGCTACCCCTGTAATCCGGAACCAAGCTCTCACTGACTCCCCCCTCCTCGAGAGTGATTGGCTAAGGGACAGGCACATGACCCAATCTGGGCCAATGGGAAAGCGCCAGCCATTGGCGGCACTGATTGGTCCAAAGTTGGACACCTAACAAAATCCACCAATCAGGGCCCTCGCGTAGGGTTCTCAGATCCGCCCAGTCGGTGGCAGGTGTTAGCTGGAGCCGGGTGGGTAGGGGAGATGAGCAGGGAGTCCGGGCCGCTGGGAGGCCCTGGCCCTTCTTGATCATCCTAGCTTTTGCCAGGCCTCCCTGCCACCAGGTGCGCTACCTGAGGGCCTTCCGAGAATCCTGCCTGCTTTGAGAGTGAGGCCGTGCTGCAGCACCCACTGGCTGGGCACCATCCCGGGCATGGTGCCTCCAGTGTCCCAGCTGCCCTGTTGACCGACTGTGGATTAAATGAGTCGTTCGTGCCCCTGGCACAGAGCGAGCCGGTGACAACACCAGCTCTTCAACAGGAGCACGCAGCTCCTACACCTGCGTGCTGCTTCTCCGTCGGTGACTGCCCAGGCTCAGCCAGTCGTCAGCGCAGCCTGCATGTGGCTCGCATCCTTCTTGCGGGAGGCTGGACGTTGACTTTCATCAGAGATGAGTCTCAGTGCTTGCACACGGTCACCAAGCCCGCCTCTGGCCTCCATAGCCGGCCACCCAGGCCCTCAGGGGGCAAATCAGTGGATGCTGTGAAATGGACTTGAAATTGCCCTCTCCCCCCAGGCTGCCCAGTACCCCCAGACAGCATCAGCAGGCCTGCACCCCTGGGCACTGGCCACAGAGACCCACCCAGATCTGCCCGGGCTCCAGGCAAGCCCAGAAGTTGGACCCAAAATGGGACCATCCTGTCTGCCCCAACACCCGGATGTGGCCTGTGATGGGTTAAACAGCAGGCTCCGAAAGGACACGCCCTTCTTTGGAAATAGGTCTTTGCAGTGAGAGTTACTGAAAGATTTTGAGATGAAATCGTCCTGGGTTTAGAGGGGACCCTGCACCCCCTGACCCTTATGAGGAGAGCAGAGAACACACATGGAGAAGACAGTCCCGGGGAAAGAGCAGAGATGGGAAAGGGTTTGCCTTCCACCAGAGGCATGAAGAGAAGCACGGAAGGTTTCTCTCAGGGCCTCAGGGAGAAGCTACCTTGACTTCTGACCTCCTGGGCTCCTCTGTTTACTGAGGTCAGCCAGTGTGTGGCCGTTCCAGAACATCCTACCTGCTCACCCAGCAAGCCCATTGGCTGTTAGACTCCCTTATGAGGGCGCTTTAACACTTTGATCTCCTTTGCTCAGCAATTCCACCTCTGGATATTTATTTTTAGGAAATAATTGCAACAATGCCAAGATGTTCCACACGTTGTTCCCCATGGTTTTGTTCAACACGGTGAACAGTGAGGGAAGAACAGAACACCTCCCAGTGGAGCTTGGTCAGGGAAACGATGAGACTCTGTGTGCTGGGGTGCCAGGCAGGTGGGAGACACTGTGATCCGTTCAACCTCAAAAGAGATGACACAGTCACGTGTGAAATGAACATGTGAAAATGGTGTATCTGGCCTCATTGCCTCGAGCTCACCAGCAGCTATCCTGGACATAGCTGAGAAAATTCAGCCAAGATTCTGGTTCCTCCTATGTATCCTCAAACTGGTTGGGTCTGGTCAGGAGCAGGGCCTCAGGGGAGGGCCCTGGTCCCTGTCATTGTGTGAAAAGTACAGTCTTCACTAAGTGAACTTCCTTAAATGAATCATGTAAGACATCTACCTCACAGCAGAAATCACCTAGCTCTTTGTATAAAAAAATTTAAAATGGAGCCCTCCCTGGTGGCACAGGGGTTAAGCAATGCACTATGAAGCAAACCACGGCCACTACAGCAAGAGTTCAATCCAGGCCTGCCCTGGTGAGGGAGGGGACCCACATGGCACAGCAGACCTCTCCTGCCTCCCCGCTGCTTCCCTCAGCAGTGTATTTCAGTCTATCTGCCTGTTCTGCTCCCTGCTCTGTCTCTGGTGACTCCTCTCACCCCCACCTCTGGCCTGTACCCCAGTGCTTGTATGCATAAATAAATAAAATCTGAAAAAAAATTTTAAATGCTTCAAAAAAAAAGTATATCCACACACAATATTAAACATGAAGGAAAGAGCAATAAATTGGACTTCATTAACATGATAAATTTTCTGCTATCAAAATACAACACTAAAAGACCTGTTTCATTTTTTAAGATTTATTTATTTATGCACACAAGAACTGGGGTATAGGCCCCAGAGGTAGGGGGTGAGAGTGAAACGGGGGGCTGAGGACGCTCTGACTGAGACAGGGGCAGAGGAGGCTCCGAAGCCAGAGAGCCCCCAAAGAGTCCCAAAAGGCCAAAAGGCCACAAAGCAGAATCCAGGGCTATAGCAACAGGGGCTATAGCCTATCAGAGGACAGTGTCCGATACAGGTCACAGTCTATGGGTTCTCACCCACGTGTACAATTGCAAGGGACCTCAGGCTACAGGAACAACAGTCATGGGGGTTATTTACAAACAGGGGAAACAAGAACGCTTACGTAGCCACAAGAGGCTGGCTGTGTCATCCGCACAGTGTCAGTGTGGGCAGTCACCAGTTCTAGGCAGCAATGTCCAGTAGCAATGACCACTACAGGCCTGCAGAGGCTGTGTTCCAGTGTTGCAGTTCTTGTGAGTTGTTGGTTTATGCCACCAACAAACAGCTCTTTGAGACACCAGGCCCAGGGCCTTTGGTGCTCCTTCCAGTCAGTGTCACAGCCAGGACCGAGTCCCAGTCTCTCTCTCTCCTCAGAGGGCGGCGGCTGGAGGCTTCCCTCCTTTCTTTGAAGGCTGGAACCATCTTCTCCTCTTCCTCTGCCGGAGCTCTTCTTCCTCTGCTGCTTCTTCAGACCCCTTCTTCCTCTGGGCTGTCTGCTCCTCCAGGTCCCCCCCGAATCCCAATAACTGAATCCTAACTCCAATTACCAATGCTCCCTTCGACCCTGCCTTATTATATGCACTTTCAAGGTGCCCCCTCCCAGTCTGATTGGTTCATTTTTCAATCCTGCACCTGATTGGTCCATTTTGGCCTGTTCCAGAATTCAGGAAATGTAATTTACAAGAGGGGCTCTGCTACCATTGACTTGTGGTGAGAGGTAGAGTCCTGGTATCAACCAACCCACAGCTCATACCCGATTGGCCCATTCCACGATCCAGGCAGCATACTGCTACATAAAAGGCTTCTGAGGAAGGACTGCTACACTAACTTGCAGGGGAGCCAGAGACCACTCCTGCTGGCTGCAGCCAATTAACAAGAGGACTCACCAGAGACAGAGTGGGAAGCAGAACAGGCAGATGGACTGAAACACACTGCTGAGGGGAGCAGTGGGGAGGCAGGAGAGGTCTGCTGTGCCATGTGGGTGCCCTCCCTGGCCAGGCATCGAACTCGCGTTGCTGTGCTGTGGATGCCTCATAGTGCGGTGCTCAACCCACTGCACCACCAGACAGGCCCCTATTTCAAACGCCAGAGTCCCTGTCCACAGACTGGGAGACTCAGGTGAGCCATGTCAGTCCTCTGTACCTCAGTTTCTCATCTGTGAAATGGGGACATTCTCCCTGAGGTTTGTTCCGGTTAGCTACTGTTGCGTGACCAGCCACGCTTGAGCTGACTGGCAGAAAACAACAGTTGTTTGCTGTGTGCACGGAGGCGAGGCATGGCAGGGCGTGAGGGATGCCGGGGGTAGCTTCGCTGAAGACCGCAGAGCCACTTCCAAGCTGGCTCCCCACAGGCTGGCATGGAGTCTGCTGACAGGAACTCAGTTGAGGGGAGGCTGGGTACCTGGGTTCCTCAGGGCTGCCTGGGCCCCCTCACAGCCTGGTGTTTGGGTTTCAAGAGCAAACATCCCAGACACAGGAAGTAGCAGTCACTGGTAGTTCCTCACGCCTGAGCGCTCCTCAGTTACAAAGCATTGCTTCAGCCATATTGTATCCCTCAACAGGTCATACGCCCAGATTCAAGGATAGGCCTCTGTCTCTCAAGGAGTGGCGTGTCAAGGAATTTCAAGATGTATTTTAAAACTGCCAGACGTTTGCTCTGAGGGAGGATTAATTGACATCAGGCAACCACCCTCTCCTGACTTCCTTATTTACTACACAGAGGGAAGAATGTTTACAGCCAGGAGACTGGTCGATGAGGCTGAGCCCAGAGATCAAAGCCAATATCACAGTGATGGGACAAACTGACTTTGTCCTGCTCTTTTTTGTTATCATTGCTGCTCTTTTTCTTTTTTAGATGTATTTATTTATGCACACAAGAACTGGGGTACAGGCTAGAGTTGCAGGAGGTGAGAGGATTCACCAGAGACAGAGTGGGGAGAAGAACAGGCAGATGGACTGAACTACACTGCTGAGGGGAGCAGAACAGGCAGACAGGAGAGGTCTACTGTGCCATGTGGGTCAGCTCCCTGGCTGGGGATCAAACTTGAGCTATAGTGGCTGTGGATGCTTCATAGAGATGAGACTTAACCCCTTGTGCCACCAGGGAGGCTCCATCATTGCTGCTCTTAAGAGGCCAAGCACTGGGGCCTCCCTGGTGGCGCAGTGGGTTAAGCAATGCACTATGAAGCATCCACAGCCACTGCAGCACGAGTTCAATCCCCGGCCAGAGAGGGGACCCACATGGTGCAGAGACCTCTCCTGCCTCGCCTGCTGTTCCCCTCAGCAGTGTGTTTCAGTCCGTCTGCCCGTTCTGCTCCCCACTCTGTCTCTGGTGAATCCTTTCACCTCCTGCAACTCTGGTCTGTGCCCCAGCTCTTGCATGCATAAACAAATACATCTTAAAATACATATATACATATATGGGCCTCTCTGGTGGTGCAGTGGGTTGAGCGCTGCACTGTGAAACATTGGCGGCACCACTACGCGAGTTCGATCCCCAGCCAGGGAAGGGACCCACATGGCACAGCAGACCTCTCCTGTCTGCCTGTTCTGCTCCCCTCAGCAGTGTAGTTCAGTCCATCTGACTGTTCTGCTCCCCACTCTGTCTCTGGTGAATCCTCTCACCTCCTGCAACTCTAGCCTGTACCCCAGTTCTTGTGTGCATAAATAAATCTTTAAAAACAGAAACAGGGCCTCCCCTGGTGGCGCAGTGGGTTAAGCAGCGCACTATGAAGCAAACCGCAGCCACTGCAGCATGAGTTCGATCCCTGCTGCCGACCAGGGAGGGGGACCCACATGGTGCGGCAGACCTCTCCTGCTGTGCCCGCTGCTCCCCTCAGCAGTGTACTTCTGTTATCTGCCTGTTCTGCTCCCTGCTCTCTGTGGTGAATCCTCTCGCCCCCCGACACCTCTGGTCTGTGCCCCACTGCTTGTATGCATAAATAAATAAATCTTTAAAAAAAAAATAAAAACAGAAACAAAGGAAGTTAAGCTCTTGAACAGGCTCCCTGCCGGACTGAATGTTGTTCTCTGGTCCCCAGTTTGCAGTCCTGTTTCGTTAACCTCCCAGCTCTGCTAGCTTGGAGGCTGCGCAGATCAGACCATGTACTTCAAAGAGTCCAGCAGCTTGGTAACTCTGGAGCCGCCTCTGGTACCAGTGCCCCACCCTGAACCCCTGAGGCAACTAGGCAACTGAGCAGGTATCTGGAATAAGACATGAATGGCTAAGAAGTTACCTACCACAGTGGCGGCTGGGTCTCTTTTTTAACTAGCTCCTACAAATTGCAATGCCTGAGGGAATCACATTAGCTCCCTAAAAATCAATTTGTAGGTTTCTCCAGAGGCTCAGCTCTGGAGCCTTTGGAGGGGGGTGCTATGCAGAGGAGACTTTAAATCTGGAAGGTGCTGTCTCCCCGTCCAGGAACGGGGAGACTCTTCACCCTCTTCCCAGGGCCCTGAGGTCCAGTCAACACCTTATAGCAGAAATGAGCTAAGGCAGAGCCTCCCTGGTGGCGCAAGGGGTTAAGCACTGCACTATGAAGCAGCTGCACCCCAGCCAGGGAGGGGACCCACATGGTGCAGCAGACCTCTCCTGCCTCGCCCGCTGCTCCCCTCAGCAGTGTGTTTCAGTCCATCTGCCTGTTCTGCTCC
>JAGFMF010011642.1:895518-920461 GCA_019455555.1 Galemys pyrenaicus | reverse complement strand
ACATGGACATTCAGTCACCCACCCACCTCCTTCAGGGCCCAGGGCCATTCTTGGCCCTGGGCACCCCACCAACCTGCACCACCACCACCCCCTCCCCCTCCCCGCAGCTTCCAAATTCCAGAACTCCACTGCCTCCAGGCTTCCCCTGCCCCTCACATAGTCTCCCCAAAACTGCCACCCTTCCCCACCAGGCCATCAG
Organism: Galemys pyrenaicus; assembly: GCA_019455555.1. Lineage (NCBI taxonomy): Eukaryota > Metazoa > Chordata > Mammalia > Eulipotyphla > Talpidae > Galemys > Galemys pyrenaicus. The sequence continues at coordinate 920,262 of JAGFMF010011642.1, read as the reverse complement.
CCTCCTGCCCACACTCTTCAGCTTGGGATGTGGGGGGCTGCCGGGGGTCAGACAGCCTCACTGTGGACCCTGAAACTCTGCATTGAAGTCTTCCTGAGAGCCTCCTTTCCAAACTCCCATCTCAGCAGGTCCATGGGAGGGGCTGGAGCCCGGAGACTCCCAGGAAGGAGCTGCTCCACTCTTGCCTTCTCCTTCCAGGCTCTTCTCCCAGGCTCAGTTTCCTCCTCTGTAAGGTGAAGGGACGGTCTCTGCCCCACCTCCAGTGTCTCCCCAGCATCCTTACCTGACTGATTCCAGGGTACTTGGCTCATAGGCCACACCCAGAAGGCAAATGGACTGGGGAATTTGTGTTCTGTGGCTGAAGGATCTTGAGGAACGATTAGGACAAAGGTCTCTCCCCCTCCCCCAAGCACTTTGTAAACCAGTTAAACCACCTTAATGATAATTAATCAGGCCAGGATCCTCAGGAGATGTGAAAAATCGTTGGATGCAAGCTTGTTGTGGATTCCAGTGAAAGCTGCCTTTACAATCCCGAGGCCTGGCGGGCGTCCGGCACAATAGCCTGTCCCTGTTGCGGGCCTCCTGGTCCAGCCAGTCCCAGCAAAAGGAGGACCAAAGAGACCCACCTAGTCAGTGCGATCCGGGCTGGGGTTAGACCCTGAACCAGCCCAAAGAAGAGCCAGAAAGGACAGGACAGCGGTGGGCGCAGGTGGAATGTTGTTATAGGGCAGGGAGAGGAGCACCCAGAATTTCCAAGCCTGCCCTCTCTGAATGGGTTCTGCCATCCGCCGTATTAAGACAAACATACAAAACCTTTAATGGAAAGGAACTTTAATACAACTAGGGTACAATAAAGAAAGAACAAAGAATATAGTTACTAAGTCAAGCATCCAAAGTTACTCATCTTTTTGAGGGTAAAAGTCCAGCCAAATAGGATTGGCCCAAAGCAAGGCCCAAAAACCTGCCACACATCTAAAGGAATTTTTAGTAGAGACCCATAGAAAAGGGTCAGAAAGAGTCAGACAAATCTGGGAGGAAAAGAGCAAAATTAAAATCAAGATGAAAGCTGCCATTGCTAACCTCCCCAGGGGTCTCTCACCCACATCTGTTTCAACCAGTCCAAGACCAAAAAGTAAGCACAGTTTCTTTACATGTCCCTCTGCTCCACGTGCCCCATTCAGGTCTCCCTGCTGTTCTCCATCTTCCCTTCTTCTCTTCTCTCTTCTCTGCAGAAATCTTCTTATCCTCCTCAGCTCCACCCACTTAGGGCGGAACCAGGATTTTGGAAACTTCCCCTTTTCCTGGGACCACCCTATTACAATGTGAGTGTAGATAAGCAGCAGTTTCTGGTCCAGGTTGACCTTCGTAAATTCCCTCACTGCACAGTGACACGAAGGTGCACCGCTTTGTTCTTTTTTTTAAAGATTTATTTAAATCTGGGGTACAGGCCAGAGTGGCGGGAGGTGAGAGGATTCACCAGAGACAGAGCGGAGAGCAGGACAGGCAGATGGACTGAACTACACTGCTGAGGGGAGCAGCGGATGAGGCAGGAGAGGTCTGCTGCGCCCTGTGGGTCCCTCCCTGGCTGGGGATCAGACACGCGCTGCTGTGCCGCGGATGCTTCACAGTGCGGCGCTCAACCCGCTGCGCCACCAGGGAGGCCCAACAAGCATTTCTTGAGCACCTACTGTATGCTAGATTCTGTGCAAGGCTCCAGGTATGCAGGGCTTTTCAGGGAGCCCCACAGTCCATTGGGATCTGTGGGGGGTTGGGGGGATCGGCCTAGGGGAGCACATAGGATGACTTCAGCTCAGCACATATGAGGCAAGGGGTGCAGAGAGGGGGACAGCCCGAGAAGGGGTGTGCGTGAGGCCCGGCTGAAAGGGCAGCAGAAAGCAGCGCTGTCTCGGAGCCGGCTAGAGGCACTGGGGTTGGCGTTCCAGAGAGGGAAAGAGCGTCTGAGACTGGAGGTGGGTCCCAGAGGGGCAGTTTCAGGAACCAGGGGTCTGGGAGACCAGAGTAGGGCTCAGAGGTGAAAATGAAGCAGGGGCCGATGGCGGGCTCTGAGGCCAGAGAGCCCCCCAAAAGCCCCATAAGGCCACAAAGCAGAATCAAGGCCAAGTTTCCGGATTGAATCTCAGAGCCCATCAAGGGCGGCGCCATCTCCATCCAAGGCCTAGAGGAGGCCCCACAGAGAGGGGAGACAAATCAAACCACGCGCCCCTCGGGGCGCTACTGGCCACGTGCTGGGTTTGGTGTAGGGGTGGTGGAGGTGGGGGTGGTGGGGGGAGTCNGAGTATGCAGTGGGGGGCGGGGGCGGGGGCGGGCGGGGCCGCCCCGCCCCCGGATAACGCGACGCCAGGGGCGGGACGAACTGGGCGGGGCGGGGCCTGTCGCGCCCGCCCCGCCCCTGGTGACGCGGCCAGGGGCGGGGCCAGCCTGGCGGGGCGGGGCCTGGGCGCGGCGGCTCCACTGTTTCGGCGGCGGCGGAGCGAGCTCGTCGCGGCGTCAGCATGGGGGCCCAGTTGAGCACCGTAAGCGGCGAGGGGCGCGCGGCGGGGTCTGCGAGCTGGGCGCCGGGCGCCGGGCGGGGGCGGCGCTGTGGCCCGGCGGGCGGCCAGGCCTCCATCTCGGGCCGCAGCACCGAGTGCGGCCGCGCGAGCTGGGGCGGCAGGGGGCGGGCGGCTGGGGCAGGGGAACTGCGGGCCGGAGGCGGGGTGTGGGGGGAGTGCGGAACCCCACCCGGCCCGCCGCCTGCCCCACCCCGGCTGGGCGCGCCCGCGGGCGGCGTGACTCAACGCCAGCTGCTGGCCCAGCCCTCCTGCCCGAGGGGCGTGTAGAGGCGCGGGTGACCGGCCTGGGGCGCCCCGCCCGCCGCAGCCCTGCCGGGCCCCGCGGGGTGCGTGAGACTGGGAAGTTCGAGGGTGGCCCAGTGGGAATGTGCGTGATGAGTGTGAGCGAGTGTGCGGCCAACATGACTCGTGAGAGTGAGGTGGGACTGATCCCCGGGAGTGAGCCAGCATGCACGTGTGTGCAAATGCGAGTGCACGTGAGTGTGCGCGTGCCAGGGTGTGCGGGGCGTCGGTGAGACTTGACGTCCTCAGCTGAGTGTAACAGGTGCGTGACAATGATCGGGTTGCAGTGGCCGCTGGAGTGTGCGCTGGAGAGTGAGTGTGAGGACGTTTTTGCGTGTACGACGCGCCGGGCGCCAGGGTTTCTGCATATTGTAGCAATGACGGGACAACCTCTGGGCCTTCCGACTGCGGGCACGCCCCCAGCTACCGGCAGCCCCACAGAGCTGTGCTCTTGCCTGACAGAGGAGGCGGGTGCCGGCACCCCATTGGACAGATGAAGAGGCACAGCCAGATTTGGCCCCTGGCCTGCCCTAAGGAGCTCCAATGTCCACAGTCAGAGCCACTCTTGGGTCCCCAGGGCCTCAGCCCCCAGGCCCACCTCCTCGCTGAGATTTTTCAGAAGCCTGGAGGGGGGGCGTGCCTGGGGCCTGGTGCTACAGCCTGAGGGCTCAGGTCCCCCTGCCTGGGGGGCGGAGAGGGCCCCAGTTCAGGCTTAGGCCTCGAGTATGGCCCGCACCCCAGTCTCCTCCTCTGCCTGTGGGAGGCTCGGGGACCAGGCGAAAGGCCAGGCGGTTTCCTGAGGGGCCCTGCGGGTTTAGGGCCAGCGCCAGCCTCCGTGCAGCAACCTGACTTCTCCCAAATCACCTTCCCCCACTGCACAAGCATCCCCTGCACTCTACGGTCCTCTCTGCGGTCCTCCCTGATGCCCCCAGGGTGCTCCCTCCCCTGCAGCCCCAGCATGGGGCCGCTCTACAATTCTGGTGGACACTTTGGTTGCCGCTCCCTGTGAGGGGTGTGGCTCTGTCTGGCCTTCACCCCTCGTCTGTCCAAGATCCCAGCTGGGATCTTGACCCCACGCACCCACAGCGGATTCCAGATGCGGCACCTGACCCAGCTGCTCCCTGGAGACTCCCCACCCCCTCTGCGGGAGGCCGGCTCCTGAGTGGGAGCAGGGGCATCTTATCTGAGCCTTGCAGGCCCCGGGGTGCCTCCTCCCACTCTCTGGGGGCCAGCTAAGGAGTTGGCACTTGAGTCTGGGAGCCACTGGGAGGCACAGTGGGGGCTCGGCTGGGCTTTGGCGCTCCCTGTCCAACCTCAAGTGCCCGGGCCCACAGGGACCTCCACCGCAGGTAAAGGCGCTGGCTTTCCCCATTCCCCTGTGGCTCCCGGGGGCTGGAACCCCACTCCAGCCCAGGGAAGCCAGGCGGTGGCTCCGCTGTGGGTTGGTTCTCCTGTCCCCTGCCCCGCCTCCCGGGTTCCCTTCCCCTACAGTCCTGAGCGGGAGCCCCCACTGCAGAACTTCCTCCACGCCCTCCCACTTCCTTCCACTTCCCGAAGGGGCCCAGGCAGGAGGTGGACACTCAGATGCCGGCAGGATGGAGGGCAGACGGGGGCACTGAGCAAGTGGGTGAGTGGCTTGTCCAGGCCTCACACGTGGAGCCGGCATCTGGGCAGGGTGGGCTGGCCAGGCCGCGGCCTGACAGGTGCCTCTGCCCACACACGCCTTTCCTGGGTGAGCGGGTGCCAGCTTCCCGGTGGGGCAGGGTCGAGCAGCTGGGCAGGATGGGATCTCTGTGTGTATGGGGAGAACGGGGCTCCCCAGCTTTTTAGCTGCACTGGCGGGGAGGGGGATCCCCTGAGACTCTGGCACCCAATTTCCCTCTCCCCTCCTGTGTTTTCAGGGCTGAGGAGAGGCAGGTGGTGGGTCCCTGATGGGGCATCAGGTCAGGCTGGGGCACAGCCTGCCCTTGGCCCCGCAGGTGGTGGGGTGCAGTGGTGTGTTTGTATGAGCCGTGCAGCTGAAGAGTCGCTGGGTGGGGCCGTGGCCTCAGCCATCTGCCTCCTGTTTACGGCTCACGGGACCAAAGTGGTGCCGTGGCCGGGAGGGGGCCAAGGCTGCTTCCCCTAGTTGTGGGAGCAGCGTGGCGAGTACCTTCTTCCGGGCCCCTTTCGCTGCCCTCCTCCGCTCTCCGGCACACCTGGCGGGTGTGCCCACTGGGATGTGGCGCAAAGGACTGAGCCACAGGGAGGGTCAGTCCCAGCGGCCCAGCAGGCACGTACACCAGGCCCACCTCTGCCGTCTCCATGGCTAGAGTTGGCCCCTCGGCCAGAGAAGGCAGGTGGGGGGGCAGGCTTCAGTGCGTGCACCCCAGCCGGATGTCTGCCTCCGACTGTGGCCCTTGGGAGCCCCCAGCATGTTTCCTTGCCTGGAATGGGGTTAGCAACGGCTCCCTGCGTTGATCAGCTCCTCCAGTGAGGGTGTGAACCCCCCCTCCTGGGGGAGGCGGTGGGTCCCCCCTCGGGCCCTCTGTGGGCTGGGGCAGGCCACAGAGTCAGGGACTGAAAGAAAAGCAGACTCAGCCTCGGTGTCCCCCAGCCTCAGTTTCCTCACTTAGCAAATGAAGAGCAGGTCCCTGCCCTCGCCGCCGCGGGCTGGTATGGAAATGCAGGAGTGGGCACCGTGTAGCCTGGCCAGCTGCAGGCGGGCCGGGCCACGGGCTTGGCAGGTTGGCTGTGCGCTCCAGCAGCTGGGCTGGGGAATAGAGCCCGAGGAGGCACAGTGCTCTCGGCTCTCGGCTCGGCCTCACCAAGTTCATTTCCAGCCTCCTAACAATGCGATTTCCTGGGAATGGAACTTCGCTTGATTTTTCCCTGAATGATACTCTCCGTGGATGCAGCCTCTCTGGGTGACCTGGGAGGAGCCTGTAGCAGAGGAATCATCGGAATAACACTCACCCCGAAGGGGGGGACAAGGGCTGTGGAAGGCAGCAGAGGGACCCATTAGCCATCAAGGGGCCAGTCGGGCCCTCCCCGGTGGCGGTGGCGCAGTGGGTTAAGCAATGCAATGAAGCAAACCGCAGCCACTGCAGCACGAGTTCAATCCCTGCTGCCAGCCAGGGAATTGACCCACATGGCGCAGCAGACCTCTCCTGCCTCCCCGCTGCTTCCCTCAGCAGTGTGTTTCAGTCAGTCTGCCTGTTCTGCTCCCCGCTCTGTCTCTGGTGACTCCTCTCACCTCCTGTGCCTCTGGCCTGTACCCCAGTGCTTGTATGCATAAATAAAATAAATCTTTAAAAAAAAAAGGGGGCAAAAAAAAAGGGGGGCCAGTCAGGGGAGGCTGAACGTTTGAGCTGGCCTTTGACGGATGAATAGGAGTTTGCTGAGTTTGCTGGTGGGAGGCTGGAATCAGAAGGGCACTGGGCTGAAGGTCTCCTGTGAGGGAGCAGAGAGCTGGTAGGTGAGTGCCGGGGGTGAGGAGCCATCGTGGGTGTTTGAGGAAGGGGGAGCAGGCAGCCTGATGGTTTGGACACTGGGCCTCTTGGCCTGCTGGAGAGAGCAGGTCTGGAGCTGAGGTTAGCAGGGGCCTCGGGCTGTGAGCTGGTGAGTGGGGCCTGGAGAGGGCACCTGTGCTGGGAGGTAGTTAGGGATGGGCTGGACTTCTGGCTGACAGGCTTGGGGGAATCCTGGGCCCACCCCGACTCTGCCTGACCTTGGGCAAGCTGCTTAAACTCCCCGAGAAACAGCTGCGGTGTCTCGTGGCGTGCTGTTCTCTGTGAGGCTGGCTCTGTGATTGGGAGCCAGCGTGCCTGCTCTAGGCCTCAGTTTTCCTTGTCTGTAACTTGCTGTCACGACTGTGCCTTGGGCCCAGCGTGGAAGCGAGGACGGTCTCAGGTTGCTCACAGACACCCTTGGAGCTGTACCCTCCTCCCCTGCCCCTTCCCCTCAGCCCCCCAGCCTCTCCCAACCCTGTCTGGGGCTGCCCTGGTGCACTTGAAGGTGAGGCCTGGGCTGGGGCTCTGAACCTGGGTCCTTGCCCCAGAGTCATGTCTGCCAACCAGGGCCTTCAGGGAAACCCAGCATGGGTGAAATGCCACATGGGGCCTGTGCCAGTTAAGTGGGCAGGTGGCCAGAGCCCCCTGCTGTGTGGCCCTGGGCGTGGGTGGGGCCCGGGCTGCCTCCCACAGACCCATCAGGGCCAGTCCCCAGCTGAGGCCCCCTGGGGCAAGGCCTGGGCTGTGCCCAGAGTGGAGGCCTTGTCTGGGAGAGAGGCACATTGTTCCCAGCCCAACAAAAGACTGTAACCGCAGCTGCAGTCAGGCAGCTTGAAGCGGCTGGGCCGGTTTGGGGGGCAGGGGCCAGGCCTGGCCTGGGATCCTAACACCGCTGCCCTTTCTTGACCTCCAGGGAGGTGAGGGGCCCTATAAGGACAGCAGGAGCCACTCCTGTGTGGCTGCACACTCCCCAGGTTACAGACCCCTCTTTGACCTAAGCCCCCCATCTTATCTCATTCCCCAGCTCCAGCCACTGCCCACCTTCCTTTTATAGACAGGTACACTGAGGCCTCATGCACTCAGCCAGTGGGCTGCAGGGGGACTGAGGAAGAGAGAGCATCAGCTGTAGCGAGCCCAAGGGACCGGGTTCCAAGTCACTTTGATCAGTGAAGACCTCAGGTAGATTCTGAGTCGGGGTTGTTCTTTTCTCACTTGTCTAAATAGAGTTAAGGATTTGCCGTCATTTACTAGGACCAGGACATTGACTGAAGACAGGAAGGCAGGAAGGGAGCACAGACACACAGTGCTTCCGTTTAATTACAGCTACTTGTGAACCGTCCTCTGAGCTTCCTACCAGCCAAAGTGAAAAGGGATATGTGCCCAGTTACATAACTGTCTTTGTCCCTGTTCCTCGGGGGAAATGGGCCTTTTCCAATAACTTTTAGCTCTTTGTAATGAACATGAAGACTGAGTAATGCAGTAATGGGATTCATGACTGTGGTTTTTGTAGCTTCTAGCCAGAGCCAGAATGGATGCTAGGGCTTACTGCGTGAAGATGGTATGGAGTGTTGCAGTATGAACAGGTCTGGAGCTTCTGTGTTAGGAGGAGCAGGTGGCAGCTGACCTGTGCCTGTGCTGACCTCATGGGTCTGTCCCTGCCGTTGCAGTTGGGCCAAGTGGCCCTTTCCCCGGTCTGGTTCCTGTACAGCCTGCTCATGAAGCTGTTCCAGCGCTCCACCCCGGCCATTACCCTCGAGAACCCGGACATCAAGTATCCGCTGCGGCTCATCGACAAGGAGGTGAGTGAGGGCACCGTGCACCGCTCCTGTTGCTCGGCGCCTGTGCTCGGAGCGCAGCCCTCCCCGAGGCAGGTCCTGCCGCCGCCTGCCCATTTTACAGATGGGAGAGCCAGGTGCGCGTCGTGGTGGAGGGATCTAAGCAGTAGTGACCCCAGAGCCCGTTCCCTGGCCCCCTCGGCATCCCACAGGAAGTCAGGCCCTCAGGACTTTGGGGCCGGCCTCCGTTCCGCAGCTGGGAGGCCGAGGGCGAGGCGGGAGCGGCGTCACTCGGTCACGCTGTCGGCAGCACAGAGCCCCGTGGTCCCCGGTGCTGCCACCCCAGGGCCCTGACCCCAGCCCCCCTCTCCTGGCCCTCATGGGCGCTGGCACCGCTTGTGCGTGCTCCCTGCCCAGCCTGCCTTTGCCTTTCCAGCTCTCGCCCTGACTTGAGGCCGTGCTCTCCTGGGCTGCCCGAAAGCCTGCCTGGGAGCGGGTGTGTCGGAGACAGCTGAGTCATACAGTGGTGCCCCTGCACTGGCCACCGCCTCTGCCCCCACTGAGGCTTCTCACTCCCACTTGGGCTGGGCCTGCTGACCCCCACGGGGAGTCAGAGGGGCCTGAGAGCAGCCAGAAGATCCACACACCCCTCACCGCCCCAGGGAGAGGTTGCAGGCCCTTCACAGCCTCCTACCTTGTTTTCTTTTCTCTCTCTTTTAAGGTTTGTTTGTTTATGCATGCAAGAGCTGGGGTGTGGGCCAGAGGTGCTGGTGGGGTGGGGGCAGGGAGTGGAATACGAGGACTCACCAGAGACAGTGGGGAGCAGAACAGGCAAATGGACTGAAGTACACTGCAGAGGCTGCTGCTAGCTTCATGGTGCTGAGACTTAACCCCTGCACCACCAGGGAGGCTCCTCCTGTGTCTTTTTCTTTTCTTTTAATCTATTTATGTATGCACACAAGCACTGGGGTACAGGCCAGAGTGCAGGGGGTGAGAGGAGTCACCAGAGACAGAGTGGGGAGCAGATCGACTGAAACACACTGCTGAGGGGAGCAGCGGGGAGGCAGGAGAGGTCTGCTGCGCCATGTGGGTCCCCTCCCTGGCCGGGGATCGAACTCAGGCCACAGTGGCTGCGGATGCTCCATAGAGCTGTGCCTTCTCCCCTGCGCCCCCAGGGAGGCCTCCGCTGCGTTGTTTTATTATTTTTTAAAAAGATTTATTTATGCACACAAGAGCTAGGGAACAGGCCAGAGGTGGGGGGGGAGGGTGTGTGAGAGGATGCACCAGAGACAGAGTGAGGAGCAGAACAGGCAGATGGACTGAAGCACACTGCTGAGGGGAGCAGCGGGGAGGCAGGAGAGGTCTGCTGCACCCTGTGGGTCCCCTCCCTGGGCGGCAGCAGGGATCGAACTCGTGCTGCAGTGGCTGCGGTTTGCCTCACAGTACGGTGCTTAAACCCCTGCACCACCAGGGAGGCCCCGCTGCGTATTTTTGCTGACGGCCTGGTGTGGGTCACGGGTGTCCTACGGCGGGCCCCCTTGAGCAAGTGGCAAAAGTCCCGGCACTTGCTGTTCCCCTTCGCGGCAGCTTTGCGGGCACAGCAGGTTCACCTGCTCTTAGGTGCTCTTGCTCTGCCGAGGCAAGCCCTGCTGGGCTGGGCTGACCCTCGGGGACCCCCGCGGTGCTGAGCGCCCCCCTGCATGGGGCTGTCCTCCTTCACTGCCGCTCCTCCTCTAGAAGTGATCTGGCCCGTGGCTCTCTGACTTTGATCTCAGGACAGTCGATAGCCCTGGAATCTGCTCCCAGGAGGCCCCGGGGCTCCCCTTGTCCAGAGTGCAAAGGTTCCCGGAGAGGCTGCGCTGGGCCTGGGCTCCTGGCAGAGCTTGGACTTGGCGCCCTCTGTCCTGAGACCGGGCCCCCGCCTCGCCCCACCCCTCAGCGACGCTCAGCGCGCCTCTCTGTCCCTCGGAGAGCTGCGGCCCCAAGTGACAGCACCCCCGTCCTGCAGGGGGCCTGCTGCACCTCCAGCCGTGCGTGCGTCCGTGTGCTTGGGCCACCTGCTCTCACGTGGCCCCAGAGCCCGGGTCGCCCCGGCCCTGGTTTGGGCGCCAGCTGTGACCACAGCTGTGTGGCTTCCCGGCCTGGGATTAAGCTGCTTAGCTCGGAATGCGGGCTGCCTGCCTCCTTCCTGGCCAGCTTCTGCCCCGCCCTGGGGGGCGGGGAGGAGGCCACTGCCCTCTGTGCCATGCCCGGGTCCCACCCCTGCCGGCTGGAGGCCTGGCTCTGGGATTTTGGCCCAGGCAGCCTGGGGGCCTCGGGGTAGCGAGGCCACCGCAGCTGCTAGCGCCCAGCCCGCCGTGCTGCCCGCTTCTCAGGGTGCTGCTCGAAGGGCTCTTCTCCCTAGACCGGGGCCCTGGGGTGTTTCAGCCCAGGCCCTGGTGCCCACTCCAGGATGCAGCTGGAGCTGGAGCGGGTGAGGTCCCCCTCCCACCCCGATAATGCCCCTTTGGGACCCGGCTCCTCCCCGCTCTGGCCTTGCGCTGGGCTCCTGTCTGGGTCACGGCCTTCTGCGGCCAGCGAGAACGGGGCCCACCCTGGCACAGGCGCGCGCGGCCCCAGCCCCCTCCCTGGCCGACACGCGGGCGGCCGGGAGCGTGGGGCTGAGCCTGGCGGCCCTGGCCGCGCCGGCCTCTCTGCAGGTCATCAGCCACGACACCCGGCGGTTCCGCTTCGCCCTGCCGTCCCCTCAGCACGTCCTGGGACTCCCCATTGGTGAGTGGGGCCCGAATGCGGCTGGGCGGGCACCTGGGGTGCTCAGCAGGGGGGAAGGAGCATCACACTCAGGAGAGCAGGGGAGGCCTCAAGGAGGAGGTGGCAGCTACCTTGGAGGGCGAGGGTCAGCACAAGGGGGGTGGTCCCAGCCCCAGAGGGGTCGTGGCAGCCGGGTGGGGCAGGAGCCCGGGGTCACCCGCCCTGCCCCCCAGGCCAGCACATCTACCTCTCTGCTCGCATCGACGGAAACCTGGTCATCCGGCCTTACACGCCTGTCTCCAGCGATGACGACAAGGGCTTCGTGGACCTGGTGGTCAAGGTGAGTTCGCAGGCCAGCGCTGGCGCCCAGGGGGTCTCAGCACAGGGGCCGGGCTGCGGCAGATGTCCTCAGGCGAGGCTAGACCGAGTGCCTGGACTGGCCCCAGGGCTGGGGTGTGCTGGGGTGGCAGGAGCTGCTCCCCTGGGCAGGCAGCAGGGAAGGTGAGGCTGCAGCTGAGGACGCAGCATGCGGGTGAAGGGGCGGAGGGCGGGAAGGAGACCTCAGCATGCAAAGGCCCTGAGGTCAGAGGCGGCAGAAGGAAGCAGCAGGTGAGCGGCATAGTCAGCAGGGCTGAGAGATCCGGGAGGGCTTATGCAGAGCAAGGGGGAGGTGGGAGGGACCGAGCCCCAACCAGAATCGCTGGGCTGGGTACAGAAAGGTGGGATTCCCGGGGAAGAGAGCAGCTCAGCGACCAGCCCCTCCCGGCTCAGAGGCCTTGCTGGCTGGAGAAGGGCAGGGTCCTGGCACACGTGTGCTCTGCCCACCTCTTCCTCCCCCTCCTCTTCCTTTTTTTAAGATGTATTTATTTATGCATACAAGATCTGGGGTACAGGCTAGAGATGCAGGAGGTGAGAGGATTCACCAGAGACAAAGTGGGGAGCAGAACAGGAAGACTAACTAAAACACACTGCTGAGGGGAGCAGCGGGGAGGCAGGAGAGGTCTGCTGCGCCCTGGGGGTCCCCTCCCTGGCCGGGGATCGAACTTGTGCTGCAATGACTGAGGACAGCTTCACAGTGCGGTGCTTAACCTACTCCGCCACCAGGGAGGCCCATCTCCCCCTCCTCTTGCAGCTGACCCACCCCCTGTGCGGAAGCCACAGCCCTCTCTCCTCTGCGTCCCACGCCACCACCCCAGGCCTTCTGAGGCCGGTGCCTTTGCACACGCTGTCCCTTCTCAAGGAAGCCCTCCCAGCTGGGCGGGGCAGCTACCCACTGTCTCCCCATCTCTTTGTACGTGGGCTTTAACATCCTTTTTCCAAAGCTGAAATCCCAAAGGACACAGGCGGAAGTTGTCTGAGAGGGATGTTTTTGTGATGGAACAAAACGGCAAGAACTGCGCTCCCACCAGAAGCACGTTGCCAGGGCCCTCCCGGGAGCCTCGCTGGGCTGACAGCCACAGGGCCTGCCCCTGCCTGCGGGTCTCAGGCCTCGCTTGCTGCCCTGTGCCCCCAGGACAGCCGGTGGAGGGCAGATCCGGGGTCGGACATGGGCTGGGAAGTCCTGCCGGGGAGGAGGCACTGTGTGGGAAGGCCACCCCAGGTTGGAGGTGACCCCAGAACAGAAGCCTCCCCTGGCCCAGCGCTCCCCTGAGGCCCTGGGGCCTGGGCACTGAGCCTGGCGCGGTCTTGCAGGTTTACTTCAAAGACACGCACCCCAAGTTTCCTGCCGGAGGGAAGATGTCCCAGTACCTGGAGAACATGAAGATCGGAGACACCATCGAGTTCCGGGGCCCCAACGGGCTGCTGGTCTACCAGGGCAGAGGTGACCCGTTGGACGCCCCTGGGATGGCAGGCCGGGGATGCTGCAGCGGGGCCTGGCTTGGCTGCATCTGGCTGGTGACCCTCGCAGGGCAAGCTGGCGCTTCTCTGGGCCTCAGTTTCCCCAGCTGACCGGGGAGGAGATGGCCAGTGCCAGGCTGCTGCTGGCGGCCCTTGTGCCGTGTTCAGGCCACAGTCCTGCCTGTGCGGGGACTGTGGGCAGAGCAAGGCCAGAGGGCTGAGTGGGCGCCCCCACAGCTCCCCGCCATCTGGGGGGCACTCGGCTTCGTGGCCCTGGTGGCGACCGACTGCGTTGGGTTCCGGCGCACCTGTCCCCCGCTCCGCGACTGGCTGGGCATGCTTGGCGGCCTCTGCCCCTCGGGCCCTCTGTGTGGAGCCCCTTCCCTGCCCGCCTGACCCCAGCTCAGCACGCTGAGTGCTGGCTCACCTCCTCCTCTCTCCCAGGGAAGTTTGCCATCCGTCCGGACAAGAAGTCCAGCCCCGTGGTCAGGACGGTGAAGGCCGTGGGCATGATCGCGGGAGGCACCGGTACGTGGCCCTGGGCAGGGGTCTCGGGTCCGGTTGGGCTTGGGGCAGGCCGGGCTGGGGCTGCCTGGTGGGTCTGGCCCCTGCCCGCCTGTCTGTGGGGGCGGCGGGCGTCACCGGCCTGGGCGCTGTCTCGCAGGCATCACCCCGATGCTGCAGGTGATCCGTGCCATCCTGAAGGACCCGGATGACCCCACCGTGTGCCACCTGCTCTTCGCCAACCAGGTGGGTGGGTGTCCCGTGCCGGCGGGCATCGCAGAGTCCTGGGCGGGCAGTGCGCGGCAGCGTCACAGCGGGCCAGGGCGCGCCGGATCTCGTGCCCCCGTAGGCACGTCCTCCCGCACCCAGCGCCTGCCTCGGCCTGCTGCGTGGCCCTGACGAGTCGGGGCAAGGCCAGCGCGGGGGTCTGGGGGCCAGTGGGCTGACGGAGTTTGTGGATCTTGGACGGTCACGCTGGCCCTCTTGCGCCACCTCCGTACGATTCGGTCAGCTTGCCCTGGGGCCATCTGGCCCTGGCTGCCCAGTGCCTGTGTGCGCAGGAACGGAGCCTGGATGGGAGGGGCTTCTCCAAGGTCCCTGGGGCCCTCACAGCTGCAGAAAGCTGCCCTGAGGCCTTGAGGGGCCTCCAGTCGGCCCAGTGCGGGGCAAGAGCCAGACGCTCCCGGCAGCTGCGGTGGCCCTGCACACAGAGGCCCGGTGGGGTCTCGCTGGCCTGCCTCGCCGCATGCAGGTGCCGGGGCCAGGCCTGTCTGAAAACTCCAGCCGTGTCTCCACCCGGGAGGCCTTCGTCACTCCTGGTTACAGAAGTGGCCGGTCTGGGTCTGTCGGAGTCAGGTCGGGGCCGGGCTTAGTCCAGGGGCCCTGGCAGCTCTGCTGTAGCTGAGCGAGAGGGGGCGGCTTAGCCTGCATGGCCACTGCAGGGCCCAGAAGCACCACAGTCCCTTCCTCCTGAGGGACCTCATTGCCCTGACCGGGCCGTTACCCTCGGAGGCGCCCCCTCCTTGCCCCATCTGTCTGGGGGCGCCAGCTCCCACCTGACAGAGTGGCTGAGAGTCGAGACAGCAGCAAGCTGCATTGTGACCTTGGTTAGGGACGCACCTGTCCGAGGTGTTGGGAGCTGCTGGGAGTGGAGGGGCGGGCTGAGGACGGGCGTCCTGGAGGCGGGGAGCCCCAGGCCCAGCCTTGAGCCTCAGCTGAGGGACTCCCCTTTGCACAAGGGCGTGCAAAGGGCGTCGAGGGAGACTCAGCCGGGTGAGACGTGCCTTGTCCGTGGCCAGGAAGGCCGGGTATTGTAAAGGCGTGGGTTCTTTTTTCTTTTTAAGATTTATTTATTTATGCATTCATGAGCTGGGGTGCAGGTGTGAGAGGATTCATCAGCGAGAGAGCGGGGAGTACAACAGGCAGATCCATGAAACACACTGCTGAGGGGAGCAGCGGGAGGCAGGAGCAGTCTGCTGCGCCAAGTGGGTCCCTCCCTGGCCGGGGATCGAACTCGCGCTGCAGAGGCTGCGGATGCTTCACAGTGCTGAGGCTCAACCCGCTGTGCCACCAGGGAGGCCCAAGGTGTGGGTTCTTTCTAAAGTAAACTCACATTCCCTGTGGGGTACATTTCCCTTTTTAATATGACAAAACCAGAACGTTCGTAAAGGGGGAACAAGGAGGCCCTCGGCCTGTGACAGATGAAAGATGGTGCAGACACGAGAAAGCAGCCTGATGGAAACAGCCTGCTTTAGAGCCAGACGGGGCCCGGGCCTGGGACTCACTGCCTTTCCCAGCGATGCGGTGGGACATTCTGGAACGTGCCAGAACACAGCTGCCACATTTAAATGATCCAGATGAACTTAAAAGCTCCCTTCCTGGCCTCATCAGCCACATCTTTGGGCTTCCACACCCGCTGTGGCCGGTGGCTAGCGTGCTGGGTGGCACAGTTCTGGAACATTTCCTTCCTGCAGAGAGTTCTAGGAAAAGACTCAAGTGCCCATGAGCCTTCGGCTGTGACAACGACAGCACCAGGCAGGGGAGTGATGAGTGGACTTTGATTAGCCACTGTGATTTGAAATAACCTACGGAAGTGCATGCTCGTGCGTAAGAGGAGGCTGGGCAGTCTCCAGCAAGGCCCTGCGGGGAAAACCGACGCTTGGTCTGCTTCAAAAAGAACGGCTCCTTTGGAGGGACAAAGAAAAAGAAAACCCACAGTAAATCAGGGAGAAGATAACAGGGGGCCTCCCTGGTGGCGCAAGGGGTTGAGCGCCGCACTGTGAAGCATCCGCAGCCACTGCAGCGCGAGTTCGATCCCCCGCCAGGGAGGGACCCACAGGGCGCAGCAGACCTCTCCTGCCTCCTGCTGCTCCCCTCAGCAGTGTGTTTCAGTGGATCTGCCTGTTCTGTTCCCCGCTCTGTCTCTGGTGGATCCTCTTACTCCGCGCACCTCTGGGCTGCACCCCGGCTCTGTGTGCACAAAAATATTTTAAAAAAAAGACCGTGTAGGGGGCTGCCGACTGCAGCTCCAGTAAACACTGATGTGCTAACATCCGGAGCTTTCACAAGCAGGTGGAGGACACCCGCTGGCTGGGGCAGCCGTGGCCCGTCATGTGCTGAGCTGTCTGCAGAGAGCGTGGCTGTCCAGCCTGGACGAGCTGCTGTGAGCGCCTGGGCCTGGCCCGCGGCATCTCCCACTGGGGACTCCACTGCCTTGTCCTGGCAGCCGCGGGTGATCGCGAGGCGCTGTCTGGGGCGTGTGGGCAGCAGCCCCCCTCCATCGAGACAGGCGTCTCTGCGCTGGCAGCGGGCAGCACAGGGGTGCCGAGGCCCAGCGCCCTGCAGTGTTCTCACCTGAGAAGGGGGCAGGTGGCTGCAGGGTCCGTCCATTTTATTAGCAGCAGGAGCTCGGGGAGGGTCTAAAAGGGCCGCGCACGAGTCCCAGCAGTTCTGGGTGTTCAGGGGCTTTTCTTTTCTTCCCTGTTTCCTGCATTTTTGGCCGGGAGCTCGCCCGGCCCGGGCCTGGCCCTGACCTTACCCCAAGGGGCGGAGGGGCCTTCAGACCACTCTCAGAAACGAGCTGGCCACCCTCTCCCTGGGCCTGCAGGGCCGTCCCCACCCCACCAGCTGCCTGCTTCCTGGCAGGGAGCCCGGTGGGGAGAGCGGGGTCCTGTGAGCAGGAAGGGGTGCTGGGGGTGCCCCACCCTCCTGTCCCCAGGGGGCTTTGGGGCTGGGTGGCTGCAGTCCTTTGCCTGCTCTGCCACAGGTGTCCCTGGTGGCCCCGTCTGCTAGTGTGTTGGGGCTCCCTGGGCGCTGGGGGGTGCGTGCTGCTGAGGTGCCGTGCAGAGCAAACAGGCCTCCCTGGGATGAGGGCTCCTGCTCTTCACCCAGCCAGGGGCTTCGAGGTTTGTGAGTGGGGTCTGTCTAGTGCCCTGCAAACACCAGGGCAAAGGCCTGTGTCGGGGTGGAGAGGCCAGGGAGGTAGCAGATGACTGATGTTCGCTGCAGTCTGGGAAGGCTTCCTGGAGGAGGTGACACTGTCCTAATTCTCTGCTCTGACTGAAGTCAGCAGGGGTAGCTCCAGCAGGGGGAGGGGCCGGTGTGAGTTGGGGAACAGGGTCTGTGGATGTGCGCCCAAGAGGCTGGAGTGTACGGCCTTGTGTGGGGGGTGTGCTGGGCAGTGGAGCTGCCAGGGGACCCCCATGCCTGGTGGGCACCTTTCCCTCGACTGTCCCTGAGCCCGCCCACCTGATGCTGCCCCGCCTCCCCACTCCGTGTCACCCCAGCGCAGCTCGGGCCAGCTGCACGGGTGGGGTGAGGAGTAGGGACACGTGTATCCTGCGACTGGGCAGCCACACCGCTTCCTCGAGCCGTGCGAGTGCGTGGCCATGGCGGTGGGTGGGTGGTGGGTGGCGAGCGGCTCCGGGGCTCTCCCCGCTGCCTCCCCCTGACCTCGACCCACCCTGCAGACTGAGAATGATATCCTGCTGCGGCCGGAGCTGGAGGAGCTGAGGAACGAGCATTCTGCACGCTTCAAGCTCTGGTACACAGTGGACAAGGCCCCTGAAGGTGAGAGGGGCCCCGGGCGGGACGGGGGGACTGCTGGCCCGAGCCCCTGTGGCTCCCGTGGTCTCCGTTGGTGCTGAGGTCCCGCGAGGGGGCTGCACCCCAGCTGACCGGTGAGAGCAAGGGTCCCAGGGTCAGCGGGCGCTCCGTCGCTCAGCTGGGAGGCCGGAGCTTAACCTCATAGCCTCTGTCCCCAGCACAAAGACGGCCGGCGTCTGCCCTTGGTTGGGCTCACTCGGGGCCAATCTCCGAGGCGGGCCGACGCCCCCACTTTGCAGGTTGTACCCTAAGGTACTTTGCACCATTTTCTTTCCCGTCAGCAGTCACAGGGGTAGACAGACCGACATGCTGTTACCCTAGTCTGCTGTCCAGGTGTTCACCAGGGTCCCACCTGGGTTCTGGGGCGCCAAGAGCACTCATTCAAGAGCTCCTTTGGGAGGCAAGGAGCGGGGGCTGCCCCCGAAACTTGAAACAAGTTTTGAAACCAGCTTGTGTGCTCCCACTCTCCTGCTGTAGGTAAAGACTTGGGCACAAGAAATAGCTTAATTTCTTTGCGGTGAGAAAAACAGCAGCTTAGGCTTTTTGGGAGATGCTATATAATTTCAGGGTTGGGAGGCGATAGGGAGTGGTGGGGCCTGTGGCACATGGTGCAGCTGTCTGTCCAGGGCTCTGTCTCGGCCGCAGGCAGTTGTTTGGGCAGGAACGCAGCCCAGATGGCCAGACCTTCCCATATTCAGGGGAAGCCACGGGCCTGCATTTTCTTTTCTTTTTTAAGATTTTATTTATTTTTGTGTGGAACTAGGGTATAGGCCAAAGGCGCAGGAAGTCAGAGAGACAGAGCGGGGAGCAGAACAGGCAGATCGACTGAAACACACTGCTGAGGGGAGCAGCGGGAGGCAGGAGAGGTCTGCTGCGCCCTGTGGGTCCCTCCCTGCCCGGGGATCGAACTCGGGCCATCGTGGTGGGCTGTCGGCGGTGACAGTTCTGAGACTTACCCTTGGCACCAGGGAAGTCCAGGGACCCGCGTTTTCATGGGGAATGTATAAATCTTGGAAATCGGACATTTCTGAAGTGCCCACATGGCGCCAGCCTGCATTGTGTTCCCGGCCTGCCGCCCTGACCTCACTCCGCCTCCACCCTCACAGGGCCCCCCACTCCCAGGGGCTCCCCCACGTGTGGGGAACACACACTCACCGACCCAGAGGTTCTGTGCACGCCACCCTGTGTCCCCCAGAACAAGTTCATGGGCCTCAGGACCTGGCCATCTGGGCCCTGCCGTGAGAGAAGCCTCCCTCCTGGCTTGGCTGGTCCGGGTCTGGACCAGCCAAGGGCCAGTGCCGGCAGCGCATGGACCTGACTTCCTTGTTCCAAGGCCTCTGGTGGAACGGGCTGGGCAGGTCCCCCTGCAGGTTGGTCGGGCCCCATCCGTGAGCCGGTGGGGGAGCGAACAGGACACGGGTTTATGAGCAAATTATGGTGAGGATTGGGGCTCAAGCTGGGGTGCTGGGACGGGGTCCGGCGGGCATCCTGGCCGCAGCTTCCGTGAAGAAAAAGCCTTTAAGTCGGCCCAGTTTCTCTCTCTAAAGTGGGGGTGAAGGCGGGCTTAGCGCCCCCCGGTGGCAGCTCCTGGTGGTGCGGCGGGCAGGCTCACCATTGGCCGGTCCCGTTGCCAGGGCCCTCCCGGCCCACCCCGCCCTCTGCTGGCGGTGGGTGGCAGTGCCCAGACCCGTCCTCCGAACGGCTTTTGCAGTGACCAGTTACGGCCCAGGAGGGGCAGGGCCGGGCTGGGGAGTCAGCCCCAAGTCCCCAGAGCCACCGCCCCCAGAACCCCCAGAGCCCCCAGAGCCCCCGCCAGTGTCAAGAAAAGCGCTCCCTCTTGGGACGCCCGGCCTCGCCCCGCAGACGCGGGCTCCCGACCTGCTGCGCTTGTGAGAAGCAGCATCTCTCCGTCTGAGCCCTGCCTTTCCCCAGGGGGTCTGGCGCGCAGGGCAGGCCCGGTGAGTCAGAACAGCACAGACAGAAAGTGGGAGTGGAGGGAAGCAGGGCAGGGCTGCGCACGGGGCGGGGGTGCGGCGCTGCAGGGCCGAGGGCGAGGGCTGAGCCCCGACAGCCAGGGGCAGCCCTCGCCCGGGGGCCCCAGGCGATGCGTGGCCGGCCCAGCACCGCAGCTGTGTCCGTCCTGGCGCCCTGGATGCCCCGGGCGCCCTGGATGCCCCGGGCCGGAGAGCGGGCTCCGTGGTGCTGGCGTCCCGCGAGGCGCGTCTGTGCTCACCTCGCCTGGGCTCCGCAGGGTCGGAGCCTCGTGAAGTGCTGGGTGCAGAGCAGAGGCCGCGTCAGTGCCCGAGGCCCGCTGCCTCTGGCTGCCCCAGGCCAGCGCCCTGGGAGCCCATGCGGGCCGGGGCCGTCTGAGGGCCGGGCGGGCTGGCAGTGCTGGGACGGAGACGAGCCGAGGCCCCTCGAGTCTGGGGTGTCAGCCTGGGTCTGGCCTTGCTGTTCCCGGGACTCGGGGACACGGCCTCTGTTCGTCACTCACTGAGGATGGGCCGTCTGGCCCTGGGGACACAGCTCTGGGACCGGACGTGGCTCCTCAGGGGCAGTGCCCTGGTGGGGCAAGACTCAGATGGCGGCCTGGCCGGGGTGGCCGCGGAGACTGTCTCACTGGCTGGCCTGGGGCCGGCTCTGTGCGGGCACCTCCGGGACCCAGAATCTCACACCCAGCAGTGTCCTTGTTTCACGACGTGGCCTTGAACGACTCCACTCCTGTCCTGCGTCTGTCGGGTGCGACCGGGACCCCGTCCTGTCTGCTGAGGGTGGTTCTGCGGTCACGTGGGGTCCATGGAAGAGAGAGGCCTGGAGCTGGGAGTTGTGGCCGGGCTGGGCCTGGGGCCAGGGTGCAGCTGCGCTTGGTGGCCCAGGAGCCGCCTCTGCCGGGCACGGCGGGTATGGTGGGGCGCCGGCGGGCGGCTGGCCACTCACCGTCTCCCCTGCCCCCCACCCACAGCCTGGGACTACAGCCAGGGCTTCGTGAACGAGGAGATGATCCGGGACCACCTGCCCCCGCCGGACGAGCAGCCGCTGGTGCTGATGTGCGGCCCGCCGCCCATGATCCAGTACGCCTGCCTGCCCAACCTGGACCTCGTGGGCCACCCCAAGGAGCGCTGCTTCGCCTTCTAGGGCAGCCAGCTGTGGCCTGCCCGTCGCGCCCGTGCCTGCCGCTCTCCTCCACCCTTCCCCACAGCTCGCACGTGGCCCTGGGCTCAGCCAGGCACGCCCAAGCCCTGGGTGGTCACCCCACTGGGCTGGCCCCGCGGGGCCACTTGGGGAGCTGGGGTCTGTGCTAGTGAGCCACAACTCCCGCCTGGCCCCAGCCTGGCCCTCCCTTCCCCACACTACTGGGCTGAGGCCGCCGGCACCGGCCTGCGTGCCCCTCCAGAGGCCACGGTCTGGAGGTCACAGGTGCCCCAGCAGCCCAGGGCTGCTGCTGCCAGGGGCCCGGCCACCACCTGGCGCCCCCTCTGCCCGGCTGCAGCGCCTGGCTCAGCGTGCTGGGTGACACCGCAGGGTCCTCTCGCTGGCTGCTGGGGGCGGGAGGCCAGAGCCAGCCCAGCCTCAGGCGTCTTGGCTCTCCCCACATGGGGTGGGGGGGGGCTGGGGAGAGCCCCCCAGTCTGGCACACAGGCCCCCCAAGACCACAGCGCTCCCCCAGCACGTCCAGGCGTCCCTGCAGCAGGAGTGCTGGGTGTCAGCTGGGGTCTGGGGACAGTTGGGTCCTGCCATCGCCCGGCAGGGCTAAGCCAGGGTCCTTTATTCCTCGACCCGAACCCCACTGCCTCCGGTGGGGGGCTCCGAACAGGGCCTCGGCTGACTTCTCGGTGGCCGCCGCGTTGCCTTTAGACGACTGTTAGCCTCTTGCATACCGGCTTCTTCAGAGTCATTTACGAGCAGAACAGCACTGGAGTAAAACTTTGCTGATTTTACCCCGACTGCAGCTCTTGGTCTCTGGGGAAGGGGGGAGGGGGCTAAGAGGTGGAGGGCCCCCCAAGGCTCTGCATTCATTCCCTTTTGCCCGTCCTGGAAGGGCCGGGCCGGGGCAGTCCACAGGGGAAACTGCCGCCCCCAGCTGACCAGGAAGGAAGCTCCTGGCCCTGGCTCACCTCCAGTGGCGGGTCACTTGGTTGTGCGGCCAGTGCCCAGGCTGGACAGCGGGCTGCTTCCGGCTTGTGCATTTTTAAAATAACGGGCGTCTTCACCCTCTGCTGAGCTCCTAGTGTAGATGTTCAGACAGGAGGCCTGCCTGGGTGGGGGTGGCCGCCCTCCTGCCCAGCCTCCTGCAGCTCAGCTGGCTGAGTACCCTCCCAGCCCCCAGACCGCTCTGTGGCGAGTCCAGGTGTCCCAGAGGGCCCCTCTGGCCCTGTGAGAGGTCGGGAGGCGTCCGGAGCTCCATTGTCCCCAAGACAGAGGGAGCTCAGGGTAGCGGGTCGGTCTGAGGTGAGACCTGATGGGAGGCTGCACCCCGCCCCGCAGCACGAAGAGGGGTGTGGGGGCCCCTGGGAGGGACGGCAGGAGCTGGGTGTGGCCGCGGCTTCCCCACCCGGTGGGCAGCCAGGCCGGTGCCTCCACTGTCGGACCTGACCCAGCAGCAGCAGCAGCGCAGCCGGTTGCTCCCGCCGCGCTCACAGGACGAGGGGAGCGAGCTTAGCGCCCAGGCGGGCGGCAAGAGGGGCGTTTACAAAACATAAATGCTGGGCCCAGCGCCCCACACCCCCAGAGCGCGGCATGGGGAGGGCTCCAGAGATTTGCCCAGATGCAGGGTCCCGACTGGGGAGGGTCCCCGGGCGGCACAACACCGGCTCAGTGTCCGGCGGCCTGGGCAGCTGCACCCCGGGGGTTCCGTGCTCACGCGGCAGGAACCTGCCTGTTCTCAGGCCAGACGTGGCCCCTCGTGGTCGGAGCCGGGCGCGACCCACACCCCCTGGGGAGGCCACCCCGGACAGCTGGCTGATGGCGGCCGATTGCCCTGCGGTGCTGGCCTAAAGGGTCACTTAACCTCACTTCTCCCAGGATTCTGGTTCGAGGGCGCCCGCCCATTCTGGCCTGGCCCCGGGCAGAGGTGGGGTTCCCCTTGGGGAGGGAGGCGGGGCTCCCGCCTCTGGCCAGGTCTTCCCACAGGCTTCCGCTGCCAGACCCTCGTGGGGGGCTGAGTGCCCGGTCAGGCACCGTGACGGCTGGGGGGTACAGAACCTACTCCTGACGGCGTTGCGGGGCGCAGGGGTGGGCACGCACTGTACCCCCGGAGCCGTCGGACGCAAATGCCAAGTTTCGCGAGTTACTAGACATCAACACCCGGAAGTGAGCGAAGGTAAGCGCTCCCTACCCCCCGCGGACCGCCCCACCCGTCTGCTCTTGGGAATACGGGGGACGGGCAGATCGCGGCTCCCAGGCATCCCGCAAAGTAGGCGGGTCACCTTAGGGGCGACCTTTACCCGCTCAAAAATTCGTCTCACATTAGCAGTGAGGATCCGGGCGTCACCCCGAATCGTTATTTTCCTTACTCATAAGTTTAAGGCATAGGGAATGCCCCGTCTTTCTGCGTGGGTAATAGATCCCATTCTCATTAGCCCTACGGTGAATATAGACGAGGCCTAGTAAACAGATAGTCCTGTTCCTTTGATGTTGTTCTTAGTCCTCCGTTCATTTATTATGTCGCTTTTTATTTCATTTGTTCGTTCGGAGAAAAAGACAACAGCAGCGCTCCGGCCCGTCGTATGCAGATAAGTAGCGAGCCTCGCAAAGACTCACGGGGAGCATCCTTGCCCCTTCCGGTCCTTGCCTGGCTCGAGTTGTCGCGAGGCTTCGTCAGCAGAACGCCGGAAGTAGCTCGGCGCTCAGTAGCAGCCGAGGGGGCGGGCTCGAGGGCCGAGAGCGTCTCAGCGGCTGGCGACTCGCTCGGCGGCGCAAGATGGCGGACATCTCCCTGGACGAGCTCATCCGGAAGCGCGGGGCCGCGGCGAAGGGGCGGTGAGCGGCCTTTTCTCCCTTCGGGGCTCAGCGCCCGCGGGCTAGCGGGGCTCGGGGCTGAGGAGGGAGCGGCCCGGGCGCGACGCCGAGGACCCTGTGCCCCCGCCCCCTGGCCGCGGCCGCGCTCCTCATTGGCCCCGCCGCCGCCGCCGCCGGCCTGGCCGGCCGTCCGCCCCCGGGCTGAAGCGGCGTGCTCCCGGGGGGCTGGGGCGGGCGGCGGGCCCGGGGCCGCCCGGGGGGCTGGGGCGGGCGGCGGGCCCGGGGTCCCCCCCACCCCTTGGGCCGCGCTCGCCCTGTATCTCGGCGCGGCCTGATCCCCACCCATCGGGGAGCTGGGACCCCGAAGTTCAGCCGGGACGTGACGTGCCCCGACACCCAGAGCCAGCCCTTCCTCCCCGAGTCCCGCCTGCTGCCCCCCTCCGCGCGCCTCCCTTTGTGCGGCGCCTCAAGTTCTCCAGCGCGCTCGGGCCCCGGCGTCGCTCCTGTCCAGCCCGTCGCGGCTCCCCCTTTCTCGGATGCGGCGCTCGCGGCCCCGACGGCGCACTCCCGGGGCGGGTGGGACGGCTGCAGCCGGGTGCTGGACGCTGCTTCCCGCGGCCGGAGGGGACTATTCTGGATGTGGGTGAGGAGCCACCTCGAAGTCGCCGTTCTTAGCCCTTTTGGGCGGGAATCGCCCGAGTGGGACAGGGGCCTTGGCGGCGGTGTCCTGCGCGGGTTGGGTCCCCTGGTGCCTGCGGATAGCAGGGCACAGATGGGGACGGCCGCCGTCCTTCCTCCCTCCACCCCTCTCCCTCCCTGCCTGTGGCTGGAGGGCAGCCTGCTCCCGGGTGGGTGGCCCCCTGCGCCTGGCTGCCCCACACCACCCCCAGGCAGCGCATTGCCTGGCCCTGGCAAGGCTTTGGCGTCCTCCACCAGTAGCTGTCCTGGTCACCCCAGAGAGGAGACCGCGCTGGCCTCTTCCACACCCCTCTGGCATCATAGCTCTGCTGGGCAGCTGCTGCATGGGCTTGGTCCCAGAACCCCTCTTTGTGCCTCATCCCCCTCCGTGCTGACCCGCAGGAAGTCCTGCTTTCTTGGTGTGGGTGTGTGCCCTCTGTGGGGCAGCGACTGGGAGGACGTCTGGGCCCACGGATCTGTCCTGGCCCCCCTTGCCGTGCCCGTGGTGGGGTCTGTGCGGCTGGCCAGATGGCTTCTGAGCTGGGCTGTTTGCTGCTGGTCCCGATAGTCCCTGGGGGGTCCTTAAGAGGATAATGTGATGGTGTGAGAATGAACTTGGCAATTGTGTTTTACCGTGTTTTCGTGTAACTATCTATTGGTGACAGACACCAGGTTCTGAGAGGTGTATGTTTTATTTTTTTTTTTTAAAGATTTATTTATTTATGCGTACAAGCACTGGGGTACAGGCCAGAGGTGTGGGGGGTGAGAGGATTCACCACAGAGAGCGGG